>OZ023213.1:43330473-43584489 GCA_963995525.1 Escarpia spicata
ACCTCAACCCCGGTTCCGACGCCTATGCATCCAATAAGAGAAATGAGCAAATAGATACCGCATGCAATTTAAATATGTTATGCTCACTGAAATATAAATGCTTGTTTTGTTTATTGTTAGCAGTGTTCCTCTTATCGTCACCCAGGAAATCAGTCACCTTCAGCTTAGGGTCTACACTGGATACTCTATGGTACTACTTTCCATTCAAGTTAGTTGGAATTGCCTTTGATTTGGATGTGCGGCCTTTCAACAGAATCTGCAGTATTGTTTGCAAATGATTATACTAATATTAAGACGCCGAATTACTAATGTTATGCTTCATGTTTTAATTATTATTGTCATAAGTGTTGTTATCCTCCAAAATTGCATAAAGCGAAATTAATAATGTTATGTTTCATGTTATAATTTATATTGCTGTTGTGTTGTCATCTACAGAAATTGCATAAAAAGGAAATTGGTACGTTTCGAAAACTCCAAAAGATACACGGCAAACAAAAGCCTACACGTCCGTGCTGCCTCGAATGTTGCTTCATGCATTAATTTGTATGTCGGACTCCTAATACATAAATTATTAATCTAATATTACGTGGAAAAGAATGGATAGTTGGCCGTCTCGGAATCTACATAGTGCGTATGTGCGCGCGTGCGTGTATGTGCGCGCGCGCGCGTGCGTTCGTGCATGTGTGCGTACGTGCGTGTGTGTCACACAGTTATATATTTGCCTAGTCATTTACCAACGCTTTCTTTTGATATCGGCGTCAGTGTATCTTAAATGTGTGTAGTGTGTATGTGTTTACAGAGCAATTAATCCCTAGACAAGCAAAGACGGATTAAGAAACAAAATACGACTTGGCGACATAGCGGTGAACTTGACCTAACACATGCAATGGTAAAACTGCCAACGTAGTTGACATATACAACCAGCTGTAAATATTAACATTCATATACACTGTGGTCACTAGGTGTAAAGTTTATACTAAACAACGTCGTCAGCATATTACTTTATAAGGGCCGCCCTACTGCGAACGAGTGCATTCATCGTCGTCAAATAATTAAAAAGAGATTAATCCAGGGTAGGGTAAAAACATATAGGTCGCTAGCGCTGGCTGCATGCTGTGGAAGCTACAGCCGAGTCTTTTAAGACATGGTCTTCAAGTGAAGGCGCTGAGGCGATACACGCTAGAGGATGGTTCCAGTTTGAGGCGATGAATGCTAGATGTTTCCAGTCAGAGGCGATAGTGGTGAGACGATGGTTCCAGTCAGAGGCGATGAAGGCTAGAAAATGTTTCCAGTCAGAGGCGATGAAGGCTAGAAGATGCTTCCAGTCTGAGGCGATAAAGTGTAGAAGATGGTTCCAGACTGAGGCGATGAAGGCTAGAAAATGGTTCCAGCCAGGGGCGATGAGGGCTAGAAGATGTTTCCAGTCTGAGATGATGTAGGCTAGAAGACGTTTCCAGTCTGGGGTGATGGAGGCTGGAAGATGGTTCCAGTCTAAGGCGATGAAGGCTAGAAGATGTTTCCAGTCTGAGATGATGTAGGCTAGAAGATGTTTACAGTCTGAGGTGATGGAGGCTGGAAGATGGTTCCAATCTAAGGCGATGAAGGCTAGAAGATGTTTCCAGTCTGAGATTATGTAGGCTAGAAGATGTTTACAGTCTGAGGTGATGGAGGCTGGAAGATGGTTCCAGTCCGAGGTGATTGAGGCTGGAAGATGGTTCCAGTCAGAGACGATGAAGGCTAGAAGATGTTTCCAGTCTGAGGTTATGTATAGGGTAGAAGATGTTTCCAGTCTGAGGTGATGGAGGCTGGGAGATGTTTCCAATCTGAGATGACGGAGGCAGCAAGGTGTTTCCAGTATGACGTAACGTGAGTCTTTCAGAAGAGATACAAAATTTGGTTCCCTCTACCCTCTATCTGGTTTTAATATCAGATCGTAAAGGATTGCACAGAAAGGGTAAATGTGTAAGCGTAACATGCGGTAGGCTAAACACGCCTGCTAGAACCAAACTTATTGCTAGACATTAGCCTGCCATGGATAAAAAATATTTCAGGCCATATCATGAATATAACTAATATGCGTTTAACGTATGTTAATATATATATATATATATATATATATATATATATATATAGCTACTTGAAAACTCGGTGTAATTATAGTTAGGAAATATATTTGACAAACTAATTTCTTTGTAAACGTGTCACAACCACTGTCCTCTGAAAGGTAGTTATTGCATTATTAATGAGGTCACTGCATTGAACAAAGGGGTTTGACCACTAAAAGCACTATGCTAAAATGGATAAAGAGGTAACGCGATATCTGGTGCAATTTAAATGCGTAACTCACTCACTCACTCATGTCGGCCACTGTGGTCGAACATTAGTGGCTTCAATCATCCGTCTTTACATCCCCCTGTCTGACATTGCCGTCTTCAGCTCCTCCGTTTCTAGACACACATCTTCTTTTACGGAGTCGATGTAAGTTGCTGCTGGTCTTCCTGCCTTGGTTCTTCCATGTGTCGGTTATCACAAGATGGTCTTAGATGCCATTTCATCCTTATGTCTGTAGCAGTGTCAAGCAAATCTCAATCGTCTTCTTCTTATTTTATCAGTGAGTTTATACATTCCACTGTATAGTGTATGTTTGTCAAATGCTGCTGCCAGTGAATGTTAAATGCGGCTTGAAGCATTCTTGTATAACATCCGTCTAGTTGTTCGTCAAGTTTTGTCCATAGAGTAGCACAGACTCTACTGTTGCAACAAACAATCGCTTCTGGATTTTGCGTGGGAGTGTAGATTTCCATATTATATTTAGTTGGTTGAGTGCTCTCCACGCCATAGCCTTCCTGGTTTTTATGTCTTTCTCTGTTGTGCAGACCCAGAAGCCAAGGTATTTGTAGTCTTTAACCTTCTCTAAAACAGCTCCTTCCCTGGCAACGATGCTGGTGTTTCCTAATTCTTGAATGATATTTTTTTTCTCCAGGATTGATCTTTAAACCAATCGTTGCACATGATGTTTCCACTGGTGTTAGAAGCTCATGTGCCTGATTGATCACTTCTGATAGTAGCGCAATATCATCGGCAAATTCGAAATCGGTGATCACCTCAGGTTTAGCACGTTTACTTTTCCTTCTTGTTATCTGGAATCCAAATTCCTCTTCTCTTCCGTCGATGGCTCGCCGCAGTGCGGAGTCAAGGACTATCACAAAGAGGTATGGCGCCAGCGTGTCACCCTGTAGAACCCCCGCCGTGATATCATAAAGCTCAGTTTCTCCATCCGGTGATTGTACTTTGACACGTGTGTTCCTGTACATGTTGGAGATAGCTGTTATTAGCTCTTTGCGGACACCATAGGTTTCAAGAATCGTCATCATCTTGCCACGATGAACCGTATCAAATGCTTTTCGGAAGTCTAATTACAGGAAGACGCTTTGCGCTAATTCCTTCAGTTAACCTTCTCAGGGTTAGTATATGACCTACTGTTGTCCTCCCTGTCCGGAATCCATTCTGATTGTCTCTTAGGTGGTGGTCAATTTCAGGACGAATTCTGTTCAATATCATCCTGTTAAATGTCTCTGCCACAATGGAACTCAGGCTAATGCCCCTGTAATTCCCTGCCATGCTTAAATCGCCATTCTTAGGTATTGGAATAATGTTTACAACTGTCCGCTGTAACGATATTTTCCTTTCAATCAATGCTTTGTTCCAAAACTCTAGTATGATACTGTCCAGATCGCAGTGTTTTAGCACTTCAGGTGGTATACCATCATCCCCGCAGCTCTTTCATGCAGGGATTTCTTGGCCTTCTCATACTCGTCTCTTTCAAAAGGTCCTACCTTGATATTTATGATTACAGGTTGGATCTTTTCATCCTCATCTTCTATGTCTGGTGGACTGCCTAGTAGTTTGTGGAAGTGATCGTACCAGTTATCCACCCTTTGTTAGGCAGCAGTTTTGCCCTTTTATTGTCCTTTACGAGCTGTCTATCTACCCACTAATCTGGTTTATAAGCTTCCAGCTCTGTCCGTGTCTTCCATTAATGTGTGCATTTTCGACTTTAGCAATGTTGCTGCAAAGTTCTTCCTCCTGCACAATGAGTAAGATATAATCCGGGAAAAACCATGTCAACTTTAAAAACCCGTTAACCAATATCGTTCACTTTCGCCGGTCGGCATTATTAACTTTTCATAAGTGTTTCCTTTGTGTCAGTAACATTTGTAAATTATTAAATTACAAAACATGCTCTTGGTGGTTTGTTCTATTGGTCTTTAAGATTGTTATTGCCCTTTTATATTATTACAATAAGTGTTAAAACTGCATTATAGTGCAGTCGTGTACCGTTTCACTGTGATTCGATAAGTTTTTGTCTTGTGTGTATCTCATAAGTGGAGCTCAGTGGTGCGGCTTTCACAGCGTCGGATCCGGGTTTGAATCCTGTGCTGCGGTGTCGAACCTTGGATAAGTTCGTTTACTTTACGTTGCTCCAGTTCACTCGGCTCTATGAATGAGTACCTGACTATAAACAATGGTGGACATTTCTGTACGAATAGTCTTCGCGCATTAATTGCAGCGTGGCTGGGTGCTTCCCAGAAAAGTCGAGATGTTGTTCGATTGAACAGATCTGTCAGGGAGTAAAATGTCAAGTGCCTTGAGCAGTCCTGAGGGCTGGATACTGCGCTATATAAGAACTTAGCTTTACTTTGTTATAAGCAGGCACGTAGCCACGTTGATTTTGTGGGGTGCGTTTTTTTGCCTGAAAGATTTTTCGCAGTGTCGAGGAGAATCGTGTTGGAGAGTGTCGCCCTTGAAGGTGGGATAGTGTTTGAGATTGTTTCAGTCGTGGGAAGTGGTGTTGGAGATTTTTGCGAGTGAGGGGGGACAGTGTTGTATATTTTCCTTCTCGATGTGGAGATTTTCATGATGGAGGGAAAGTAGTATCTAACATGTTTTAAAAAACAGAAATACGTCCCCTCAAGCGGAACTCCTTTTCCTTTACCTGCGCGGGGGAGGGGAGATGTGTACGCACCCATGGCACCCAACGACCTACGGGTCGGATAAGACATAAACAGTATTCACAACGCAACGTAACAATATTTAAATCAATATTGGTACATCTTAATACAGTTACGGAAGGAAAGATGCTATTTTTAGACACATTACTAGTCAGAAAGGAATCGGGGGAGGTGAAACTTCTGATCTTCCGAAAGAGTACCCACACGGACCAATATCTACATTTCTCCTCACATCATCCATTACACCAGAAGACGTTACTAAACAGATGTGAAACGCTTGTCACAGAGGAGGAAGATAAACACAAAGAAAGAGAACAAATCAAAGAAGTCCTAAAGAGATGCGGGTATCCACAGTGGACCATATCAACGGTACAGAAAAAGATGAAACAAAAGAATGAAGCCAACATGCAAAGGCATGGTGGTACTTCCATATGTCCAAGGATTATCCGAAACCACATCACGGATCATGAAGAAATACAAAGTGGACACAGCAATGAAACCTCACAATACCATCAAGATGTCACTGGTATGACCAAAAGACAAAGTGGAACCATACAAGATGTGCGAAGGAGTGTACGCTATATCAAGTAAGAACTGCAATGCCACATACATCGGAGAAACTAAACGCACACTTGGAACTCCGCATCAGAGAACACAGAGATGACGCAGACAAAGCAACAATGAACAGATCCTACACCAGAAACAACAGAAAAACATCTGAAAAGGAGATGAACAAATCCGCCATCACAGACCACATGACACAGCAAAATCACATAGTAGACTGGGAGGGGGCCAAATTTGTGGACAGGGAGTCGGACTGGTGGACAAGAGGCATCAAAGAAGCGATCTGGATTAGAAAAACCAAGGCCTGCATGAACCGGGACGAAGGCCAGTACCGGCTTTCACACATCTACGACGATCTCTTGAAGGGCGCAGCCGTGGAGGGCACACACCTGAGTGACTACCGCTGCACTGAAGGTCTACCGTGTCGCCATCTAACGGTAGTCGTCTGAAGAAGACTACTGAAAGCAGTCGAAACGTCACGAGAACAAAAGGTAAACTTACTGTGAAATAAATAAAATATCACTCATTTGATATAGTTAATCTTAAATTAGAAGACACACTTAGGACGAATAAACAGTCTTATCGCGTCTGTTATTAATTATGTTACATATTGGCTTGAATGTCCTGTTTATCTTTCACACTGGATGCGTCAATGTCAGTCGGTCAAAGGTAGAATTACTGTGGGTCAGTTATCGGGAAATATGGCGTCACGAGTCGGCGAAGTAGGATCAGAATGTGTATTACAATTGAACGCTGCGAATCTCATATCCCTCATTTAATAGTATGTGTATGCTAATCACACCATGAATTTGCCAAACGAAGCCTCATATATAGTCTGCCACATACCACAAATAACGCACCTGATTTAATAAGACAAGATCACCGCTCACAGTTTATATGGCTTCGCAACATATACCAAGTTTTATTATCTCAACACTTATACTGAACAATGTGCAATTCATAATTATTATATGTCATTTTCATATGTTTATATAAGTTAAATAATGGTTGAAATTATTTCATAGGGTGGCTATAATTAGTCTTAGTAGGAGTCTCTATATACTTACCACTTTATTTTTCTCAGGTCGATTCAATTGCAATATATTGTATGGTCTTTTGTTTTTATAAGGATTATTTTTTTATTATGTATTTGGAAGAAATAAATATTCCTGTTCCTGCAATCACGCCACTAAGTAGAATCTTCGCTTCAATTGTGAGTGTATGATCTGTTACACCGTAGACGCGATAGTACACCCGATGACTCTTGCGCAACATGTCCTAGGACTCTTTAGTCCGGGGTGAAGCGTGCATTGGTGTCCTCACGATGTTTTTTCAATTTTTTTGACCTTCTAACCTGCTAGATGAATAATCCGAAGGGTGCTACACAGGCACTATTCAGAATTGTTGTATAAACTTATTAACATGCAAATTAATTATCGCCATTAAAATATATATTATTTTTTCTGAATATTTCGAATTGTAAACATCCAAACAATCAAAAGGATCTGTACACACGCATGTTTTCAGGGTATCTAGGCATGACGTAAGTGAACAAATTATAGTATGCAAATGTGTCGCATGAATATGCAAATTAGTTCTGACCAATATAACCTCACGATTTTCGTTTATATCTCCTCAATAGGCGAGCGGTAGGCACTACCTAACGGACCGACTTCAATGCCCCTTTCCCCGTACAAACACCCAAATGGTATATCATTTGAAAGCCCTGAATACCCCCATCACAACGAGGCCTGCGTAGAAGAAGCTTGACTCCAACGTCAAACAAGGTCACCGTCAAATGATCATTTTTCGAAATTGTGCGCTTCCGCAAACGTCTTAAAATTGCAATGGTTGCATATCTACTTTCTTGAATAACAAAAAGGCAATGTCATATATTTGGAAAACTTATTGTCTCCAAGTCAAAAGGAGATACGACATGGAGCTGTTACCCGGTATAGTAAGTGTGTAGCTAAGGTCAAACAAGGTCGCCGTGAAATGGTGAATATTCGAACTTTTTCAATACCGTGATCGTCATAAAATTACAATAGCTCTGTATCTACTTAATTTCTATGGACACATCATACACAGCGTGAAAGACACGTTACCTCCCGTCAAAATGAGATATGACATCTTTGTTTGTGCGACTGCTAGCTTGTTCTTTGCCTGGATGGTGAGTGTCCATGTTTCCGTGCCGTTTGTCATCGCTGGAAGTACGCATGAGTTGAAGACTTGTCTCTTCAAGCAGGTTCCAATATTGCCCTTGAAGATGTCGCGGTGTTTGGCGAATGCTGTCCAGCCGGCAGTGATCTTTCTTTGAATCTCCATGTCTTGGTTTTTGTCCCTGATACTGTATCGCTGTCCCAGATAGACATAGCTTTCAACGTTCTCTATCTGCGTCGTGTTGATATATATTGGTGTGTCATTTTCTAGCATCACTTTTGTCTTCGAGATGTTCATCTTGAGACATTGTTTTTCACTTTCATCAGCTAGCTCCTGCAGAATGTTTTGTAGTTCTTGCGGTGTAGTAGCGCATATGAACTATTTTATAGCAACGACAAATAAACAACATCTACCTTCTTATTCTACCCTATCTAGGCTCTCATCGATTGCTATCCTCAGCTAATCTTTGATACTCGAGAAAAATAATAGAATGGCTCGTTCAAAAACAACACTAAGTATTATTAGCACTCTCAAGGGAACTTCAAATGCCACTCGCTCCGATCCGTCCCGTTAACCCGATTCGGCTAGCTCGCCACGAGAGGTCGCTTCACGACTCGACGACCGTCTGTCGGAAGTGTCCTTCTCTGTTGCCCGCACCCTCTGATCATCGTCACACGCGTTCGCCCGGTCCCGTTGACCCGGCTCGGCCGATCCTCTACGAGGAATCGAGCCTCGTCCAAATAGCTCTCTGTAGGCGACGCTCTTCCTCGATACGATCGCCTGACGCGTGTCGCCGCCACACGCTCGGTCTGACCGCCGCTGCACCGGTCGGTCCGCTGCCGCACGCACACTCTCGCCCGGTCCCGTTGACCCGGCTCGGCCGATCCGCTATGTGGAGTCGCTGCCGCACTCGGTTCGCTGCCGCACGCATTCGAATCGCTGTTACACCGTTTTATAATGGGAACATAACCCTGTTACTGCTTCCCGTACAACTTTGCATGTTTACTCGGTCTACATCTAGACAGCAGGGTGGCAGACGCCATTACAGCCCTGTTTCTCTTTCTCAAAAATCTACACGTGCCCCGATCTCTCCAAGATGCTCTTTCTACCTGACATCGGCTTTTATACGTAGTCTTAAACAGCATACACATGACCGGATTGAGCCAATAAGATGCGCGACAATGAGCCATATCTAATTTAGCCCCCGGGGCTACGCGAGAGGTATTCCAGAGCGTACGCGAAGGGTTAGCTGAAAGTATGGATTTCGCCATTTTTTTGGGAACTTGTGCTCGCGCTTTGCTTCAAAGACGGAGTCTTCAAGGAAGAGTAACTTGTTCTATTATTCCCTTGGAATTCACTAGGAAGACGAGGGCGTCTTCCGAGAGGTCTCCAAATGTGTTGAGGCCGAGGCGTTATTGTGGGGCAATGTGCGCGCGTGTGTATCGAGACGGTGCGCTGGCCTATAAGGATAAGTATCAGATAAGTTAAGAATAAATTCGTCTAGAAACTATAGACTTACTTACTTAGATTTAACGGCTCCCGCGTCTAGAGACGCATGAGGCAGTCAAAGCACGCCATCCAGATATGTGTATTGCTAGTATTCTGAGAATGAATTTGGTGCCAGGGGTAAATATATATTTTTTTCTTTTTCTGGCCTTCCGCAAACTGTTCGTATGTTGGGCGATTACTATAGCGATTATTTAAGATTGCCCTTTCCTCTTTGTTCCCTGCTGTATACTGGTACACTCGGTTTCTGCTGTACGCAATCATAATATGCAGTTTTCACCAACAACTTTATAAATCTTCTGCAACGTATTGATATTATTGATAAGAACCACTTATTTAATCAATTGAATGTAAACA
Source organism: Escarpia spicata (assembly GCA_963995525.1). Classification (NCBI taxonomy): domain Eukaryota; kingdom Metazoa; phylum Annelida; class Polychaeta; order Sabellida; family Siboglinidae; genus Escarpia; species Escarpia spicata. Next base: position 43,340,073 of record OZ023213.1, read on the forward strand.
AGGCATCAAATAAGTTGTTTTAATTAAATGTTTACAATATTTGTAAGACGATATAGCGTCACCCGCCAAACGGAAGCACTTGGTTTCTGCTGCATCGTGTTGAAAATCATCACTGTACGACAAGATGCAACGCATTAACTGTGCAAAAACCACGAGCTGTTTGATAACTTTCCTGTAGTGATTAGTGTGAAAAGTTGCTTACAATTTCTTCCGATAAATTGAAATATTACGGATGTTTACAACACCGTCACCGATGCGTCACGTGATCTGCGTTCGCTATCAAAATATTCCTCAAAACGTGTTTACCTCGTTCTAATTTGAGAAAAATAACGTTGTTGCAAGTGTGTGGCCGTCCTTTGCTCTCAGTGACCGACATATCTAACAAAAGACGTATCTAATGTGAGATCCAGCAAAATATCAAAATGCAGCAGAAACCTAGATACAGCAGAAACCGTGCCGATGACTATACAGGGGTGAGGGTCAGGTACCACACGCTGTGTTTTTTCTTTCCTAAGTCGTCTATCCATAGCTCCCTCTCTCCATCTTTCATCCTCCTCACGCAGTCCTCTCATTTCAGCTGTAGCTGTCCACGTTTCCGATGTCCTTTATTCTGTTCCGCCTCCGCTCTCTGCTATTTTTTCTGTATCTCATTGCCAAGTGGCCTGCCCACCTCATTCTGCTTCTCAATAAATCCTCCTATTAGGCTGCTCCCAATTTATTTTATATTTATTAGTATATCGATTAAAATTTAGTTGATCCAAGATTATATGATGTTTTAGGAATTTCAATGTAGACTACTTTATTTTACATAATGTCAGTCGAACTTGTGACATTTCTCTATTGTCTACTCGGATACTGATTGTGGAAATGCCAGGAATAGGATTTTTTTATTTACATAAAATCAATTGGTAAAATGCTTCACAATAGTAAAGACTAACAAACAGACTACTAGCCTACAAGAACTCAAGATGATACACCCGGTATATGTATTTAAGCCAGATTTGAGAGGTTGGGGCAACAATATAGATCTCAATCTCCCATCTCCTGTCTGTTCCCGGGTGGGGGCCAATCTGTCACCATTATTGAGAAACCAACTCCCACGTTCAATCAATCCTACCTCCCTCCATGCTATGTCAACCTTCATCAACTGTAATGGGCAACCTCACACACCCCTCAATATAACTCCCTTGTCTAGTTGTCAACAGGAGTTTTTTGTTTCGAATTGCGATCTTTGAAATACATTTTTTATTTGATATCAACATTAATTATAGTTGTCAATATACCGAGCGCGGGAAAGTATTGGGTTCTGTCAAAACAGTTACCCCACCTGACGGGTTTGGTAGAGACAGACAACATATTCTTCGGCGGTCTAAGTGGTTGGAGCAATAAGCTGTGTTGCCCAAAGATATTTCGTCCATTCCAGGTAACGACCAGTTACAACAAACGGTTAACATTTATGTGTTATAAATTATAATACTTGTACTTGAAACGAATTAAGATGTTGCAGATATGTTAGTAGTACTTTTATTAATATTTCAAATGAAAAAATCCAAAGCAAACTTTAATAAATGGTGGTAAATCAAGTCAAATACACAATAATGTAAAATGACGTAATTATTGTTTACAAACGCGATCACGCACCGCTACCATATCGGTGTTTCCTAAGTTCGTGAATGCAATGTACACTGGGTAAATTATGCATATTTTATGTTAATGCTGATTTTTGTGTCAATCAATTGAGTTTAGTTGTCATAGACTTGCCAGGAGAAGTTTTCTAGCAAAATGTGACCGACGGCGATGTCATAGTTGGAATAATATCTTAAATCTTACCCACTAAGTCTAAGACTAAGTTAGTCTTAGACTAGTCTTAGACTTAGTCTTAGTCTTGGAAGTTAGACTTAATATTAATCTTACTCTTAGTCTTAGAGGATGAAGTCATCGCTTCTTTCTTTTAAAGGGCTGGGCTCTTGCGAGCGTAATTAGCCCTGAGATGCATGTACAGTTGCGTTATGGTGTAGCGGCCTGAGCGCCAAATATTTAAAATCATTCAAACTATGTTAAATTAAAATAGTTTAAAATGCACTTTGGCATGTTCCTCAGGGTGTTGCTGGCGGTGGCTGCAGGTGACACTGCCGGGTGTCCTTTCTGTGTATTTATTAAAAACATCTAGCTGCTTCACTTTGTACTCTTTCTAATGTCTGAATATCTTTCTGCTTATGTGGGTCCCAAATGGATGATGCATATTCTAAAATGGGGTGCACCATTGTGGTGTAAGTTGCAGACTTTACCTCAGGAGTACATTGTCGAAAATTTCTTGACGTGACTTCGATATGGTTGGTCCAGGATAGGTTGTCTGCTATGGTTACACCAAGATATTTGTGAGAACTCGTTGTCTCAAGATACTGATTGTGCAAAGTGTGGTTAGTTAGAATAACCTTCTTGGACTTATTAGGTAAGATTCGAATGACTGTACATTTGCTGGGGTTAAACTGCATCTGCCAGGTGTTTTCCCATTCTTCTAGGGCATTGAGATCTTGTTGAAGCAACAGTCTTTTATGCTGTGAATTTCTCTATAGAGGAGGGTGTCATCAGCATATAACCTGGGTGTTGAGTTTTGTATTGCAGTAGGGAGGTCATTGATATAGGCAAGAAAGAGTAGTGGTCCTAAGACTGTGCCGTGAGGCACTCCTGAGAGTAAAGAAGCAGGTGATGAGTGTGTTCCTTCCAAGACAACTTGCTGGCTTCTATTGGTGAGGAACGATTCGATCCAGGTAAGGGTATTATTACTCCATAGTAGTGTAATTTGTGAAGTAGACGTCTGTGGGGCACTTTGTCTAAGGCCTTAGAAAAGTCAAGTAGAATAACATCGGTCTGTTGATTCTTGGCTAAGTTCTTGGCTATGTCGTGGATGGTGATGAGGAGTTGAGTTTCACAAGACCGCTGTTTACGAAGTCCATGTTGTGCTTCAGATAAAACATGATGTTGGTCAAAATGTTTCATTACACTGCTGTGAATGATATGTTCCAGTACTTTGCATGTAATGGAGGTGAGGGATACCGGGCGGTAGTTTTCTGGTTGGTTCCTGTCCCCTTTCTTGAAGATTGGCACCACCCAGGCATCTTTCTAGTCACAAGGCACTTCTCCGAGATCTAGAGAAAGCTGGAATATCTTTGTCATCATTGGGGCTAGTTCTGTCGCTGCTGTCTTCAGAATGTAGGCTGGAATGGTATCAGGGCATGTGGCTTTATCTATACGCAAGTTTTGGAGGAGTTTGCGTACACCTGCTTCTTGATCGTAGAGTCGACATCGTAGACAGATAGAGCAGTCAGAAAAACGCAAGGAAAGGTTAACATAGGTATCCGACTATTCTATTATATGTATTAGTAAATAAATTCCTGATGTGTTTGTATAATGCGATGTTGAAAACTGCATGTCAGTTCATTATAAAATTTTATGTAAACACTGACAACCAGTGATCAACTGCTAGTTTACAAATGAGACAATACCCCATTGCCTCGGAATTGCACTATGTATGAACTTGCTGCAGTGTTGGGATAGCCAAACCCGAGTGACCGACTGTTAGACCCAACCTGAACTTGATTATGCCACACTTCAACAACGTCTAAATCCTGAATCAACATTAATGTCTACCGGTACACAATGTATGAACCTAAACTGATACCTGACAACATTCAGGACTCCTCACAGAAACAGCATGGAAGTTCATAAAAAGTTCTCAACTGGTTGAGGTTGTATAACATTTAGAAGAAAATACATGTATTACAAGGAGAGGAAGAGATGGCTGAAACAACATCCTGGCTACAACAGCAACAACAAATTCTACCAGCTGTCCAGGTCATAATGGTGCGCATGAGGATTGGACACTGCAAACTCAGGCACAAAACTACACATTAGAGAAACTAACATGTGTCATTGCGGCACTGATCCAATGACGGTGAAACACTGCCTGCGAGACTCCAACCTGTTCTAGTATTTATGTTATTTTGCGATATGAATATATCAAATCTTTTTAACAGTTGTTTTACATATCCTTTAATAATGATCCTTATATACATGCATATTCATAATAACTTGTCACTCACAATTCAATGTCAAACAACTAATAAATGTTTCAGTTATCTAGCATTAGAAATGTTATGCAGATTCACATTTTGGAACCTGGCTTCCCCCTGTTTATGCATCATATATGACATAACACAAGTATCAGATTGTGACTGTTTATTTTGTTTCCCTTGCAATATGCAGATGAGTTTAACTATAAATTTGGTTTACATTCCACACAAGTAACATCTTTTAAAGGGAGTTTTTCCATTTGTTCTCATCATAAAATCATACCTAGCTACCAGTATATATAAAATAACATACTGGCCACTAACATTTTGTAGAAACCATTTGTATTTAAAATTTAAGTGATTGTCATTTACATGGCAGTGTGTCGCTTTCAAAGACATGAATACGTTTGAAGCCATGATGACAGATATTTGTGGCTAGCAGCTTGTTTGATTAGATGCAATGCTTTCCTCCTCAGGGTCTTGCACAGTTTATGCTGTTTGCTTCAGTTAAGGCAGGTTGATCTACTAGGTCTTCCTGTGATGGGGAACAAGATGGGGATAACCAAGTATGCTGGTGATGAGTTGTATCTCATCAATGAAGCAATGTCTCGGAAAGGTGCTGCTGGATTCGCAAAGGTTCGCAAGAAGGACGCATTGAAAGGTAATGTCCTTCTTCCATTGTCTCCTAGGTCTTCCTCTGCTTCTGCTGTCTTCAACTTTTCCTTCCATTATTAGTCTCTCTAGAGTTTGATGCCGTTTCACATGGCTGGAATAATTTAGTTTCTGTTTCTTTACAAGTTTAAAAAAAGTCCCATGTCCAACACAAAGTTCATTTGCAATGGATTCATTAGTTCTATGTTCAGTCCACATGACTCATAGTTTTTTATATAACACTTGTTTTTGAATGCATTGATACGTTTAGTAATGTTCTTATTTATTTCTTATTCCATGTTTCGCGTCCATATGTAGCAGTTGGAAACATGCATGTTCGGATAAACTTTGTATATGTAAACTTAATGCTCTTGTCAAGTAATGTGCCAAATATGAAGTTTGTTGATTCCGAACTCCTGTCTCTAAGCCCACTCAAACATGGTCATTTGCATGTTACAAAACAACCAGGTCATCAGATGTTGGTGACATCACATGAGTAAATGCCACTGAGTGCATGTAGGCTTTTAGGATGTTTTCAATTATGTGGCTGTGTGGCTTGTTGTTTCAGGCTGTACATGAAATTGCCATCGTAGAATTCAATACTTTCTGATATCACCATAAAGATAATAATCTTAGCAACAAATTTGTTGCTGGATGTACACCACAATTGTGTTTACATTTTGAGTTTGAACATTGCGAATGCTCAGCCTTGCATCATATCCGCAGCCAAGTATACAATACAATTACAATACAATACAATACAATAACTTTATTGTCTGTTCGGTTACAGAAAATTTCCTTTAGGCTTGTTCATATCAAATCTTACATATTATTATGTATGTATACAAGGTTAAGATAAGTACTAAGAGCGAGGTTATCACATAATATTCATATCACATGCACAATAGGATATAGTGATAGATCATATACATTGCAGGATTAAGCAATTGCGATGTTCAAACGGCAATAACTAAAAAACTAAAATTAAATCCTGGTACATTCAGCGGCGTATTTGTATACAAGATTATTGATGTAATAATGCTTGTTTCCTACAGGTCGGACGGCAAAGATGGTGGTTGAGAAGAACCATGCTGTGAATGGCAACCTTGTAGTGCCTCCCTTCCCAGAAGGCACTCAGGTGGCCATGTTTGGTGAGTTGTACAAGAGAAAGTAACAAGAAAATGTAATGAACAAAAAATAGAATAACATTATTTTGATCACAATTACTAATTTGTACATTTTAAAATTGTATTTTTTGAAAGTTACTTATACCTGGTACAATATTCTTAAATTGAGGGATTTTGTGGCAAAACGTAATATTTGCCAAACATTGACAGCACGTAACTGTAATAATAATAAGAGTAATAGAAAGGAAACTAAACCAGAAAGGCTGTAGGAGTGGATGAACTCTCAGTGGAAATAGTGAAAGCAAACAGACTAGTTGGAATCAAGTGGCTGACAGGCTGTTTGATGTGTGCTTCACAGCAGGAGAGATACCAGCAGAGTATCCAAGAGGAGTGATTGTGCCGATATGGCAGGGGAAAGGGGACATCCAAGACCCAGGGAGATACAGAGGCATCACATTACTGAGCCAAGCCCTGATATTGTTGGAAAGGATACTGGATGCTAGGGTGAGGCTTATAGTAGAGAGCAAAATCGGAGAGAATCAGCTGGGATTTAGGAAAGGGAGAGGAACAGTTGCCATTAGACAAATTATTGAGAAGAAGAGAGAATTTAAAAAGGATGTAGCATTCAGTTTTGTAGATCTGAGAAAGGCATTTGACACCTTCCCGAGAGAACTCGCATTTGCAGTCATGAGATGGATGGAGGTTGGAGAAGCTGAAGTCAGAATGGTCGCGGAAATATACAAGGAGATAACAGTGGTAGTGAGAGTCGAAGGAGAAACATCGGAACAATTTGGAGTGGAAGTAGGACTCAGACGGGGAAGTGCCTTGAGTCCCCTGCTTTTCATTATGGTGATGAACCTGATCAGTGGAGAGATTTCGGAGCAGGAAGAACTTAAGAAGATACTGTATGCAGACGACCTAGCAGTGGTGGCTGATAACAAAGAGGAACTACAGAAAGCATTGCAAGAATGGAGTGACACCTTCAGAAAACACGGCCTCCGGATTATCTGGAGTAATGTGGATAGGTGAACAGGAGGTAGATCTGCAGGTAGTTGTTGACGGAAAGACCATTAAAAAAGTGAACAGCTTTGTATACCTGGGCTGTACAGTGTGTGAGGATGGAAGGAGTAGTAAAGAAATACAGAGGAGGGTGCAAGCAGGAGCAGCAGCAACGAAGAAGGTAGAAGGCATTATGTGGGACAGAAAACTGAAGAAACAACTGAAAGGAAAAGTGTTGGAAGCCTGCGTTGTACCAGCCTGTATATATGGGTTGGGAACACTGGCACTGACAGAGAGACAGGGGGAGAAACTACAGGTAGCAGAAAACAACTGGGTGAGAAGAATATGTAGAGTAACGCGAGAGGATAGAAAGAAGATGAAGGAATTGAGAGAGAAGATTGGATGAAAAAACACTTAAAGAGGAAAGTAACCGGTAACAGAATGAGATGGGCGGGACATTACAAAGAACGGGTGAAGACTGACTGCCAAAAAGATCATGGAAAGTAGAAGAGGGTGGCAGATGAAGGAGAGGAAGACCAAGGCTGAGATGGAACGACAGCATAAAAAGAGACCTGGGGAGGGCTAGTGTGAACAGCCATGAATGGATGGCCATTGCGGACGAGAGAGAGAGAGCTGGAAAGAACTGATAAGAAGTGGAAAGAACTGATAAGAAATGTAAAAGAAGCTACCATGTGATGTGGACCCCACCCCACAATGGAGCAAGGGGAAGAAGAAGAAGAAAGGAAACTAAGTAATAGTAATATATATTACATTGTAATGAAATTTACCTCAGATTCAGGAATCATTGATATCGCAAATATTGAACTTTGACTGATAGATATTACCAGTATTGAATTTTGAATGATACACATTTATCATCAACAGGGAACTTGTTGCAGGTATGGGATGCTTCTGGGGTCCCGAGAAACTATTTTGGAACATTGAAGGAGTATATTCCACACAGGTATGTCATGCCTTACACTTCTTAGTGTCAAGTTAAAGGGAAGCAATCTGATCGATTTTATATCATGAAATCAGGTTATAAATACAGCATAAACTATTATACCATATTTACCTCTCAAATATGTCTTAATGAAGCAGAAACAACTTTAAAATTCAGGGCTTATTAAAATTGCAGCGCTGTCACTCAAATCTGTGACTAGCAAGCTCAGATAATTCCAGAAAAAGCAGAACGTCGACAACCAAAACAGCAACAATCTTGATAAAAATTGTGACAAGACATAACTAAAAACGGAGACAACCATTGGTCAAAACTGACAAATATTGATCAAAACGGTGACATTTAACATATATTGTAGCTACTGGATATACATGATTATTATTATTTAATTTGTTGCTGTTTTGGATTCTCACCATTTTAGATCTGTCGCCATTTGATTCGTCGCTGTTATAACCTGCATCAGCCTCAGGAACCCTATATCTGATATCATTATAATCTATTGTATGTCAAAAACAGTTCGTTCTCTGATTGTATATGCACCCACATTTCCGTCAGGTTTGCATGTATTGGGCTGAAATTTTGCATGTGATCTACCAGGCCCATTGAGATGGTTCATAGATTTAGACATTTTCGAAATTCTTCCATGGGGTGGAGAACTTGGGGGATTCAGTATTTAAAAAGGCTATACATGGTGTTCCAGCTGCGGAATTTAATGTTTTTCTATATCATCGTAAAGATAATTATGCCATCTACAAATATGTCGCTAGATGTATGCAGAAATTTAGAAGAGTTTTTAAGTTATTGATGTTTGAAAATCCTCAGCGCTTAACATGCACCAGGTCTGTCTGTCGCTGGTCACGTAAACATTTTGCCACGTCAGCCTTGTGAGTGTGTGATACTTCTAGCAAACAACACACTGCACCAATTCCGTGGAGTTCCAGCCATGGAATTTAATGTTTTTTATATCACTGTACAGCCGTACAGGCAATTATTCCACTACAAATGTGTCACTGGGAGTTTGCAGACAAATGTATTTGTTTTTATGTTATTAACATTACAAAATCCTGGACGCGTAACCCAGCTGCCTGTTGCTGGTTACTTCAGTTACACGGGTGAGCACATGCGATTTCTGGCAAAGGGTTGTCCTAAGAACTAGGCCAATGACCAGTTACAATAATTATTAATGCAGGTAGGCTGGAAACATTGGAGTGGGTTTGGGGTGTCTGGAACTCAAATGTTGGGCATTTGAGGTTTGGTCTATTTTCAGTGTTCATAATTATGTCAACATTACTCTTTTACATTTCTGTGCAAACGATTTGAGGATGTATATGCCTTTTTTCCCCAGACAATGCCGGGTAACTCATCTAGTCTATTATATGTAGACCTGTTTCGTGTACAGTCTATCAATTAAAACCTTAATAGGTAATATTAATGAATTAATTAATATATGTTTCTATTAGTTTTTTGTCCTTTGGGCAGAAAGTCCAATGAATTTATGCAACCACTCCACGTCCACCGTCTGCCGTCCGCCGTCCGCCGTTAGCTGCCATATCTCAGAAACCGTTCAGCAACTTTTTCTCTAATTTTGCATAGACGTATCTTAGGGTACTGCCAATATGCACGAGAAATCTGTATTTGATTGAATCAATCTAAGGGCCCCCGAAACTGGTAAATGTTCACATTTTGCGTATTTTTTCAAAAACGCTTCAGTAACTTTTTCTCTGATTTTGTATAGACATAGTGTCACTATACATAAGAAATCTGTGTTTGATTGAATCATTCTAAGGGCACTTCAGGGCCCAAAAAAACTCAAAATTGTCCCACTATTTCCCTACTGCTGTAGGCCTCCTGCAGGTGCTTGGGCCACTTATCTCTATTTATAACTGGATAGTGGAATTTGCCCTATCTCTTATCACTGGAGTGGAGTGGCCTGGTCTGTGTATTGGACTAGCATTGGCTCACTGCCTGCCATTGTCCCAGTGTCAACCAGAATGCCTCCATGTGGGCTGTAATTAATCCCTACTGCACTGGCAGAACCTGAGAAACTTTAAAACAGCAATAGACATAATTACCAATGCAATATAAAGATATGATCTAGGATTAAAATAAAATAACTTAGATATAAAATAATATTTAAAATAACTTAGGTATACTCGAAAAGGTTAAAGCATATTTAGCAAAAATTATAAGGAATATTTTTCAGATTACATGTTGCAGCTATTACTTCACTCAATTCAGTCAGTATTATGTCATTAAATGATACTGTTTTAAAGTCAAAATGCATGCTATGTATATGTACCTTGTGAACAAATAAAGTTTTATCATAGTTCATCTCTTTCTTTTTTCCATTCTGGGGGATGGTGGTAGGGACAAAATGACAACAGAAAATGTGTGCACATTTTCTTAAACCTTTTAACTATGCTACATGTGAGATTGTAGCTCACCAACTCTCCTGCAAGGTTTCTACAACCACTGGAAATCGGCCTAAATAGCAGAGTATCGGGATAAAATTCAGCAGTATTTTTAATAACACAAACTAATATATATATAATCTTCACGAAACGGTCTACTCGAATATTTTATTTCCAGGTGAATCTTCACTGGCACGCAAATAGTCTCCACTAAACATCAATATTTTACTTCCATCATAACCTTTAATGATCTGTAACTATAATTCACCAAAAACTATTTCATTAATAATTACAAACTCAAAATATAGTCCAAAGGTCTTGGCCCAGTTTTTTTAAGTTGGTAAAGCCTAGAATAATTTTCAATTCCTGTTGATCTGAGGCCATGTCTTCGAAAGTGGCATACTGACAAGTAAACACATGATATCCTCCCAAGACAAAAAAAGTTCAATAAAACATACTTAGGTGGACTCAGAATGTTTTAGATATAGTTTATACGGCATAACATAATTTTACAATATAAATTATCCGATTGCCTCCCGTAATAAATATCTACTCAGGTATATGTATTTATACAAGATTTAGCTATGCTGATATGCCCTGGATTTTCTAAAAACATTCGACAGTATGTTTGGCAATCTGTCCAAGGATTGTGCCAGTTGACATCTGCAGCCCCAGGAAGGAACCATAACTGTATTATGGTTTTTTGTCATCTCTCTTTCTAAAAAGTAATCCAATTATCACGTGGCAAGTTTTGTAAACTATCCCCAACTGGGCAGTGTATAATGGCCTCGTAAGGAAAGTCTGTCAGTAAACAGAGTCCATTAATTGAATTTAAGGTTTTTAAAAATGCAAAAAGCTGCCGCCGTATTACTGAGGACACTATTTCTGTAACACACCGGTGAATGTGTCTCGGTGGCGCATCCTGGTGTTGGTAGATTTTAGTAAACAAGATCACTGTTAATTATTAAGTAGCGAAAATCAGGCTTAAGAGCTCATAAGAATGTTAGCGAATTCACTTATGATTGGTATTTGACTGTTATTTACGGAATAACAGAAGTGATGGTTTGTTGAAGACATGAGAGTGATAACCGCCATATAATAGTCACAAGTGCCTACAGCAGTTGTGACTGTTATACAGCTAATAACACCAAGTAACATCAGTGTTTACTTGTGACCTGCCACTGCAAAATGGGTCATAAGTTGCAAAATTGTGGAATGCAGTTTTACATCATGTTGGATTCCACATAATACTGTTTAAGATAATACCTCATTTGTTGAACCATGTTCAATAGTTTAAGAAATATTGCTAAAAGTAAAAAATATAGCATACTTTTCATGACTTTCTTTAGAAAATAGGTCTATGTGAAAAAAACGACGTCCATAGCAACCATACACTTAGCATTGAGCTATCTGATCTGAACTTTGTTGACTTATTCTATTGTATACATGACAATGTGTTCACGTAACTTCAGTTTGTGAAAACATTGAGAAGATTGTAAACTTTAAAAACTGTTCTGTTATCGATGCCTATCATAGAATAGAGAATGCATGATAATTTTTCCCTAGTGTATTTACCATGCAGAATAGCCCTGTGTGACTTCAAACCCATCACTTGTTGCCATTGTAAACATGCAGTTATTCTACCATAGCAAAATGCCCACTAGATTGTGTTTAGTAAGCCTGTAACAATATTTGCAATTTGAAGTTTTGACCCTGCAGCATGTCAGCTGAAACTGTGGTTCATTGTGTTCTCACCAGGTGGGGTATGCGATGGGCTACACACCGAATCCAGTATACAGAGAAGTGTGCTCGGAGAAAACCGGGCACACAGAAGTCGTGCGAGTCGTATTTGACCCCAATAAGGTCAGCTATGTCGACTTGCTGAGTGCATTCTGGCAGAACCATGACCCCACAATGGGAATGGCGCAGGGGAATGATCACGGGGCACGTTGCAGGTCTGGCATCTACTACTACGGACCTGAACAGATGCAACTCGCGGTACAATCGAAGGATTTGTACGGAAATAAGTTGAGAAAGTGCCGCTATAAACCAATAACGACAGAAATATTACCTGCCGATCAATTTTATTACGCCGAGGACTATCACCAACAGTATCTGCACAAGAATGTAGGGGGCGACTGTGGAAACAAAGGCACAGGCATTTCATGTACTCTACAGCTAGTAATGTCACCAAGGTATGAAAACGGATTATTAACAGTCTTAACATCCGAAAGCGAAGACAACAAAGATGACAACAGCAAAGATGACAACAGCAAAGATGACAACAGCAAAGATGACAACAGCAAAGATGACAACAACAAAGATGACAACAACAAAGATGACAACAGCAAAGATGACAACAACAAAGATGACAGCAAAGATGACAAAAACCGAGCATCCTGCAGCCAAGCATCCGACAAACAAACACACAAAATCCAAGATGGCAAAAACCAAGAATCTAAAAATGAACCATCTGAAAACTAAAGATGACATATGTGGGCTTATTTTTGGGTCTATTCACGTGTTACTGTTGATGTATGTATATGTATCTAGTGATGCCGCGTGACACAATATGTTTATGGAGAATGTTCATTTATGCTTATGCTAACATTAAGAACCATTTAGTATTTACATTTGATAAAACTGTAATGTATCAGTGATGTTTCCAATGTTCAGCGACACCACAAACACAGTAGAACCCTTCTAAAGTGACCACCCAAATGACCACACTAAATGACATGATTAGAGACGTATGGGGCATGTTTATTCACTGTAAATTTGAATTAAAAGATTGACGATCTCAGAATGCAACTTAAACATGGGTTTCACAGAAAACATAAAACAGAGTGGCCATTTTCAAGATTTGGCCATTTCTGAGATAGTCGTGTTATTGGCTTCTACTGTATTGACGTGTGCCATATTTTAAAGTGTAATGAATAAAAAAGTACTGTAGCAATTATATATTTTAGGAATACAGACTGAAGTTTAAATGCTGTTAAATATTCTAACAACACCAACTGCAACATTTATACAGGTATTATAACCGTTCTACAGTTACATTTTAAGTGCCCTTAATTATGCCATCCACATTCTTGTTGATTGTACACAATGTATGTATGTGGCTACAGCATTTGTATTTAAAATTGTGGTCAAAATTAGATACGCTGTTTAAAGTTACAAGTACTGGGGATTTATTTACATTCCCATTTTACTTGTATAGGGCTACACATATTAGCATAATTAGATATGACAGAATTTATTTGGAATTTTCTTCTTTGGGGAACCTGATACAGTGAACTCCACTTAACAAAATAATTGGATAATAGAATCGATCATTTAGTAGAATTCAAGATATTTGCTGGGATGGAATTATTCTTTATTCACTTTGTATTAAAATGTGTGAATCAGCCTATTAATATAATCACATTGTTCAGACCCAATCTTTTTCAGTTTATAATTTCTGCATCTGATATCTGTATTATAAAAGAGTATGCATTGTTTTAAGAATTATTGAACCTCTGTATTGAAACATAAGCTTCATCATATCTCTTTGACGATAATACGTTTGGCTATGCCGTGACAATTATTGTTACTGAAGTTATGAAATTAAAATGTATGTTCACATTTTATGTATAAAATGTTGGGCTATTTCTTAAAGTACTAGTGCTTTGGTGGCCAATTATAGAGGCAAACCCCCACTTCAGGGTCTAATTTGTAGTCTGAGCTGGTAAACAAAATTATTATATATTAAAGGTAATCAGATAGTTACAACTTTTAGATATATTTATTTTGTTACTAAAATGACAATGTCTACCTCTATATAATTAGCGGCACATAGCGTAGCATGCCCGATGATCATTCTGAAGAAAATGTAGTTGGAAAAATAGGATGATCGATTATTGTGATTTAATTTGCAAATCTTAATAAAAAAAATTAGCAGAGATCCTGATAAATGGATGTTTGTACGATGGGAAAAATAATATAGTTTTATTAAACTTTTTCTCAGCTTCTGTAAGTTTCTATTATTTAAAATTGTCATTAAAACTAAGTTTAAAAACTTGCAACTAGATATGCCTAATAAAAAAGGAACAGAGTAATACCACGTGAGATTTCCTATTAATTTTATATTCTACGTATAGAAACAAAATGGCATTGAAGTTGTCGCTACTTTCTTGTATAAATTGAGTTCATTAGTCATACGTCATTGCCCCTATTTGGTGTCCGGTCATCAAAGTAATCCACCATTTTGGCTATATACACAATCGAATGTTGCAACTTGTGTGACGTGTATTGTTTACCATGGAACCGAAATGATGCAGCAGTATTTTGATGGGTAGTGACATCTTTAATGCCTGACAGTAATATACAAGTTTTTATGATGATCGACCAAAGATGTGCAGCTAAAAAACAAATGGACCGTTCCCCTCGTTTGATTGCAATAGATGCTGATGTGCCTTCTTGCAGTTGTGTATAACCTGCCAAAGGCCATTGCTAGGATACAAGGCCAAATGTCTTTTAGTAGGGACCACTGACCTCTATTTATAAGCAATAATAATCACCACCTAATTGTATTTGGAAAGAAATCAGAACATTAGTGACACAACAAAGCAACACCATCACAGTCCAGACCTGGGGGCGGAAGTACTCGGTACTTGTGTACTCGTGTACTCGAGTACATTTTTGAAGTACTCGTAAAACTTGTGGGTCATGGACTCGTACTCAGATTTTATGAGTACATTACGAGTACATCTGAGTACTTCAATATGTTCTGGGGATAATAAATGGATTTGGTTATAAAATGAAACTTTCCTGAAATATTTTAATGTTCAACTATTTTTAAAATATTTCTGATAGAATACCACCTTACCATCCCTACACATAGTACATCCTCATTCTCTAATGACTATGATACCCAAACATGGCAGGCAGCATCTTTTCCCAGATTGAAACACCCTGTTAAGCAAACAATAATTGTAGGCTATCAGTTCAGGGCATAAATCTGTTTGTTTAATTAAGCCACCAGGATGTCCATAAAGAGCTAATTAGCAGTTAACCAACTCATTAGACAGGAAATGCTTTTTATGTAGTCTGGAGACCATGCCACTTGGCACTGGCTGACAATGCTAATTGCTGTGCTTTTTTCCAGATGTTCGATTTAAACACCCGAATGCACAACATGGCATTTACTCTGGTTATCCGTACTGGATGACCAGAAACACAGCCAAGTTGTATGAATGCAGCAGTAGGACTGGTCATTAGTGGTCTCGCTCAAGATGGCCACATCTAACTTCCCTCTTCTCAACCAGCCCAGTGATAAGAGATAGGCATCCCCCATCCAGTTATAAATAGAGGTCAGTGATTCAGTGGTAGGGACAGGAGCGCCACCTAGCAGACAGAGGGACAGTGGCTTATCCGCAAGAGTATTAATGTTTCCCAGTGGCTACCTCTTGTAATTTATATATAGATAAGTGATGCAGTGTGGGGATGGCGGTGATTACCTTCCGGTTCCCTTTACTTTCTGCGGTTTCTCTTCATGTTCGCGTTTAATAATTTGACATCTACGTAAATAAATTATATAATTTATGATACACTTTACAATTACGTATCGAACTGACCAACAAAAGAATAATAGAAGATAGTAGAATAGTAGACAATATAGTGTGGAGAACTACTTATATGTAATGTGAAATTAATCTAAAATTCCGAGTAAGCTTTACATGCAGTGGTGATAGAAAAATATTTCACTAGGACCTTAATGATCGTCATTTCAGCAATCGCACTGACACAAAATAATTAAGAAAGCTCCCATTTGAAATGTGTGGAGGTGAATAGATGCAGGTAGTTAAATTATTATGTTTTACGTTTGTATAGGACCCCTGACAATGGTTCTCTCACTCTCTGATAACTTGACGAAGACCTACAGAATACCCCCGAAACACAACAAGTATTGACAACATAACCCTCTCCGCTGCCTGTATCTTAAGTCAATGCCAACTCTGCTACGGTCCGGAGTATTTCCATAACTTGGTGGCTAAAACTATATTGGTATTGACAGTCCATGTCGTGGACTATCTAGCACTATTCTGTCGTCAGGAGTACGAGTGGCTCGATTCCTTAATTTCCTCGATTTCAGTTGCCTTCATTGATCTTGCACTGCTCTCTCCACTAGCTGTCTCCATTGCCTCTATCTTTCCATTCCTCCCCCAAGTCTATCTTCACATTATAATTAGAAAGTGAATCAAATCAAAGTACACTGTATTGCAATATGTCTAAGTTCCATGCCGTTTTTATATTTTTTGCAGTTTCATGATACTTCTTTGATAAAATATTAATTATCAAACCAGCACTAAATTGGCACTCCATATATCACATTTGTGTGATATTTGTTAAAGTTTGATACTGCTAATTCATTGTATTGTGATCATGGATATTTCGAGTATCGAACCAGCACTAGATCAACACTCGATATATCAATGTATTGTGATAATTATGAAAGTTTGACAATTATACTTTGATGTATCGCAATATTTGTTATATATCGAGGTATATTACACTCAATATACTGATGTGTCACGATACTGGTAAAAGTTCAATATTGCTATGATGGAAATTTTCAATTTCATTATACATTTACAGTCTGCAACATAATACAACATTTTAGTGCATGTTGTAATGCACGAAAATTAAAGAAACAGATGGGATATACCGGGAGAGAAAAAAAAAATGGCATGAAACCACCAATGGTTAATGGCCTATGCTCCCAGCGAGCAAACAGGCCCCAGTCTAAGTACATGCGGTAATGATACAACATCACATAACAAGCTAACCTAGTTATGATTGTATAATTTTGTCTTATAAATGTGTATAGCCATTTCAAAACTCCTGTAATAGTATTGTAACCCCTTCTCGGCTGGTACCTTCCCTGGTTGATTATTTTGCCCTTTATGACAAATAATGATCAACAACTTGAACAAGGTTCGTAAAGTAATATACAGGAAGCATAATCATTTTTTACATTCTATAAATGGTTACTACCTTATACTGAAGAATACATATATCTTTAACATATAATCAACAACAACCTTATAAACGATGATGGTGTCGTCAGGTAGAAAATATGTCAACAGACGGTGCTGCTAATCTAGTCGGATGAGAATCCATTAAGTTAAGATGTTGCCGAATTTCAACTTTCTTTCACTTAACAATGCATTGGTCATACATTTTGTTTCTTTAAAAAAAAATCACATTCACATCATTAGCATTTTAGGAATAGTGATTTCGCTGCAACTTGATACAGGTATATTACACAAGTGTTCTTTGAAGCTGCTGTCCGTCGTATGTGTCGCGTCCGATAGAACGTGGCCCGGCTTCATGTTTACGGTTTAGCGCGTTTAGCAGCCTGCTTTAGAATTATGGACACTCCTGTTCTGTCTAGTCAAATGATAGGTGTATGTTGACTGCTGAGCACCTCGGCTTTTATTTGATATTAAAGTAAATGAATACATATGTTACTTACAATAAAATGTTATAATTAATTTATTTAATTAGAATATAAAACAAAATATATCTGCAATTGGAAAATTTCATTGACCTGTCTATTTTATGTTCAATCTTAGCAAGACAATTTCATTTAAATTATGCAGAAGTTTAGAACATCTCTTAATTTAAACTTACGTAAAGTGACCTGTCTATTTTCACTTTGCGCCTTTGTTTACACAACAGTTGAGGAATATTGTGTAAATATGATTTTGCCTTTAGTGCAAATATTGACATTTGTATTTAACAAAATAATACGCTTTCACTGATTGCTGAAGCGGTGGATGCAGTTAATCTCCATGTGGCTACGAACCATCTAGAAGCCATCTGCAATGACATCCGTACCTTAGATCTACACCATCGACTTATTCACGAGGCACAGGACACTTACCCTAGAGTGCCCCTTATAGTTTCTGGTGTACTCCTTCGATTTGATGAGTGAATACTAGAAAATATTGTAACAACAACAAAATGTGATCACACATATAAAAATTATTATACTGTATCAGTCAATGCTGCACCATAATTGTTTGGCTATTGGAAAGACGTAATTTATGGTTTGTCTTGTGTTATGTTTTTGGAACTCGCTAACTTAAGCAAATGATCTGTGTACTGATTATTGAAAATTTGTCTACACATTTCATAAAGCAATAATATATATACAGTGTGTGTATATATATATATCATGCATTTTAAATTGGATTGTGGCTGTAAACATTTCTTTTAGAGATGTTTGAACAATGTAAACATACTTGTGCTGAAACTTACTTTAATTCCTTTCTACAGTGATGATATCTCCGAGACAGGGTTGTTATATCTACGAGACAGGGTAGTTATAGCTACGAGACAGGGTTGTTATATCTACGAGACAGGGTTGTTGTACAACCAGCCTCTCCACCAGGTGTCTCCATGCATTCCTGGTGTTCATCTCTGGGATTGGGACACCATCTTCACGCAACCGGGACATTTTAGTATGGATGGCCTTCATCCATCATTCTATGGCAACTCCTTGTTACACGCTACGACTGCCAACCGTGTCCTGCAGATACTGTCACATGACAGTAGCCTCGGCTTTGCCAGGTAAGTTCTAGCAAGGACCATTTTGTATGATGAATATGGTGTTGTCTCCCTTTGTTATGTCTGGTTAGACATTTGAAAAACATTTATTTATCACAAATGACTTGAAAGTAGAATATGTGTCTTTTCAGGGAGGCAGACATGGTAGCCAGGGAGCTATCCCGTACCCAAGCAGACCATCAACGGTGAATGGTAGCCAAGGCACAAGCCAAGGCTGCTAGGACTCCTCAGCAGGCAGGACCCTGCACCAGTGCGGACCTACGGCAACTATATTCTACTGGATACAGGACACCCTGCTGGTCCTACTGTGTGCCCGGATGACCTGGAGGACTATATCTTCATCACTGTGACAGGAGTGCTCATCGCCATCCCTCCAGTACTCTAGCATATATAAGGATGGGCTATCAACCAAAATACTAAAGCTCATTAAAATTTCCAGATAATTGAAAATTGCTGAAGTTATAAAAAATTCATAAATACAAAATGATATAGTGCCTGTCTGTCTGAGCCTTAATTATCAGGTGAGCAAATTTTATGTGGTATTTTGAACAAATCCAGTCAAAGCTGATTAAACAGTTTTTTCCAATGATTTCAGTAAAACTAAATAAACCTATAAATGTTTTTCATTTATGCATAGATACATTCAAGAATGGCTGATATATTGTTATAGAGATGTTGCATTCCAGCACCACTCAGCCAGCCCGGAACGTCAGATGAGGACCCAACATCAGATACCACGTCAGAGACCTGCTGTGCAGTGCCGTGTCCCTTCTGCACTTTGTTGTTTGACCACGTCCTGACTACCTGTGCCGAGATGCAGAAACTGGAGATGATGGTGATCTTTTGCCGGTGTCATTGCAGCCACTGGACACATCCATTGAGGACCACGGCCTCCATGTGTAAGTACCCGGTAGGCAAAGTAAATCTGCATCATGCTTTGTGCAAGCTAGAAAAGAATGATTTAAATCCATAGTTCCTGCAGTACTTAGATCTAAGCAAGTTGACATTCGATCTGGAACTAATGTTAAGTGTACATCTACTGATCCAAGTCAGTATCATTATATGCCGCCCTTATGCCAGATAGAGGGAATTTTACAGAAAATTGAGATAAATCACAAGGATAGAGCAGAAATTGTGCTGGATTATGGCTCTTATTCAGTGAAAACCATTAAACTTTTTAACAAATTCTAAGCTGGGAAGGACATTCAAGACAAAGTTAGGATGGAAATTAGTTGGCCAGAACAACACAATTATTTAACCATAGATGGTGTTTTGCAGCTTGACCAAAATTGTTTAGATGAATATTACTATTGCGATACTACATTGAAGATCTTGCATTCCTTTTTGGTGAACATTGGCTGTCAAATTATCTTTTATCTCAGATTAGTGTAATGCTGAATGCAAAATTTCATGATACTAAAACTTGGGTGTACTATGCATCAGATATACAACATCAGACAGATTTTGTTGCACAGATTTGCCCAAAATTTGCAGATGTTCATGATGGGCAAATTATTTTGTTTGTACCTGTTGGTAGTAATGGTGGAACATATTTCATGGGCAGTTTACAAGTGTCTAATGCAGATGAAACTAACATTTGATTAGTCTAATCACTTTGCACTGGAATATTGTAACCTATGCCGACACATTTGGGTGGGGAATGCCGGCAACAGTTAGGACTATATTTCAAAAGATGTCACAGGGCTTAGGGAAACCAGTTTCTCTGTATAACTTTTGTCACCAACCTGGGGTTGATACTGGCTCACATACCTGTTCTCATCTATGTTCTCAGAAGTATCCATTACAGATGTGTTCATCCATTTGCGGAGTCTCTGTAGTAATAGGTGCCTCACTAGCAAGTTTATACCGGACCAGTTTCTATGGTTTTGCTCTTCCAAATTCTCAAATTCAAACAAATGAAATTGTTTATCTGCACAACATCTCTCTCTATTCACACTTTTTGAGACAGGTAATCATGCAGTGGATAATGACAGGCACAGTTGATGTGAATGTGCTAGTACAAAAGCCAAATGGAAAGCTTTCCAGTAGCAGCTACCAAAGTGTGAGTGCTAGTCGTAATAAGAGGAGCAACAAACACAAGTCTATGCCCATGCCAACTATTAGTATCACCAGTCTTAATAACAGTAATAACAGTTGTCAAGCAGTATTTAATGATACAAAATAAAGAAAGATGGACACCTACATTCTCCCCTTAAAAATTATGAGGAGTACTGAAACCCCACTTGTTCTTGATTATGCAAACATAGCAACTCTCGTAATTAATAAGCCAATTGTTTCGGTTGTTAAGTCAAAGTTCTTGAGGCTATGTGTAATTGTAAACAATGGTAAAAAAGTCTCTAAACACTTCCCTTGCTCTCAGGAAGGTAAACGTGATATCATGGCCATAGCAAATATGCAGTCATATGAGCAGTCTCCTGGGGCAGTTGTTTGGTAAAAGAGCATTCTGAGAATAATAACAATAAAAAGCAAAATATATCCGGCATTGTGATATGCTCTGATTGGCCCACATGTTTGTTGTCTGCTAGTATTACTTTTGATTATGGAAAATATTTGTGTTTAACTTGCTTGCAGATAAGTGGCATAAAGAAAAGTAATTTTTTTAATTGCTCACCCTCGGGTAAAACAGATAAAAATGCAATTGCGGAGATTCAAAATTGTGTTAATGATGCATCATACCAAACTTGGCTAGAATCTGGTTATGTTCACACTGGTTATGTTCACACTGGTTCTGTTCACACTGGCATTCCTACCAGACGCTTTTTAGATAACATGTTGTTTGACAAACGTATAAAAGTAAATCATAGTAAGAATGTAAATATTAAACTAGATGACGACACTTTACTAATTTCAAATGTGAGCAGAACAGATAATAGTTTCACAGAACTGATGACAGCTTTGAACCTATAGCATCTGAAGACTTGGAAAGCTTTGGAATCAAAATTGCAGTAGTTATGTACGTGTCATGTTCATCTCGCACATCTGTATGTAGAAATTAGTGTGGCTGCCTAATCACAGAAATATCCCCAGATTGCACGATATGTCCAAAATGCAGTAACAGCATCGTTACTTATAAACAGTGTGTAAATTGTGACACTCAACACACCACGATGGTATAAACGGAATGGTCAAATACTGTGTTATGCATGCTGTGTATATATCAATACCTATGGATCACACAGGCCAGATTCCATGTTCAACGTAGGGTTGCCAGTTCACGTCTATCACCCTCACATTATGTGTGGGTGGAAATTAAAACTTATTTTAAAAGAGGATGATTTGGACAATTGGGACATTTTTGAACATAGACAAAATTCATTATTTCACTCCTCTGAGCCTAACCAGAAGGGTAGACATATGTCACAGGCAATGAAAGAAAAAATTGATAGGGCAAGAATGACTGGAAAGACAACTCCAAGTCAGATTTACATTGCTGAAAATCCCACAAGTATACTCACACATGGTGACACTGACAACTCACTAAAGTCTGTAAATTTATGCAAAATTTCAAACAGATGTAATTTAATAGATCGTCATTATCTAGGAAAGGAACTTTCCATTTCTAAGGACAGACTCACTAATTCTGATTGCAGGAATACCGAGATAATTTTGGAACCAAATTTTGATTAGGTTCTTTTGTAGGGGTGATGTAAACTTAAATCGTAATTACTACATTGTTCTCGGAAGTGATGAAAACATGAAGTGTTTAGAAGAGTTTGGTGTGATCTGTGGGTATGATGTCAAGCATGATCTAAATGCAGCACTTTTTAAACTAGTATTTTGACTTATTGTGACTCAACAAATAAAGGTAGGATTGGTATGGCAGCTATCAGTAATTGTGAGATTTCAGAGGTACACAAAATGCAGTTAGAAATTACCATTGCCAACATGCCCTGTCATCATTCAAACTGTGCACATAAAAAACATCTTTACATTTTTAATGATAACAATGGTTTTTTCCATTTAAGACCTTGCACTTTGAAATATGGTTCAGTATTCCAACCAATAGTAAAGCATGACAAGGCATGGCACATTAAAACAGCATGCAACGACTTAATTTTGCAATCATCTGTGCCACTTTCATGCTCTGCAAGCTCTAAAGAAAAAAATATGACATCAAGATCTTAAAATGTTCATTAACCCTGTCTTAAATGCGTAGTTGGCATAAAACTGTTCGGATGAGCATGGTACACTCATTTTTCAATTATTTAACTAAGAAATCCCAAACTATATTGTTAATGCACAATCAAAGAATAGTTTTGCTGACTACCTCAATAAATGTTGTTTTCATGGCAAACAACATTTATTGCCGAGACAGCAATGTTGGTGCTGGAACAAGGTAGACAAAATCCACTGTTGTTTACCAGTAACATAACAAAGAATCAATTCATGTTATTTGTCCAAGGGGAAAACGTTAATCATTTAAACAAATCTCTAGCATTTCAAATACGAACTTTAATAGACAGAACTTTGCTGAGGCATGCAAATGACACAGTGCGTGATGCTACTAAATTAGCCAAATTTAAAAACCAGGTGAACACTTCCAAGGGAAAATTACTTAACTGTATCATGAAAGGCCTACATCTAGTTATGACTCAGAAAGTCAGTCTCATTCCAAAATAGGATCAACATGGGTGGGCATTTGTCACTTCAGAGGATAAAAAGCAATCTGGAAATGACCATGAGTATTCTCTAAATGTGGGTAGTGAAAATTTACTTGCACAATTGAACGCAAGTGCTGCTCAAACTTTCCATAATGTTGTTGCCCAGTTCCTGCCTGTTCCGGCACCAGATGAAGGGGTTTTCATTGTAAATATATTCCTTACCATGTTTAGATTTCATTCACAAGGGACAGCCATATTTTTGTAAACATTTACATGCAGTGCAAGCAACTATAAACAATTGTCATGACCATTTAAAATGGTTGGAATTGTATTTTGCTACTGTAAAAAAAATTCCTCTTGGTTTGTCTATACTCTTTCCCCATCAAAGTAATATGTGTGATCGGGCTAATGTTTTCAGTGGTATAAATTCTTTATTGCAAAGGTCCCACATAGCAACTAAGTTGGAAGTACAAGAAGCTAAAAAGGGTAATTTACTTAAACTCCGACATGATCTTAAGATGAAAGCTGCACCAACATTCTTCTCTGGTAGGCTACCCAAACGACATCTTCATAAGTCAGGATTCAGAAGGACGGGGGGCCCATTGTTATCAGAAATAGCGATTATCAGTTGACATTTTCTGAATTAAACACAGGTGATCCATACCAGCCTCTAGTTAAAATTGCTCACAATGCCAGAGAAAGGTGGGGTGGGAGGAAAAGATGCATGCGCAAGAAACGAGGACTGACTATAAGTGAAGTAGCTTCAGAAAATGCTCAGATTTTGGCTTTCAAGCTTAAAAAGTTGGCAATAGCTCAGTCACACAAATTATCAAGGAACTTAATACAAAGTTCAAAGTTTTATAATTAAATAAAGCCTTTCTAACCATTTTTCTCTTAATTTCTATAATTTCCTAATGTAGTTGAGTTTGTCTAAAAGACCTATTCTGTATAAGAAGTACCGGGGGAGTGTATCCATTATTATTATAATGTGTTTAGCCAACTACACAACAGAGGGCACAGACATTACTGTCAGAGACTATGTCAGCCAAGGAGAGATGGTGCCTACATGATCAGAGTTATAATGTGTTTGGGATGCTTCCAGGTGTCATTGATGAACTGTGTTTGGACAGACAAAAGCATGTTGGCTTCATTACATGTGTCTGATAGTAGCTACCCTTAACCTTCTCTTGTGTTTACCTACTATTGTATACAAACTATTGTACACTTGTATCTGTACTCATTATGTTCAACTCATCATCGAAACATTGCAGAAGGAACGAAACCAACAAATAACTGGAGCAATGTTTTCTTGATGGGTTATTTTGTTATTATACTTTAATCCTACCTTGCTACAATCACTTGCTGATTATTATTCACTGAAGTATTTAAGTGACATTATATGTCACCCACCCAGGTAACCCTGGTATTTGAAGGTGTCAACTTTAGGTTGGCCTTCATATGCAAACGGGCAACTGGGTGGGGACAGTGATATCGACCTATGACTGTATATATGTAAATAGTATGTCATGTAGTATTTAAGTGACATTATATGTCACCCACCTAGGTAACCCTGGTATTTGAAGGTGTCAACTTTAGGTTGGCCTTCATATGCAAACGGGCAACTGGGTGGGGACAGTGATATCGACCTATGACTGTATATATGTAAATAGTATGTCATGTAGTATTTAAGTGACATTATATGTCACCCACCTAGGTAACCCTGGTATTTGAAGGTGTCAACTTTAGGTTGGCCTTCATATGCAAACGGGCAACTGGGTTGGGACAGTGATATCGACCTATGACTGTATATATGTAAATAGTATGTCATGTAGTATTTAAGTGACATTATATGTCACCCACCTAGGTAACCCTGGTATTTGAAGGTGTCAACTTTAGGTTGGCCTTCATATGCAAACGGGCAACTGGGTTGGGACAGTGATATCGACCTATGACTGTATATATGTAAATAGTATGTCATGTAGTATTTAAGTGACATTATATGTCACCCACCTAGGTAACCCTGGTATTTGAAGGTGTCAACTTTAGGTTGGCCTTCATATGCAAACGGGCAACTGGGTTGGGACAGTGATATCGACCTATGACTGTATATATGTAAATAGTATGTCATGTAGTATTTAAGTGACATTATATGTCACCCACCTAGGTAACCCTGGTATTTGAAGGTGTCAACTTTAGGTTGGCCTTCATATGCAAACGGGCAACTGGGTGGGGACAGTGATATCGACCTATGACTGTATATATGTAAATAGTATGTCATGTAGTATTTAAGTGACATTATATGTCACCCACCTAGGTAACCCTGGTATTTGAAGGTGTCAACTTTAGGTTGGCCTTCATATGCAAACGGGCAACTGGGTTGGGACAGTGATATCGACCTATGACTGTATATATGTAAATAGTATGTCATGTAGTATTTAAGTGACATTATATGTCACCCACCTAGGTAACCCTGGTATTTGAAGGTGTCAACTTTAGGTTGGCCTTCATATGCAAACGGGCAACTGGGTTGGGACAGTGATATCGACCTATGACTGTATATATGTAAATAGTATGTCATGTAGTATTTAAGTGACATTATATGTCACCCACCTAGGTAACCCTGGTATTTGACGGTGTCAACTTTAGGTTGGCCTTCATATGCAAACGGGCAACTGGGTTGGGACAGTGATATCGACCTATGACTGTATATATGTAAATAGTATGTCATGTAGTATTTAAGTGACATTATATGTCACCCACCTAGGTAACCCTGGTATTTGAAGGTGTCAACTTTAGGTTGGCCTTCATATGCAAACGGGCAACTGGGTTGGGACAGTGATATCGACCTATGACTGTATATATGTAAATAGTATGTCATGTAGTATTTAAGTGACATTATATGTCACCCACCTAGGTAACCCTGGTATTTGAAGGTGTCAACTTTAGGTTGGCCTTCATATGCAAACGGGCAACTGGGTTGGGACAGTGATATCGACCTATGACTGTATATATGTAAATAGTATGTCATGTAGTATTTAAGTGACATTATATGTCACCCACCTAGGTAACCCTGGTATTTGAAGGTGTCAACTTTAGGTTGGCCTTCATATGCAAACGGGCAACTGGGTTGGGACAGTGATATCGACCTATGACTGTATATATGTAAATAGTATGTCATGTAGTATTTAAGTGACATTATATGTCACCCACCTAGGTAACCCTGGTATTTGAAGGTGTCAACTTTAGGTTGGCCTTCATATGCAAACGGGCAACTGGGTTGGGACAGTGATATCGACCTATGACTGTATATATGTAAATAGTATGTCATGTAGTATTTAAGTGACATTATGTCACCCACCTAGGTAACCCTGGTATTTGAAGGTGTCAACTTTAGGTTGGCCTTCATATGCAAACGGGCAACTGGGTGGGGACAGTGATATCGACCTATGACTGTATATATGTAAATAGTATGTCATGTAGTATTTAAGTGACATTATATGTCACCCACCTAGGTAACCCTGGTATTTGAAGGTGTCAACTTTAGGTTGGCCTTCATATGCAAACGGGCAACTGGGTTGGGACAGTGATATCGACCTATGACTGTATATATGTAAATAGTATGTCATGTAGTATTTAAGTGACATTATATGTCACCCACCTAGGTAACCCTGGTATTTGAAGGTGTCAACTTTAGGTTGGCCTTCATATGCAAACGGGCAACTGGGTTGGGACAGTGATATCGACCTATGACTGTATATATGTAAATAGTATGTCATGTAGTATTTAAGTGACATTATATGTCACCCACCTAGGTAACCCTGGTATTTGAAGGTGTCAACTTTAGGTTGGCCTTCATATGCAAACGGGCAACTGGGTTGGGACAGTGATATCGACCTATGACTGTATATATGTAAATAGTATGTCATGTAGTATTTAAGTGACATTATATGTCACCCACCTAGGTAACCCTGGTATTTGAAGGTGTCAACTTTAGGTTGGCCTTCATATGCAAACGGGCAACTGGGTTGGGACAGTGATATCGACCTATGACTGTATATATGTAAATAGTATGTCATGTAGTATTTAAGTGACATTATATGTCACCCACCTAGGTAACCCTGGTATTTGAAGGTGTCAACTTTAGGTTGGCCTTCATATGCAAACGGGCAACTGGGTTGGGACAGTGATATCGACCTATGACTGTATATATGTAAATAGTATGTCATGTAGTATTTAAGTGACATTATATGTCACCCACCTAGGTAACCCTGGTATTTGAAGGTGTCAACTTTAGGTTGGCCTTCATATGCAAACGGGCAACTGGGTGGGGACAGTGATATCGACCTATGACTGTATATATGTAAATAGTATGTCATGTAGTATTTAAGTGACATTATATGTCACCCACCTAGGTAACCCTGGTATTTGAAGGTGTCAACTTTAGGTTGGCCTTCATATGCAAACGGGCAACTGGGTTGGGACAGTGATATCGACCTATGACTGTATATATGTAAATAGTATGTCATGTAGTATTTAAGTGACATTATATGTCACCCACCTAGGTAACCCTGGTATTTGAAGGTGTCAACTTTAGGTTGGCCTTCATATGCAAACGGGCAACTGGGTTGGGACAGTGATATCGACCTATGACTGTATATATGTAAATAGTATGTCATGTAGTATTTAAGTGACATTATATGTCACCCACCTAGGTAACCCTGGTATTTGAAGGTGTCAACTTTAGGTTGGCCTTCATATGCAAACGGGCAACTGGGTTGGGACAGTGATATCGACCTATGACTGTATATATGTAAATAGTATGTCATGTAGTATTTAAGTGACATTATATGTCACCCACCTAGGTAACCCTGGTATTTGAAGGTGTCAACTTTAGGTTGGCCTTCATATGCAAACGGGCAACTGGGTTGGGACAGTGATATCGACCTATGACTGTATATATGTAAATAGTATGTCATGTAGTATTTAAGTGACATTATATGTCACCCACCTAGGTAACCCTGGTATTTGAAGGTGTCAACTTTAGGTTGGCCTTCATATGCAAACGGGCAACTGGGTTGGGACAGTGATATCGACCTATGACTGTATATATGTAAATAGTATGTCATGTAGTATTTAAGTGACATTATATGTCACCCACCTAGGTAACCCTGGTATTTGAAGGTGTCAACTTTTTAGGTTGGCCTTCATATGCAAACGGGCAACTGGGTTGGGACAGTGATATCGACCTATGACTGTATATATGTAAATAGTATGTCATGTAGTATTTAAGTGACATTATATGTCACCCACCTAGGTAACCCTGGTATTTGAAGGTGTCAACTTTAGGTTGGCCTTCATATGCAAACGGGCAACTGGGTTGGGACAGTGATATCGACCTATGACTGTATATATGTAAATAGTATGTCATGTAGTATTTAAGTGACATTATATGTCACCCACCTAGGTAACCCTGGTATTTGAAGGTGTCAACTTTAGGTTGGCCTTCATATGCAAACGGGCAACTGGGTTGGGACAGTGATATCGACCTATGACTGTATATATGTAAATAGTATGTCATGTAGTATTTAAGTGACATTATATGTCACCCACCTAGGTAACCCTGGTATTTGAAGGTGTCAACTTTAGGTTGGCCTTCATATGCAAACGGGCAACTGGGTGGGGACAGTGATATCGACCTATGACTGTATATATGTAAATAGTATGTCATGTAGTATTTAAGTGACATTATATGTCACCCACCTAGGTAACCCTGGTATTTGAAGGTGTCAACTTTAGGTTGGCCTTCATATGCAAACGGGCAACTGGGTTGGGACAGTGATATCGACCTATGACTGTATATATGTAAATAGTATGTCATGTAGTATTTAAGTGACATTATATGTCACCCACCTAGGTAACCCTGGTATTTGAAGGTGTCAACTTTAGGTTGGCCTTCATATGCAAACGGGCAACTGGGTTGGGACAGTGATATCGACCTATGACTGTATATATGTAAATAGTATGTCATGTAGTATTTAAGTGACATTATATGTCACCCACCTAGGTAACCCTGGTATTTGAAGGTGTCAACTTTAGGTTGGCCTTCATATGCAAACGGGCAACTGGGTTGGGACAGTGATATCGACCTATGACTGTATATATGTAAATAGTATGTCATGTAGTATTTAAGTGACATTATATGTCACCCACCTAGGTAACCCTGGTATTTGAAGGTGTCAACTTTAGGTTGGCCTTCATATGCAAACGGGCAACTGGGTTGGGACAGTGATATCGACCTATGACTGTATATATGTAAATAGTATGTCATGTAGTATTTAAGTGACATTATATGTCACCCACCTAGGTAACCCTGGTATTTGAAGGTGTCAACTTTAGGTTGGCCTTCATATGCAAACGGGCAACTGGGTGGGGACAGTGATATCGACCTATGACTGTATATATGTAAATAGTATGTCATGTAGTATTTAAGTGACATTATATGTCACCCACCTAGGTAACCCTGGTATTTGAAGGTGTCAACTTTAGGTTGGCCTTCATATGCAAACGGGCAACTGGGTTGGGACAGTGATATCGACCTATGACTGTATATATGTAAATAGTATGTCATGTAGTATTTAAGTGACATTATATGTCACCCACCTAGGTAACCCTGGTATTTGAAGGTGTCAACTTTAGGTTGGCCTTCATATGCAAACGGGCAACTGGGTTGGGACAGTGATATCGACCTATGACTGTATATATGTAAATAGTATGTCATGTAGTATTTAAGTGACATTATATGTCACCCACCTAGGTAACCCTGGTATTTGAAGGTGTCAACTTTAGGTTGGCCTTCATATGCAAACGGGCAACTGGGTGGGGACAGTGATATCGACCTATGACTGTATATATGTAAATAGTATGTCATGTAGTATTTAAGTGACATTATATGTCACCCACCTAGGTAACCCTGGTATTTGAAGGTGTCAACTTTAGGTTGGCCTTCATATGCAAACGGGCAACTGGGTTGGGACAGTGATATCGACCTATGACTGTATATATGTAAATAGTATGTCATGTAGTATTTAAGTGACATTATATGTCACCCACCTAGGTAACCCTGGTATTTGAAGGTGTCAACTTTAGGTTGGCCTTCATATGCAAACGGGCAACTGGGTTGGGACAGTGATATCGACCTATGACTGTATATATGTAAATAGTATGTCATGTAGTATTTAAGTGACATTATATGTCACCCACCTAGGTAACCCTGGTATTTGAAGGTGTCAACTTTAGGTTGGCCTTCATATGCAAACGGGCAACTGGGTTGGGACAGTGATATCGACCTATGACTGTATATATGTAAATAGTATGTCATGTATGTACATATAGTGTGGGTGGGCCTTAAAAAGTTTAAAGATATAGTTTACTCTAGACAATAGAGGGCACAGAGAATACTGTCAGACTATATCACCCGAGGAGAGATGGAATACAGATGATCATCATTACTATGTGTTTGGTATGCTTCCAGATGTTATTGATGAACTGTGTTTGGACAGACAAAAGCATGTTGGCTTCATTCCACCCCATATATATATATAATCTATTCATGTTGTATATTAATTGGTATACTGTGCAGTAATATGTTTTTGGCATAGGGTTAATTCCCAAAGTAATCGATCTCACTGCTATATATTGAGCATTCGCATTTCTTGGTTTCAACCCCAGCTATAGATACATGATAATGCATAGAAGGGGTTTTGGAGAAATATCTCTAACACTACCCCCACAGAACACACAAAATGGGACATGTGCAATCTCAGGCTGTAGTTCTGTTTCGTTCAGGCCTCCTCAGTGTTGTTTGCCAGGTCGTCAATTCTCACAATATACATACATACACGGGGGCTACACCAAGCCTTGAATTATACATTGAATGGGTTTGGGGCAGGGAGCCTACCTACCTTTCACTTAATTCCCCCGGCCAGTCAGTGTCCAGATCAGCGAATCAGTCGGCAAAAACATCACTTTTCATCGTCAAAAGCCTGCGTATTACCCCGCATTTGGTAAACTTCCCGTTTCACGTTAGCCTTCGGAGGAACGCTAAAATACGACGCACAGAATCACCGTCGAACGCCAGCACAACATGTTCGTCCTTGTTCTAAATTTGGCAGCTCTATGTCCCATAAATATTCTTGTATTTTATCTCTGTTCCATACTTTCATAAATGACACTCGTTAAAATCGACCTTATCGACGACGATCACGATAAGTGCGAAATAATTACGGAAAGCAAGAAACAAGACAATAAACTGGAACTTTTGTATCATATTAGCAGGCACGTGTGAGTTGTTTATGTCGATTGACCTATGACATTACCCATTATGCTTTGCGGCAGCGGAACTCCGAACTGGCTTGAATCTGATACTCTGTTTACGGTTTGTTTTGTATAGTCGTTTACCTTTGATAAACTACTACTGTCACAGCATTGGTGGTGTTTGGTTGTACATAGAATCAGGACCCACATAGATTTTGCCGTGACAACTTGACTTTTGCTTAAATGTTATATCTCCGAGCGTTAGTTCCATCGGGTAGCCGTTCCATCATTCAACATCCTGATCATGAGTAGGTATGTGGATATCTGTCGATCAGTGTCCGCCATCTTTGTTCCAAATTCGTGCTTCCGGGGTCTCGCCTGGCGTTGAGGGCATCCCCACAAAGAGCGCCCTGTGGCTGGCTGTTGGAACAGATAATCCGAGTGATTCACTGGATATGACGTAGTCGGGATATTCATTGACTGCCGCGTTTTTGATTTGTTCAAATCAGACAATTATTTAGCCTTAGACGCTTTTCCGAAAACCAGTCCCCATTTCAACGCAAAATAAAACTGTGATAAACTCTATACTATAGCCATAGGCGGTAATGAAAGGTATATAGACATAAAATATAGGTTTTATCTCAACTGACGAAGTTTTAAAACGATCTTATGTTGCGAAGTGGTTTGTTAGCTTGCGGAATCTTTGAGATGCAACAGCGTCGATGCGTCATGGCAAATGAAAATGGTTGCACCATCTCTGTTGATTTAAACATGTTTATATTGTATAAATCATATATGTTATGTTTTGTGCAGCTGTAGCTATTATTTAGGACATTAGAAATATAATAAATAATAAAATAAATAAATATACTGTACTTATATAGTGCCAACTCTAGTTAGAAACTATTCAAGGCGCTTTACATGTAAAATAGTAATAAATCAAAACGGTAATTAATTAAGTAAAAAAAAAGTATATATATTTAAATATTAGTATTATCGTGTCATATAAACAAAAGATAATTGATAAAAGCTTAATGCGAAGTCTAAAAGTCATAGTAGCAGTTAAAATATTGATTAAAAGAGAATGTTTAAAAGTGCTCTTAAATGTAAAAAAAAAAAAAAAATATGTGTTTAATTGCCAGATGATTTACCACAAAGCAGATGATTGTGGATTTATTACCAGTTCTTTTTGTCGCTAAAACATGCATTCAGGTCATGTGACCAATTTCTCTCAATCTGGTTGGCCCTGGTTCAATGTTTACAAACAAATCACCATGTGCTCTTAGGGTGTGATGCAGAGGAAGTGTTTTTACTTTCATGAAAGGGAATTATTTTGCATTTCAGGTGGAATTTCATTTAAGCCAAACTTGTTAGCCCTGCATATCTATTGAATTGTTATATATTTCTGAAAAATATTGTTTCTTTTTCATGATGTATAGATGCCTCCAAAGAAGAAGTCCCGTGGAGGGCCACCTGGTAGTGGTACCCATGTTGATATTGAAAAAGCAGCATATTCTGGATAATTTCTCAACTCTTCCAAAGGTTGATGATCTTTGTAATAGACACATACTATACTTGTATATTACCTCGGGGGAGTGTAGCAGAGCCAAGACAGAGAGACAATTGCGAGCACATTTCCATCAATCTATGCTGAACAAGGCTCAAATACCTTAAATAATGCAATTAAGAGAACTGTATCACAAACTATAGACAACAAGTTTAAAAAAACTTAGTGATTCAAATGAATTAATCACATTTTCGTCCATATGCAATCAGAAGTTTGACTTGCACATTTAAATTTCTCAGGAAATCCAACCAAGTACCAGCCATACTAGCACTGAACAGCCCACTGCTCAATGTTGTCATCAAATACTCTGTTCATTCAAAACAACTAACCAAGAACAGTTATTTGGCTTTGAAAGGTAAAAACAACTACATTTTGTATATTACTGATTCATTTTTAGGATAATTTCTGTAATTTCAGGTGTGGTCTGGACGGCTGTAATTAATATTATTACCTGGTAACACTAATTAATTAATACTTGTATCTTATATTGCAGTTTTGATTAGATCTTTTGAAAGAACTCATTACCCTATATCTTCATTCCAAATTTTATTAAGATATCTTTATTATTAAGGAAGTTACATGCTTTTTCGAGGAAAAAGTCCCATTTTCGGTCACACAGCTGTAATGCAAATTATGTATTTAGTAGGACTAAAACAAAGGCCGATTCCTGAAACAAAAAAATCAATAACTCCATTAATATTCTACATAATTAAGTGATTTTGGTATCATTGTTTATGTTTTTTAAACCTCTTTTCATCAGTGTTATTTGTTTAGACATTGGGCAAGCTTGACATTTTTGTCCACATACCTAGAACTAGGTTATTTTATATAAAACACTTAATCACGTACGACGCATTTAAAATGCGAAATTACAGCAGGCAATAAAATGAGTACAAATGCAATATCTGTCTAGCACGTGTCGTAATATAAATCTAAAATAGGAAGCTCGCAAAAAACGTCTCACCCAGCCAAAGACTGTCATGCAACTGAACGGTTTGTTCTCACTTCGCCGGGGCGTTATGGGATTCCCATTCTGCCCCGGAAGTGAGGCAGGGCAGTTTCAGAATCGCCCCACAATTAACTTTGCCCCCAATAATATTACCCAAAATAAATATTGTGTCTTAGACTTAGCACTTTTGAAGCCAAAACAGCGACCCGATTTGCGCTATTTTGCACCGCTGCGATCAGCAAATGAAAACTGGAATGCCCTAAAAGCCCACATTTCTACGATCATTAGCAAGTTTGTCCCAAGTAAGATGTCATCTGTCAGATGGCATCTCCCTTGGCTGACACCTGCTCTCAAGCGAATGTGCAGAAAGAAAAACAGATTATATCAATGCGCACGTAGGACCAAAAATCATCAGGACGGTAAAATTCAAAGACTAAAACACTTGTTGCCCAAGAGATAAGAAAGGCACACTGGAATTACATCAACGAGGTACTATCAACCAGTTTAGAGGCAAATAACACCAGACCTTTCTGGCAGTATATAAAATCCCAGAAGCAAGAAAACTGGAATACACCCCTGAGGGAGTCTGGCGTTGCTCACACCAACAGTACAACGAAAACAAATTTTCTAAATAGGCAGTTCCAGTCTGTCTTCACAAAAGATGACGGCACAGCCATGTCCAATATCCAAGGCAAAAGCTTCCCATCCTTAAGTACATTACATTCTGACACTGTTGGTATAAAGAAGCTACTGTCTGACATTAACCCCTCTAAAGTGTCCGGTCCAGATAACATTCCCTGTCGTGTGTTAAAGGAACTTCCAAACGAGCTTGCCCCAATTTTCACACTCCTCTTTAACCAGTCACTAAACACGGGGGAAATACCATTAGACTGGAGAAAGGCAGATGTTATGCCGATACATAAGAAAGGCAATGTCCATGATGCATCCAACTACAGGCCTATATCATTAACATGTGTAGCGTGTAAACTACTTGAACAAATCATCTGCTCACATGTCCGTAAACATCTTGACATTTTAACTCCTGTCCAACATGGTTTTAGAAAACAGCATTCATGCGAGTCACAGCTAGTAACAACTCTTCAAGATCTGCAAAAATTCAGGGATATTAAGATCCAAGTGGACCTTGCTATCCTAGATTTCTCTAAAGCTTTCGACACTACCCCACAACAAACTTCTTTGTAATCTCAGTCATTATGGCATAAATGGTAACACACATCGATGGATAGCTAACTTTCTTAAACACCGTACCCAGAGAGTCCTTGTAGAAGGGATTTTTTCGGATAATGTCAATGTCGAGTCAGGTGTGCCTCAGGGTACTGTTTTAGCCCTTCTGTTATTTTTACTATATAATGACCTACCCTTACAAGTTTCTTCCAATGTCCGTCTGTTTGCAGACGATTGTCTGTTATACAGACCCGTCCAAACACAGGCGGACCAGTTAGCCCTTCAAACCGACTTAAACGCTCTCAATAAATGGGGAAAAGATTGGGGTATGCACTTTAATGCAACAAAGTGCAATGTAATGCAAATCACCAGAACTCCAAATTCAAATACATTATCCAGATTATACTCACTTGGCAATCATATACTAAAACAAGTAGACACAGGGAAATATCTTGGGTTAATGGTCACAGACAACCTGTCCTGATCAACTCATACCTCCCAAACTTGCAACAACGCCAATGCCACTTGATCATTCTTAAGGAGAAATCTAAAATCATGTCCGCAGGTCCTAAAAGAAAGCTTATATTACCCTTGTCCACCCCATTTTAGAATACGGCTGCACAGTATGGGATCCACACTTACAAAAAGACAAACACACGAGAAAATACAAAGAAGAGCAGCCCGCTTCGTAAAAGGCGACTACAATTACAATAGCAGCATAACAAATATGATAACAGATTTAGGTTGGTCAAATCTCGAGGAAAGGAGAAGGAACCTCCGATTATTACTTATGTTCAAAATCGTCCACAATCAAATTGCTGTCCCATCCAGAAACATTTTAGTACCTGCAGACAGACACACACGCTCAAGTCACCCTTACAAACATAAACACCAAAGAATATAGAAACTCATTTTTTCCCCGCACTTTAACTGTACGGAATATCCTAGAAGCGTCATTGGTTAATGCAAAGGACGCCCCACAATTTAAGGAACTGCTAGGCCGTGCGCAATGCTCAGAGCGACAAACATCATTGGCGCAATACCCAGCTGGGATTTGCTGATTATTAAACAAACAGAAACCGCGTCGCGCTCGTAAAATGAGCGATTTAGTGGCGCATGTTGATGCAAACCGGGATGCTATTTACGCCTCGGCTCAGAAATGCGCCAACTCTAAGACTAAGTCTAAGACGCAATATTCTCAAATGTAAATATGCATGGAATAATGTTGAATAATGGAACTAACGCACTAAGGTATCAAAGTTAGACAAAACTCTAGTTATAACGGCGAAATCGAGGTGGGTCCGGATTCTACAGAAGTGCCTAGAACCATTGCTCTTAGGCTTAGCCTTAGCTTAGGCTGTTAAAGTTTATTAGCGGCGATCAATTTGTGAGATTGACCAGTCAAAGACAACGTCAAACCTTGCAAAGTACATACGTTTTGCAAAAAATAAATGGATCGTCGGATGAAGTTCATGAACCTTTACGAAAAGTATCAATAGTGCAAATCACTAGCCGTTATTTAATCAATACAGCACAATGTAAATTTTTTTTTAGAAAAGTTACTTTAAGTAAGTACAATTTGTTCAATGAAAACACTGCGACAACTGACAGTATCTCGCAAATTGGTCACCATCATGGACGATGGCAACTGTCAATAGCCTCGTACAGTAAGACGCAGCGCTTTGCTAAATCAACCGCATGAGGCTGTTTGTTATTTTTCCTGTGAGTTATATTATAAGAAATTGTTGTAGTTTGTTGTTCTAAAAAGTAAAATATGAAGTATGTTTCTGTCACCATCATCGATGTTTGCCATTTGTGATGCGCTAATGCTGCCACCTTGTGTCTTCACTTTCCCATTCCCTTTCTCATTGAGGCACCACTGATGGCTGTTTAACCAGCTCTCTCCAAGTTTCTTTTTTTCACAGCCCTCTGGGAGTGAACTCCAGTCCTGCCTACTCTTTGATGTTGTCTTCCCATCTATTTTTGTCTACCTCTTTCCCCCCCCCTCACAATACCTTGCAAGATGGTCTTTGCAAGGCCAGATGACCGTGAGACGTCGCCGTACCACTTCAGTTTGCGCTTCGTGACCTTTGTTAGGAGATCTTTATAAGGTCCAATGGCTTGTTTGATGTTGTTGCAAAAGTCTTCGTTAGTAACATGGTCTTTGTATGATATGTGCAAGATCTTCCGAAAGCACCTCATTTCCATGGCTTGTTTGGAACCCTCGTCTGTGATGATTGATCCCAAGTTCTTGAAGCTTGCTACTGTTTCAAGTCTTTGTCCGTTAACTTTGACCTCTTTGTTGATGCCTTGTGTGTGGTTTGTAAGCAGTTTCGTCTTTTTAGCACTGATCTCCATGCCATATGCTGTAGAGGTTTTGTCGAGGCACTCCATCAAGTTGACTAGTTCTCCTGCTAGGCCATCGATGTCATCAACGAAGCTAAGGTTGGTGATTGTCTTGCCTCCAGTGCTGATAGTGCCTTGATGGTTTTCCAAGGCATCATTCATGATCCTTTCCCTGGAGAAAGATGTTGAAGAGGGTGGGTGACAGTAGGCATCCTTGTCGAACTCCCACTGTTGTTTGAAACCAAACTCCTATGCTGCCATTGAAGATGATTGCACTGGTGGCCTGGTCAAATAGGCGTTCAGTGGTTCGGACAAGATTGGAGCCAATGTTGTACTTCCTCATGGTCGCCCATAGGGCTGCATGCCATACCCTACCAAAGGCCTTCTTAAAGTCTATGAAGACACGGTACAGGCTTTGCTGGTGTTGAAGGTGTTTCTTGCAAAGGATTCTAAGTTTGAAGATCTGTTCACTGGTGCTCCGTCCTGTTAGAAAATCTGCCTGTTCTTGTGTGATAATCTTTTCCACCTGGGGTTTGAGTCTGTTGAGTATGCCACGGTTTGCTTGGGTGACTGATGAGGCTGATTGTTTTATAATTTTGGCACAGCAGTAGGTTGCCTTTCTTGGGAAGCATGATGATCAGTGACGGGGTCCATGGGGTGGGTCATTCTCCTGTCTGCCAGATCTTGTTGTGAGGGTGGTGATCAAGGCTTCTCCCCCAGCTTGAACCAGTTCTGCTGGTAAGTTGATAATTCCAGATGACTCCCTTTTTCAGAGATTTCACTGCAGCCTCCACTTCCTCACGAAGAATGGGGTAGTCGTCCTCTTCGGTGGTCTGTGGACAATTTAGTATCGCAGGGTCTCCCTTGGTCTTGTAGTTGTACAGTTCTGAGCAGTATTCTGTCCATCGGTTGAGAATCTGTTGTTCTTCTGTAAGGCATTTCCCTGATTTGTCTTGGATGTTGGTGGTTATCCCTTTCTTCACTGATGTCAGGCCTTTCACAACTTGGTAGGCATTTTTGCTGTTGTTCTGCTATCCAGTCATTTTTTGCTCGTCTCATATCTTGTCTGATCTTCCTGTTGACTACTCTGTATTTTGCTGCTCCTTCGGGATTACGTTATCTCTTCTTCAGTTCTCTTCTTTTGTCGCAGAGATCGAGGATGTCTGCTGTGACCCATGGTTCCTTTGTCCGACGGTGTTTGCCGAGGATCTCGCTTGCTGCGTCGGTCACTATTTTGTTAAAGGTGTTGGTCAGTAAGTTCAGGTCAGTGTCTTTGTCATCCAGAATGGTAAGGGGTGCAAATTTCCAATCAACCTTTGCTTTGAATGCTTCTGCTACATAAGTTTCTCAATGCCAAATTTGATTCTCGTGTGATTTGGCTTGCTGATCCTCTTCAGGCGAATGTGGAAGGTTGTCATCAATAAGTCATGATCGCTTCCGATATCTGCTCCTGGAAAGCTTCGTGTCCTGGCAATGTTCATGCCTGTGCGAAAGCGCCATTTCACCAAGATGTAGTCGATCTGATTGTGATGTTTTCCGTCTGGGCTGTGCCAGGTCCATCTTGTGGATGCTTTGTGTGGACCAAATGTATTAGCCAGTATTAGTTCGTTGTATGTTGCAAACTCAAGGAGCCTGTGTCCCCTCTCATTTCTTTCACAATTGCAGAAAGATCCGCCAGTGTCTTGCCAGTTGGTTTGTGCATCCTCTCCCACTTTTGCATTCCAATCTCCTAGCACAATTAGATTGTCTTTCTTTAGTGTTTCCTCAATGATATCTTGCAGTTGGCCTTAGAAATCTTCCACCTCACTGTCATCATAGTCAGACGTCGGGGCGTAAACTTGTATGACTGTGATGTTGAAGGTAGTTGCCCTCAGGCTGACGGTGACACGAGGCCACAACCCAAGACAGTGTTCATGGTGTCTTTGTGTACAACAAACCCAACGCCTTGTTTATGTTTGTCCTTATTGCCACTGAAGTAGACCTTGTGTCCTTCTTTGGTTGATGTTTTGCCGGCGTTTTCACAACACATCTTGGAGAGTGGTATTGTCTCTTCCACGGATCTTCTTGGTAGGGACAAAAAACTGGGACATTAATGGCATACTTATCACCTCCGTCCTGGTGTACGGCGGAAGGTGCGGTCATTGTTGACCCGGGCTGCAACCGATCTGGTATGCGATTTGAACTGGTTTTCATGATCATGGTATTGGTATGTCTTGGGCAGATTTACAACCAAACAGAGCCCACCCCTCTCCAGGCTTGTTGACCACAGCCGATATCCACCAGAAGATGTGGCATACCTTGATCCCGAACACATGGTTGTTGAACTCTTCCCTTCCGCCCTGGCCATTGACTTCATCAAGGGAGACATCTGCCCTGTGATGTCGTGCTAGCTAGCATAAAACCGAGGCTACAATCACAACGAGGTTGCATTAACGATGCACGCGGTTACCACTAAACAATTCCTATTATCGTTCACTCTGATGTATCCATGATGCCGCCACCGAAGGTGAAGGTTTATAAAACAAACATGATAACTCAGGTTTTTTAGTCCTTTGGCCGAAGGTCCAAGGGACTATTGCCATCACTCTGCGTCTGCCGTTAGCTGCCGTATCTCAGAAACCGTTCAGCAACTTTTTCTCAAATTTTGTATAGACATATCTTAGGACACTGCCACTATGCACGAGAAATCTGTATTTGATTGAATAATTTTAAGTGCTCCCTAGGGCCTCCAAGGACCCCAAAACTTGTAAAAATGTAACATTTTGCCTATTTTTTCAAAAACTTTTCAACTTTTTTTCTAATTTTGCATAGATGTATCTTAAGGTGCTGCCACTATAT
Source organism: Escarpia spicata (assembly GCA_963995525.1). Taxonomy (NCBI): domain Eukaryota; kingdom Metazoa; phylum Annelida; class Polychaeta; order Sabellida; family Siboglinidae; genus Escarpia; species Escarpia spicata. The sequence continues at coordinate 43,380,728 of OZ023213.1, forward strand.
ACAAGAAATCTGTATTTGATTGAATCATTCTAAGGGGCCCCCAAAGTGCAAAAGTTTTGAGAAGGGCCCTTGAGACCACCCCCAATAGTAGATTTTGTTTAATGTGCCAGAAAGCCAGTGCTATTGTTTCATTGAGACCTTGACTAATCTTTAATTGGTCACATGGCCCAGGCAGAGTAGACACACTTGACCCCTGTTAGATTGAACAGTTGCCTAAAACTTTTAAACTGTATCTTCAAAACTATTGATTTCTATAACACTTTATTGATATCAAATGCATTCTACTGTTCTGTTTACGCTTGCCATGCCTTGTGTAGACATGGTACTGTGTAAATCAATTGTATCAATGTAGACTAATAATTATAGATTTACAATATAGTTGACACCTGAAACAACCAAATGTCAACCATTAGAAGAGTTGACATAGTTCCGCTATACACAAGCAAGAAATCTGTATTTGATTGAATCATTCTAGTGTCATCAGCATATAGTAGAACATACATTTTCGACATCATCATCACTAAGGTTGTTGTAAATTTCACCAGCTGCCATGTCAAGTCTGTTATAATTGTGACTAACACTGTTCAAAATTATTCAGGTAAATAGCAAATAACAAAGGACACAAGTTTTCTCCTTGCCATACCTATACATCACACGAGAACAAGGCTGACACAGCCTGGCCCTGATTGATACATGATTTAGCATTTTTGTATATGTTGTATACAACTTTCAACACAATACCATTAATACACCATGAAATTATCTTAGACCACAGGGAGGACCGGTCTACTAAATCAAATGCTCTCTTATAATCGATGAAGGCACAATAAAGCCTTTTGCGCCGAGACAAATACAATTCAACCAATACCCCTATTTGAACACTGCCTGTTCTTCACCTATTACATTCGCTTTGTTTAGGTATGTGGTCAGTCTGGTGTTCTGAACAATCACTAAGGATTAATGAACACTTGTGCAGAATATCACCCATTTGGCAGGTTTAATTGATCTATTCAGCAATGAGGACACTGCTTAGGCCTCACTCTGGACACTGTCACTCACAGTGTTGTGTATTGTCTTAGTTGGTGCATTGAGCTAATCTACTTGACCATGAATCAGTGGTGGCTCTGGTTGTGTATTACACCCAGCTGTGGAGCTAAGATTCTCTGCTTGCTATTGTTTGATGGAAACTGTGACAAATCTGTAATTGGTCACTGGCAGTAGCTTGTGTCAACAGACAGCATTAAGCTACTAAACCCCTGTTAAACTGGACAGTTGCCTGTAGGTTTTAAACTGTGTCAAACAGTGAGTCTACCTTTTGCTCTCAAATAATCTGTCCTCTTAGTTTTATACATAAAGACATAATCTGGCATAATTTGGTAAGTCTTTGTAGCAGCACATTTGTACTTCCAGTGTATCATTGCGACATAACATACATATTACCTACTGTGTGCCACATTTGAATTTTGTGCATGTAATATTTCCATGCAATCCATTTGCATATATAATGTAAAACTTCAACAGCTGTTTTCTTCATTTTCACTTTTTGACCCCTACCATGTTCAATGCTCCATAACTTCGCCAATTTTGGTAGCAGTCATAATTTTTGAAACCGTGTAAAGCACTCTACCAAACCTTTACAAGGATGTAAGAAAACAGTGTTACAATTTTTCCGATTTATCACTCATTTGGTCAGCCGGGGTCACATATAGACGTATTAGTCCAAAGGACTTCAGGGCCACTTGTCATTTTTTTAGAACGGCAACACCGGCACCAACAACAGTGACTGTCACTAGTGCTACCACGGTTACAGTAACAGCCGGTGTACATCGTGCTGATGAAGTCATTACCGTTGTTAGCCAACCAGGCAAGCATATTAGCCCTACTGCTATGCCTAGCCACAGGCCGATTAGACCTAGCCCTCCTCAGCTGACTGATGACACTATTACTGTCATTGGTGAAATAGAAAGTGTCATTGGAATAGCACATGACACTTACAGTGTAACAGCCCGTCACAACAAGCCAGACCCAGAGTCTGTCAGCCGAAACTTCGGCTATGTAAACTGGTGTAATTTTGTTTTCTATTATTCAACATGTATTATTTTGTTATGATGAGTATGCCAATCAGGTATTTTATTTTAAGATTTCTATACAATTTGTTTTACATATTTAACATTGGTTGATAGTATTTTTTAGTATTTATTTATATATATGCACTAGATCATTATAGTATAAGCATCACTGCATCATTTACATTTATTGTGTAGCTGTCTTGCAGGAGTTACAAACAAAGAAACTGCTAAATGCTAGTAGATATCCTGCAGTAATTTATATGCTAGGCTTCACTATGTCAGAGTGGACATTAAAACGTACACAATTGTAGTGATTTGAATCACCTGGTGAAAACAATTTGACACAGATACATCTATAAGTTACATACTACATTCAAGATAAAACCCAAAGGTGTCCTCACAAGCAAACATAAATGAGCACAGGCAGGTGTTTGGTATGTATTTTGTAGTGACAAAAACATGACTTTTCCTGTGAGGCAGTAATTTTTTGCAAAAAATATGCATGTTTTGAGCTCAACAGTACATCATACCAATGTTGTATGCTTTCCTGGTGCCCCATGTGGTACCTACCGGTAGTAACTGGGTATAAAAATGGCTATGATGTTTTCATTTAGTGAGCTGATAATACCTGTTATGTTCAGAAAACCAGCTTGCATGAAAATGCCCAACTACTCTTACCAAATAAACAATATAACAAGTTTGCAAATTTCATTTATTGGATTTTTTTCAAAACTGGGCAAATTACCCTTTTCCCGCTGGACAAATGACCCGACTCCTCACAACTGTCATGACCAATATGCGAGATTGGTTGTTGCAATGTGTTTTTTCGTTGATTAAATTGTAAGTATTTCATTTAAAGCTACTTTTCTGGAACAGTTTGTTTGCATTGTAATGATAAAATAATGGCTAGTGGTTTAGAATATTGGTACTTTTCCTAAAGATTTGATCTGGTTTCTTTGCAAAACAGCATATTTTGTTCTATGACCAATTAGTGCAGCATAAGTAGACGTAGGCCAGTATATATTTAGACTATAGTGGAACACATAAATACCAGCCATACTAAAAAATGTGATGGTTTTCTGTGAAATGTGTCTATATCATTCCCAGAAAGTTTGTTTATGCACTTTTTGGCCATGACATGTGGTGAAGACGTGCATGCATTTCATCCCTGATTGGTGTAAAATTCAAACCCATCTTTGAGCGCGATTACACAATTTCTTGATGTCCAATGTTGGTACAAAGTACACACTGCACAATATGCACATGTATGCTTTGTAAGATATTCTGTTTAACTTGGCAGAACATTTTGAAAAAATTATAACCCACTCTGCGTCATTAGGATAAGAGATGATAAATGTACTAACTAATAGATGTTGTCATTGGGGTCCGACAATGGGTAGAGGGCATATTTGTAATAGGCCCATGTCCAGATGTATTAGTTTTGCTAGTATAAGGTATAAATGTGAAGATAACTATCAAAGCAAAATGCTGAATGTTGTTAGAAGCTAGGAATCTTTTAAAGGGAGTTTTTCCATGTGTTTTCATCATAAAGTCTTATCAAGCTACCAGTATATATTATAGTATAACATACTGGCCACTCAAATTTGGTAGAAACCATTTGTTTGTGTTTGAAATTTAAGTGTTCATTGTTTACATGGCAGTGTGACCCTTTCAAAGACATGGCCTGAGATCCGAAGCCATGATGACAGTATATTGACATAAGAAGCTCTGCTCCTGTTAGGTCATGACCTTCTGCAGAATTATCCAAGCTTGCTATTCATAGACTTGACTTACAGCACAATGATTTCTGTAAACATTGTACTGTTGAATTCAAAAGTTGTTTCTGCAACATTGATTTGAACATATTTGGGCAGTTTAACAAGATAGCCATCCAGAAAATTAACTCTAGATGGCAGGTGGACAAGGAAGCCTTTTGGCTTATCGGGAGTCCAATACTTTTTATCTATGTGTATCCCGTCCTTTTAAGGTATGGGTCGATTTTATTTTTACACATTCACACTAGTAGCTCCAACACAATCAGGAGATAATATGTTCCATTCATTTACAGTCCTTTGTGAGAATGAGAACTTTCTTATATCTAATCTACACTGCCCTTTTACTAATGCAGCTTCATGTCCTCTGGTCCTTCTATCTTTCTTAACTGAGAAACAAATATTTCTATCAATATTTTCATAGCCATTAAATATTGTAAACACTTCTATCTGATCTCATCTCAAACTCCTGGTCTCTAGTATTGTTAAACCGCATTCTTTTAGGTGTATTTTGTAACTAAAACCCCTCAGTTTTGGTATCACTTTAGTTGCTCTCCTCTGTACTCTTTCTAGCATATCTCTGTCCTTTCTGCGATATGGCCTCCATGAATACAATATTGTAAATGAGGCCTAACTATTGTTTTGTACAACGGTAGTATAAACTCTTTCCTTATACGTTATGTTTTGCCTAATTAATCCAAGGATTTGATTTCCCTTTGAAGCGGCAATACCGCACTGCTCTGAAACCTTCATATCAGCACTAACGATTAACCCCAAGTCCTTTTCTTTTACAGTAGTACTTAGTACAGAACCTACCATTGTATATTGTACATCTTCGTTCCCATGTCCTGTGTGGAGGCATTTACATTTCCCAAAATTGAACAACATTTGCCATTTTTCAGACCATTTTATCAAACTGTCAAGATCATCTTGTAAATGCTGTCTATCTCCATCACGTTTAATCCTTCTAAACAATGTTGTATCATCCGCAAATTTCAACACCTTGCTTGTTATATCATCGTCCTAATCATTGATATATATTAAGAATAATATAGGTCCAAGTACTGATCCCTGTGGTACCCCACTCAAAACTGATTTCCAGTTTGAAGCCTCCCCATCAACTACTACCCGTTGTCTTCGCTTCGCTTTTAGAAACCCATGGTGAGATGGGTTTAACAAGAAAATCCACTGTGTGATCTTTAATTAGTCTTTCTAATAATTTGCAAATCACCGACTTTAAACTCACTGGTCTGTAGTTCTCTGACTTGTTTCTGGAACCTTTGTTAAATAACGGTATACTGTTTGCTTCTTTCCATTCTAAAGGAACCACTTCCTCTTCTAATGACGAGTTGAAAACTGTATCAAGTGATATGCTAATTTGTTGTACAATTTTCAATAGTAGTTTGGGCGGAATCCCATCCACTCCAGGTGATTTATATCTTTCATAGCCCTAATTTTCTTAGCTACCATTTCCGGGTTTACAATTAACTATCCTAAATAGTCTGATTCTGCCCCCTTGAACTTAGCCTCTGGTACTGGCAGTGAACTAATATTTTCCCTGGTAAACATTTAACTAAAATACTCATTCAGGTCTTCTGCCATTAAGAATCCCTCTGATATTATATTTCCAGCACTGTCATCTGGAGGAGCGACCTTATCCTGAACTTTCTGTTTGCTCCGAACACATGCATAAAAACTCTTGCTGTCTTGTTTTATATTACAAGCAAATTTTTTTCCGTAGCTTGTAACTTGGTTTAGTGCTTCTTTATAAGTGTTGTAGTCTTCATCATTTCCAGTACATCTATATGACTTCCATGGCATTGCTAGTATACATATTATTTATACTACATATAAATTATATGTTTACCCTGTGTAACATGATTTTACAATAAAAACAAACAGATAAACCTCCCTTTAGAAATGTGGTAATGATTTGTTGAAGAGTTGCTGATATTTGTAGCTAGCAGCTTGATTGATTAGATCTAATGTTTTCTTCCTCAGGAGCATGCACAGTTTATGCCGTTTGCTTCAGCCAAAGCAGTTTGACCTGCTTCGAAGGTTCTTCCCTATGATGGGGAACAAGATGGGGTTTGCTGGTGATGAGATACGTCGTAAGGAGGACACCTTGACAGGTAATGTCAGCTCATCCACATGAACACGTGTTCTGTATACTTACCACAGCAGATACCGGTAATTTGGCAGGGGTGACTGAATTACTTTAATTTTATACTTGAGTAGAAGTAAAAGTAATTGAGCTCAGAACTACTTGAGTAGAAGTAAAAATAGCGTCTAAAAATCCTACTTGAGTAAAAAGTAAAACTACTTTCCAAAAGTACTTGAAGTAAAAGTAGAATTAAAAGTAGAACGGTAAGATGTTTTGTCAGGCAAGTAACAACAATAATTACTGCATCGGCGAACAAAAAAATTAAGACAGATTGAAAATAATTACTGTTTAACTCCAAAATATATTAATTATGTATATGAATAATGTTCTATTTATTTTTATTATTATGTTCACTTTCGCGTGGCAGACGTGATGTAGTTCGCGTCTGTTTCGCTTGTGCCATTCCGTACGAAATGTACCATCACAGTTCCTTTGTAGAAGTGGAATAAATAGATATATAAATAAATTACAATATTTAAATGAATAGATACATGCATAATTAAAATGTCTATATGAAAAAAATATGTATAAAATAATCGTTAAAAAGTCAGTAGAAATTGCACTAAAAAGTAATACAAATGTAAATAAATAATTTAAAAAGGTCAATTCCATGGATTCATATGATGCTTTCTTATTTTGAAATGTTCTATAGAAAACTATATTTAGTTTTCGTAAATTCGACAGCGTGGTACGGAAACGTGTTCCGGTATCTGCCACCATGGGCGCTAGCTACGACGACGGCCACGGTCGCTGCACCAACTGACCGAGAACGCCGTCGAAGTCCAGGTCGGAGCCAGTCATTGTGCAGGCCGCGCTATCTATAATTACGCGGTTCATGAAGCTTATTAAGATGCCAGCCAACGTCAATGTATATTATGTTTAAATGCCATACGTCCACTGTTGAATGTTGAACTGAATAAAATTCATATATGTTGTAGTTTTAAAATAGATTACGGATTAACAGTCCACGGTGAACTGAACGATAATATGGTACCGATGACGTAATGAGACCTCAGCAGCCGAACACGCAAATGAGTTGACAAATGCAGTGCTAAGGTTGACTAAAGATTGAAAAACTATCATAAATACGCTCATAGCTGGCTTAACTTCGTCTTTCAATCAATACCACAACACCAATTTAGAACGCACATTTACCGTGCCGAATAATACTGCGATCGATTCGCCGTTTCGTATGCGGTTGACGAATTCATATTTTGGCGCAAGCAAATTTGCATTTATTGCAGCAAACAGATAATATTTGCGCAATGTTAGCATGCTGATCTTCCCTACTGCGCTGCATTAAACTTATAAATCCCATTAGTATGCATGGCATAGCCTATGTGTGAATTTCAATTGCACTTTACAAGTCGCCGAAGCCAGGAGAACCCGCCGAAGGCGCCTATTCGCGAAAGCCACAACAGGCAGAAAGGAAACGATTCGATTGATGTCGGCACAAAACAAACAATGCCTCACACCACATTTACTGTTCCTAATGACTTAACCATACTAACACAAGTCAAGTGACAGTTATTACCGCGTTAACATAGTTTACCAACGCTCTAATTTCTTGTAATTAAATACGTTTAATGAAATGTTGTCGACGGGCGGAATGCCAACAGGTCAACGTAGTTTAGAAAAAAATTTACGAAAATATATCGCAAAGTAAATGAAAATAACGAAGTAAAAAGTAGCGTTACCTTAGATAAAACTACTTCGTTACAAGTAGAAGTAATTAATATAAATAGTACTTCGTTACTCTCCGTTACTTGAAAAAACTACTCAAGTAGAGTAACGAAGTAGTTTTACTTTGTTACATGACACCCCTGTAATTTGGTTCATGTTTCATTTGTAGATTGTTGGAGTTGCAGGAACAACAGTTCTCTATTTGTCAACAGTAATAGCTGACAGAAACAACTTCCCTTCAGAGGACGCAACTAACAGCTTAGTTTGGCAAACACAGGTCTGCAGACAATAATTGACAGCCTGACAACCTGCTAACCATCCACAATTTGTTGTGAAACTCCTACCCTCTCAGAAATGACGAAAATCGCCAGGATTGTAGGTTTTTAGCTTCAATTATCATCTAGTTCTGACTTATCTTTTGTTCTTAGAGTCAAAACTAACATTGGAAGTTTTGGAACTAGGGCTTTTTCTGTTGCTGCACCAACTCTTTGGAATATGTTCCCTCTTAGTGTTAGATCAGTTGAAAATATTACACAATTCTGCTGTCATTTTAAAACTTATTTTTACTTTACAACCTTACGTATCCACCTTAGCTCACTGGCGTATCCATCCATCCGTTGACAACTTGAATGCTAGTTATCGATTTTGAGCTTGACCAATCCTTTTTTCTTTATGTGCATCTGAGCTTGGTTTCCAAGGATTTAGTTATCTTATTATTATTTTGATGTAATTATTTGTCATTGATGCGACAATGTCTGTTTCCTACAGGTCGGACGGTAAAGATGGTAGTTAAGAAGAACCATGCTGTGAATGGCAATCTTGTAATACCTCCCTTCCCAGAAGGCACTCAGATGGCCATGTTTGGTGAGTTGTACAAGAGAAAGTAACAAGAAAACGTAATGAATAAAAAGTAAAAAGTTACAAGACAAACAGTGACATGTATTTTGATCACTATTACAATTTTGTACATATTAAAAGTACTTTTTGTTACAATATTGTATGTTTTTAAAATTATACATTATGCTTAATTATAAGGGATTTTTATGAGCGTTGACATAGCAGGATAGACTATTACTGCTGCTGAGCTGCGTGACTAAAGGCATTCAATGGTGGTTCCAAGCAATTATGATGCCAACTATCCTTTTCACACAAGCCTCTAGGTTTGATGGCTTCCTGCACAATAATCCTAAACTACTTACTTACCGAGACTTGGCGGCTGCCGCGTCTAGAGACGCATGAGGCAGTCAAAGCACGCCATCCAGATATGTCGCTTGCTAGTGTTCTGACGTCGCTCCAACTTTTGTTGACCAGCTGTAGGTCGCGGTCGATTGTTTGGCGCCAGTTCATTCTTGGTCGTCTCCGCTTTCTCTCGCCAGCTGGTATATCCACTATAGCGCTTATTGGGCAGGTCTAGTAGGTAGGAGCCTTGTGACATGGCTGAGCCAGCACATTCGTTTTCTGCAGGTAGTAGATGATGCTACAGGTTGTCCTGATCGTAACCGGATATATATATTCATCACATGGTTGCTGCAGTGTATGCCCAAGATCTTTCGCAGGCATTTAGTATCGAATGCATCAGTTTTCTTGGCTTGTTTTTAGTTACCCTGTTTCACATCCATATAAGAGGGTTGGTATAACGTTTGAGTTATAAAAGCGGAGTTTAGATTTCAAGGTAAATTTCTTCTTGTTCCAAATTTTCCTCAGCTGGTTGAAGGCTGCTAACGCTTTCCCCACTCTGCAGTTTAGTTTTGTTGATGGTAGGTAGGTGAAGTTTAACTACCGCAGGTGAAAAACATACTCATCTATTTGTACTTGAGCCAATAACTGTCCACCAAGCAGCAGTAGAGCAGTATGGTTTAATTACACTGATTATAGCTCACCAGTTAAGTGATAATAACATTGCTTTTGTTTTTCATTCTATTATGGTACTGAAATAAAAATAGAAAAATATGTTCTGTCCTGAGACAGTGTACTTGGTAGATAATCCCAGGTATGGTAGAGATTAGTTGTTTTGTTGAAGACATTTATGCACACTTTAGTATTAATTTTTTTTAAATATACAACTATAAAAATTTGAAATCACTTCAATGTTTCGAGTACAGTTGGCAGTCTTCAATCAGGAGTGTTTTACCTCTGCTCACCAGTTGTGAACAGGCTGTGCCACGTGCAACTTGGTAGGCAAAACAACACATAGGTTAACAATATAGCATCCATCATGATAGACCAAGATGATCAGTTTCTGTCACATGAAGTAGTGTCTCTAATCACCAACACCTCAATCGATGGGACATTGCATATCATCAAGCAATGACTAGAGGAGGACACTGAACTGAAACTACGTATGAGCCTGAATGTGGATGAAATTATGGCACTGTTGAAGTTCACTGTCACAACTATGTGCTTCAGGGGCACAAATTACCAACAAAAGTTTGGCACTGTGATGGGAATCCCAGTGTCATTGGTGATAGCCAATCTATTTATGGAATGGCTGGAAAAACAAGCCATCTCCACAGCTCCAGTAAACTATGGAAGAAATACGTGGATGCCATGAGTCAGCTTGCAGCCATTGCTAGACACAGTGGTCATACGGAAAGAAGATGGAATGGTCAAAATCCTAGTGTATTGGAAAAAGACCCACACCGACTGGTATCTGAACTTAAACTCACACCATCCACTACATCAGAAACTGGGTGACTCAAAACTTTACTGAACAGATGTAATAACACTGTAATGGAGCCAGAGGACAGAATGAGAGGTGTAGCCTATCACTAAGGAGCAGTGCATGTATCCAAGTTGGACCATCAGGAAGATAGGGAACAACAAAGCCAGAAAGGAAATACCAAGCATAAGAAGAACACAGACACGTCCAAAGGCATGGTCACAATACCAAATGTGAAAGAAGTCCATGCATACTGAGACATCATGACAGTGTCAGCTGTCAGACCACACCGTGCATACTGAGACATCATGACAAAGTGTCAGCTGTCAGACCACACCGTGCATACCGAGACATCATGACAAAGTGTCAGCTGTCAGACCACACCGTGCATACCGAGACATCATGACAAAGTGTCAGCTGTCAGACCACACCGTGCATACTGAGACATCATGACAAAGTGTCAGCTGTCAGACCACACCGTGCATACTGAGACATCATGACAAAGTGTCAGCTGTCAGACCACACCGTGCATACTGAGACATCATGACAAAGTGTCAGCTGTCAGACCACACCGTGCATACTGAGACATCATGACAAAGTGTCAGCTGTCAGACCACACCGTGCATACTGAGACATCATGACAAAGTGTCAGCTGTCAGACCACACCGTGCATACTGAGACATCATGACAAAGTGTCAGCTGTCAGACCACACCGTGCATACTGAGACATCATGACAAAGTGTCAGCTGTCAGACCACACCGTGCATACTGAGACATCATGACAAAGTGTCAGCTGTCAGACCACACCTTGCATACTGAGACATCATGACAAAGTGTCAGCTGTCAGACCACACCTTGCATACTGAGACATCATGACAAAGTGTCAGCTGTCAGACCACACCTTGCATACTGAGACATCATGACAAAGTGTCAGCTGTCAGACCACACCGTGCATACTGAGACATCATGACAAAGTGTCAGCTGTCAGACCACGTCTTGCATACTGAGACATCATGACAAAGTGTCAGCTGTCAGACTACGCCGTGCATACTGAGACATCATGACAAAGCTGTCAGACCACACCTAAACCTCAGAAAAATATCCTAAAGACAAAAGGGAAGGTAGCAAGAAAACAGATTGTATATTAAATGCCCTGTAAGAGTTATAGCACCACTTACATTGGGAAAACAGGAATAACTTTTGGCACAAGATTGGAGGAACATAAGAACAAAGCTGAGACCATCCCAGTCACGAGAAAAGGAAAGGATCAACAACCATCGAACACAAGTTGGCTCTAACAGACCATGCCGACAGAAACGACTGCGCTTTGGACTGGGAGAGTGCCAGAGTGTTGGACAGAGAGCAACGATGATGGGGGCATACCGACCGAGTGACGTGTGTGGCGGCCAGCTTGTCACGCCATTTGGAAATGAAAAACAGTTTGTGATGAAAACTGCCAATGGTATTAGAAACACTGAAGTGAGTTTGAATTTTCATAATTGTGTTTTAAGAAAAATCAATGCTAAATTATATTTCCAACTTGATGAACATCTTCATGGATTTATGCAAACTGTATATGTTGTACTATAGTTTCAATGAAAAATATAATAGTAAAAGCTTCAAATGTAATAGTAATAGATTACATAGACTTCAGCACGCAATTGTAATACTACTAGTAATAGAAAGAAAACTAAGTAATAATAATACCAGTTTAATACATTATAATGCAATTGACCTCAGACCCGGAACATATGGATATTACAAGTATTTTATTTTGAATGATAGATATTTATCATCAACATTGAACTTGCAGGCATGGGATGCTTCTGGGGTGCTGAGAAATTGTTTTGGAACATTGCAGGTGTATATTCCACCCAGGTAGGTGATGCCCTACTCTTCTTCTTGTCAAGTTAAAGGGAGGCAGTCTGATTGTTTTTATATCAAAATCATGTTATACAACATAAGCTATATCTATGATAACATATTGACTGTCCAAATGTGTTTTAACAAAGCAGAACAAACTTTACATTAACTGTTTATAAAAGTTGTTGCACTATCACTCATATCTTGGATTAGTGAGCTCGGATAATTCCAGAAAAAGCAGAATGGCGACAACCAAAACAGCAACAATCTTGATAAAAATGGTGACAACGCATAACTCAAAACGGTGATAAATATTGATCAAAACAATGACAAATATTGACCAAAACAAACAAAATGCACCATAGCCTTTTGGTGTACATGGTTATTATTGAGCATTAAATTGTTCTTATAATTATGTTCAACAATTCCAAACAACAAATTCCTGTTACAAATTACTATGCTAGCTAATTCTGGATAGAGGAGGGTATGCCTCCCTCTAACTCAGAGTCAGGATATAATGTATGTTTGACGAAGATAGCATTGCTTGGAACAGGTCTTCACAACGTTGCGCATGTTTTCTTTGTTTCAAGTTATGTACACTGTCCACTGGTGAGATGGGGGGTCTATGGGGAAGGTTTACGTAACATACAACAATTGTGATTTGTTTGTTCATTGAAATGGCAATAGTATCCTTCTGTCTTCCTTCGTAGATGTCAGCTGAAACTTGTTCAATGTTCATTGTGTTCTCACCAGGTGGGGTATGCGATGGGCGACACACCGAATCCAACTTACAGAGAAGTGTGCTCGGAGAAAACCGGGCACGCCGAAGTTGTGCGTGTCATATTTTACCCCGACAACATCAGCTACGTCGATTTGCTGAGTGCATTCTGGGAGAATCATGACCCCACAATGGGAAATGCGCAGGGGAATGACAGGGGGTCACATTACAGGTCTGGCATCTACTACTACGGACTTGAACAGAAGCAACGCGCAGAACAATCGAGGGATTTGTACGGAGAAAAGTTGAAAAAGTGCCACTATGGACCAATAACGACAGAAATATTACCCGCCGGTGAATTCTATTATGCTGAGAACAGTCACCAACAGTATCTGCACAAGAATGTAGGGGGGTATTGTGGACACGGCGGCACAGGCATTTCATGTCCTATACAGCTAATGAAGTCACCAGCGTGTGAAAGCGGACAAGATGACAACCAGGCATCCTCCAAAAACTGAAAATCCAGCAGCCAACCATCCAACAAACAAACATCTTAAAACCAAACATAAAAAAATGAAACATCCGAAAACCAAACATGACTTGTGCAGTCAATAGTAAGAACCATTTACATTTGATAAAAAAACTGTAATGTATCAGTAATGTCTCCAATGTTAACATTTCTACGACACCACGAACACAGTAGAACCCTTCTAAAGCGACCGCCCAAATGACCACACTAAATGACATGATTAAAGAGGTTGGTCAGATATACAGATGTGCAGTTCTGGCAACAGTGTGTACATGTGCAAACATAATTATATTACATATAGTCTACAAATGTGTTCAGTGGTAATATGTTATTTTTTTATATTAGAAAATAATTGTTCGATGGGAATTAATCTGCCATGAAGGTCTGTCATAAATGAAGATATTTCTTTTTAAGTGAACACTTGCTATTTTGACTGTTACAGGTGGTATGGAGTAGGCGGGTGGCCACTTTACAGAATTAGTTTGAAGTTGCATTCTCTGAGTTAAGCTACCTTTTAGTGTTTTTGGAAAGTGTGTACAGCATGAACATTTTTTACTTATTTGATCATACTTTCTAACATGTCACTTTGGCATCTAATGCTATTCAATAAATCATGCTTTTGCTAAATTACTGGTTGCAACGTCTGGCCAGCAGAATAGCAATTTGAAGTTGGATTGTCTGAGGTAAAGTATCTGTCAACCGTTTTAGGAAAGTGTATGTACAACATAAAAAATATTTACTTATTTGATCATACTTGCTACCATATATATATATATCACTGGCATTTAATGTTACTTGATAAATTATGCTTTTGCAAAATGACCAGTCACCATGTCTGACCAGTGGAACATAAATGTATGAAATATGGATTTAATGTGTTATCTTCTATACCGTTTTATCTTCAAATTGCATATTATGTGAACAAAGTTTATATGGAGTTGAGGAAAGTGATAGAGTATACGTGGCGTGTTGATTCACTTGAAATTTGTATTTAAAAGATGGACGAACTCAGAATGCAGCTTTACCATGGGTTTCACAGAAAACATCAAACATACCGACAGAGTGGTCATTTATAAAGGGTGGCCATTTCATTGTTGTCTTCTATTGTAACATTATTTAGTGCAATATATAAAACAGTACTGTAGCAGTTATATATTTTTGCAATATGAGCTGTAGTTATGTATTTTAATAACACCAAATGCAATTCTTACTATTCTATTATAACATATATTTATGTATTAAATACACTTGTGTATTATGTATTTTAATAATACTAACTGCAGTTGTTCAGTATTTTATACAGGTATGATAACTGTATAATTGTGTTTTAAATACAGTTAATGGGTATGCCAACCAAATTCTTGTTGACTGTGACATTGTATGTATTAACATTTTGTTTAGAATTAGATAAGCTTTTTAAAGTTATGAATACTGTGGATTTATTTACGTTGTCATTTTATTCATATAGGGCTACAGATGTTGGTGTGATTGAACATGACCAAATTTATTTGCAATTTTCTTTGGGCAACAGTAAACTCCTCTTAACAGATTCTTAAATAATAGAGCCAGCCATTTAACAGAATTAAATATATTTGCTGGGACTGAATAATCCTCTATTCACGTCATATTAAAATGTGCATTATTTCTTGAAGTACTTTGGTGGTCAATTATAGGGGTAAACCCCCACTTCAGGGTCTAATTTGTAGTCTGATCTGGTAGACCAACTTAAACTACAGGTAATTAGATAGTTAGAACTTTTAGACATATTTATTTTGTTCTAAAAAAGTCTATGTCTGCATATATTATATATTTAGCAGTACATGAGGTAGCACCCATGATGATTATTCCAAATAAATGTGGTTAAGTTCTGTAGGTTGGAACATTATGACGATTATTGATTTTATTTGCAATTTTCATATTTTTAATTGTCACACCTCAAATTTCAGTGGTAACTTCAATATATTTTATTGTATACAGATGAATGATTTGATGAAATATAGTGAAGTTCTGAATGTTAGAAAATTGTTAGGATGATTTTTATTTTCTTATTACAAATTATGTTTGCTTGTCAACCCACAATTTGTTTTGTTGAAATCGACATGGTGAAGTTTCAACATGATCATCTGAATGTTAGAACTAAAAAGTTTGATTGCCTTTGTAGATCTCCCACAATTGACACGTTCATGTTATACAAACGTACCATTTAAGGTTCTTCTGTGTGTGCAGGATGGTTTTGTTACGTTGAAAAATGCAATGTTTTGTGGCTCATCAACATACACCTGTTTTATCAAATTGACCCATCCATCATGTGACCTGTTGCCTAGCAGCTACACGTGTTTGGTATTCAATTCTCATGGCTGGACAGAGCTTTTGCCTAGCAAGTAGCAACAGGTCACGTGATGGATAGGTAAATTGTTGGTCTCCATCTGGTTGTTCATCCGGACACATCTCCTCAGTTTTACATGTATGGAGCCAAACTTTTGTATGCATGCTAGTGGGCCAGTTGGTAGATTTTTTGTTTTTGAAATCCTGCCCGTTTTTTTGTACAAAATGAGGGTCAGATTTGAGTGCTCATTATTCGAGAATGGGTCACATTGCAGAGCACATGGTTTTTTACCGCTCCCTAAAGCCGTCTACACACAGAAAACCTTAGAGACTTAACTTTAAACTGGTTTAAGACATACAATCGTTCCAATTGCTCTGTGACCACAGCATAAGACTGTATGGACATAGATGCAGCTCTGTGTAGGAAGGATTATTGGCTGTCTTTTTTCCATGTGCAAAGCACTCAACCAATACTATATATTTTATGGAAATGTCACTAAGCTACATTAAAGATGTAGAACAGCCATTATAGTTTGTTTCTGAATAGAACACAGGTTTTCCAGTGCCTACAGGGCTTAAGTCTACTAATTCATACCTTTCAAATTCGACACGTTCATGCAATGGATGTATTAGATTTATTAATATGGAAACAACATTCCTCACTCCAATTTCTGTGTCGCAAATAAGGATGAATATGGTTCTCTCATTCTAGCTATATTGCATTCCAAAGCAGCATTGTGTTTATGCAGGAAAAGTCAAAACTACTCCGTGTAAACATAGCCTATACACCCATTTCAAGCGGCAGAATTTGTTTTGTTTTTCTTCCGTTTTTGTGCCGACCCTGTAGTGTCGAGTTCTGCCACCTGTGTAGCCAGTGACCGCCGTTTCTTGGTGAGTCCATGTAGCAGTGAGTCCACCTCTTTCACACCAGAGTCATTCATAAGTTCGCTGGACGTTACCAGTGAACTGTTGCCCACCTTCGACTTCCTCCGTTTTTTCGCACTTGACTTTTTATGCGATTGGGAAGTGCTCATGTTAGGTGACTTTACAGCAATCACGATTTCTTCCTCGGTTCCATTTGTCAGGTTACCATTTTGTTCCGGTTGAAGTCCTGTGCCATTTGTAGAGTTCTGCCGTTTCCTCTTTTTCTTTGATGACACTGAACCATCAACAGACATTGCAGAGTTGGTGGAAGAGATTTTTGCTTTCTTTTTCGGTGTCGCAAACTCTTCGCTGTTCTCTTTCTGCCTTTTGTCTTTCTTCTTCGTCTTCTTGTTGCTGACATCAATGGGCATGGAAACTCTGTAACATATAGTAATTTGCTTTGCACTTAACTCCTTGAAAACCAAGCGCAGAAGCACATCAACACAAAATGACTGGTCAATCTCAAATTTTATATATTTTATATTAAATTTTCCACACATCATTTTGTGATATAATTAAGGGCAATATTATGAAGAAAGGAATTACAATAGTGAAATTTACTCATAATAAGTACAGTTACAAAACTGCCTGTAAGTGAGAATCTGAAGAAAACATCTTGTCTGTTCCTTATTTATTAATATGATGTTCTTAAATGTTATATTAAA
This sequence comes from Escarpia spicata, assembly GCA_963995525.1. Classification (NCBI taxonomy): domain Eukaryota; kingdom Metazoa; phylum Annelida; class Polychaeta; order Sabellida; family Siboglinidae; genus Escarpia; species Escarpia spicata. The sequence continues at coordinate 43,398,099 of OZ023213.1, forward strand.
AGCCACAAAGCCCTTTCATGTTCAGCATGTCTCACATTCAAGACAGCCCACCCAGCAAACTTCCTGCTAATAATTACCACCTGTAAAGGGTAATCATCTTCATCAACAACCCTGGGATTATAACATTTGTTGTTAAAAGTTATAGTGTTAGAGTTATACATAGCCACTGAAAAACATCCCTGTCCAAGATGGAAATATATTGCGAATCCAGAAATTCACTTTGCAAAGACTCCAGCGACACTTACCTGCTTGCAAGGAAACCAAGCAACTTGTTGCACATAACCCTTGTGTCCTTGACCTTGTTCACCATGACCTTGACCTTCTGTACACTGCAAACCAGATCTTCCGACACAAGATCCTACAAGAACAATACACATGAAACATAGGTATTAATAATACATATTTTATAATAAAATACTAGCAACTGGAAGTTTATTAAATAGCTATTGCAATGTTGTTTTGTAGAAATAACAGGTATGGAAATATTGTGAAATCTCCTACCGAGAACTAGTCCAAAAAACACAATCATCGTCTTCCCCAAACATCATGTTTTTGGTTGAAATAACGTATTTTTGACTTGAAACTGTATGTAGAAATCATTGATTAATTGGCCTATAGCATTCAGATTCTTACTGAGTGCCAGTGTTGCCATCTATGGCTGAAAAATGTACCTACATCAAACGAATTCAATTGTTTTTCTTGTAAATTTGAAAATTCATATAAAGATGGGATACGGCTGTACAATCTCCCATATTCTTCCCCCATATCTATTGCAGTTTGAATGGGGGCAATTCATACAAAGTAACTTGTCTGTTAACCACTGATGATATGCTGGAGAATGACCTTTACTAACCTTGACAGTGTCCTCGGCAGAAGAGGTCAAAGTTCGGTACATGACAAAGAGAATATGACGCATGATCCTTGGCTTCACATTGTCCTCACCAAACTGCTGTAAAACCTGTTGACACAAGACACATGGTGTCATTACAACATGTGACACAAGACATGGTGACATTATGATATGTGACACAAGACACATGGTGACATTAAGATATGTGACACAAGATACATGATGACATTATGATGCAACACACGACATATGGTGACGTTACGATATGTGACATAAGACATGTGGTGATGTTACGATATGTGACACAAGTCACAGTTGAAGTTGACATTTTAAACCGAGAATGTCTGCTAGTCCTTCTTTATATTATGTAACAACACAATTATTGAAACCAACAAGCCAATGAAAATTATTGTGACATAAAGACATCTCACCTGATAGAGCTCTGTCATCAACTCCTTGGCAAACTGCTGCCAGTTCGCAGCCTCCAAAGCTTGTACCTGTCATTGGTGAAGATTTATAATTATAATAAGTAAATGACTAAAGCGCTGTAAATATAGACAACATGTTATTCACAGGCACTTAAAATACCTACCAGACAGGTAAGCACTAAATTTATAATAAATTGGTTAAAAACAAACATTCGAGCATATCAGTGATTTACAGGTGTGTTCTTGGGCGTTAAACGCTTTTACCATGTCATACAACCCTAGTGTTCAACTTTCTCTTTGATGTTGAGCATGCACTATTGGTCCCAACAACAAAGATCAGTAAAGAAAGCATGGTAGACAAGGTACAATTGATTTGGCGAATACTGTTACTACCCCTGGTTAGTGAGGCTGATTCCAGATAGCAGACATGGCCGCTTAAATTACCACAAATATTGTGAATGATGTTGTGCCGATAAGGCGACACACTCACCGATTGTCTGGTGATCATGACGGCCAACATGGCACACACTTGGGTCTGAGAAAGAAACACTGAATTCATTAATATCGTACAAAAACTAAAAAATCTGTCCTAGCAATCTGTACCTGAAAATATTTCTGAGTGAAAAACTCTGTAAAACTCTATGTATATGAAAGAAACAACTGATTACCAGTGATCATATCAAGTATGATGTTGAAACTTACGTCATGACATAAAAACCGTGAACAATTTGACTGTAATATAAAACAATTTGCTGAGAATACCTAAAATTGTAGTGTGAACGAAATGATTATTAATATGCCAAATTTCCAACATTTTATAAGAAGGATCATAAATAATTTTAATGAATATAATATGAAGAAATGCGAACAAAAATTAAGAAAGCAATTATATTGCTTACATCAATATCCATACACCAAGCAGTTTTTCTCAACCAAAAGCAGCAATGCCAATGTCTATGAACACGCCAACACATCTACTTACCCGACAGAACAGACGGATATCTGTGTTTCTCACGTAGCTCAGTAGAGTGTCCGTAACGGGCCACAACAGTGCCTGGAGGGCAACAAACATCAAATTTAGAAATGTAATCGCTGATTCAATGTAAAAAAAAGTCCTGGTACCTGAGAAGTGAGGCGGGCCACTTTCTTGTTCTTTCACTCATTTTGTCCAATATTTGGAGAAAGTGTCACCTCACAACTATAAGTTTTTTCCTAACAAACGGAAGGAAAACACATGCAAAAAATGCAATACAGATCAAATACAGAACTGCCAATAAATTGCAATAAGGGACACTATGAGCTGTCATATGTGTATGATGACATCATAAAACCAGGACATCGTACAAAGTAATGAAGCTGGCCTGACAAGAAGCAATCTTTGGATAAGTTAAGAAGAAATACGTTCAACAAGACCAAGCAACTTACAGCTTGTCGCTCAAGGATGCAGAGAAAGAGACGATGGTCCAAGTTGGTGTCCCTGCAAGCAGAGGCAGGACATGACGATGACAGTTTATGACAATGGACAAAGTAGTAATGGCAAACTGAAGTACCAGAAAAAGACAGGAACCAGAAATGTAGATCTCAATGAGCATTAGATGACAAATCCATTTTGTAACTTTTCTTGTCATCTACAAACCGAGTACTGTGCATGCATGTGTGTGCGTTCATGAGTGTGTGTGCGCGCGTATGTGTGCAAGTTTACCATGTTAAAACAGTTGTAATTTGAAGGAGACAGACAAGTTCATACTTGGGTGTGTTTATATTAAAAGAAGGAAGTGTATTGTAAAATTAATTACACAGAGGAAAGTTAAACATATGTGGCTCCCATGTCAACAACCAACTTTGGTCTTAATAGGAGTCTCTCATGCTACAGTGCTTTGTAAGCAGTTCATTTAACTGATTGTGTTTGTCTTTTCTTTGCTGTTGATCTGATTTATCAGTTATAAGTGTACTACACATTGGTATGTATAATGGGACAAATAAATATTTTCTGATTCTAAACAATGTCCGTGATATTAATTATCTTTCTAAATCTACCTTTTCTCGCAGTAGTCCCAAATGGCGTCCTTCAGAACAGTGTGAATTCGTGTCAGATTGTCGATGTCCTGTAGAAGATGATGTCACATTAGTGGTCATCAACCATCACACTTTTATTTCTCTGTCCAAGGCTTTAAATATTAAAGGGACTATAACAAATTTAATTGAATTATTTATTTTAGTTATATAATTTACTGCCGTTACACAATTTTGATATGCCACTAAAACTGGCATACTTTATCTCATATGTTGTATTTTCTCAAATATTACGATATGAAAGATGCAAACAGAAAAAGAATGATGGCATTGATCAGCCTCTTATGTAAGCATCTTGAAATCCTGTTTATTTCTTATGCTAAGCACAAAGTTTACATCAATTATATGAAACCCCCCCAACTAACTCGGTATAAGTTAACCAACCAAAATAAATCTATACTCCCTTAAATATAAACATTTTGTTACGGTTTAAATATGAGGCATGATGGGATAGTCGGAGGTCACTGACCTTGTCTTGCTTTGGTTTTGACTGGTCTTTTTTCACTTTCATCGCCCTGGTCCTCATCGGGGATGGTCCAGCATTACTCTCCAGCCCCAACATCACCCTCACCTGTGAGAGGTAGAGATGTAGGTCACATGGCACTTAACATAAACTATCTTGTTATTACATGTGCCAAGTTGAATATAGAAAGTTCTTAGTTTTTGATTTTAGAAACAGAAAAAAAATATATTTTTATTTCCGTCTAAAAAGTGGCCACCTTAAATAGACTGGCAAATAAGTAAAATAGTAACATATCTAAATTAAATGGATACATAGTCACCTATGCATGTTGCATGTTCACCTGTAAATTATTTTGTCATCTTATCAAGATAGCTTTGTAAGTACTAATGATTATCTGTCGAATGACATCATCAAACACGTGGGAGACCAATAAGAACCATCGTAAAGGCAAACTGTCTCATGTGCGTGATGACATCATTCGACCAGGACATCAATAGATTCATCATGAAGCTGCCATCTTCACAACACGACAACACAATTTACAAGTAAAATATAATTCAGGATATACTGATAAGAATTAATAAGAACTATGGTTAGTAAAAATTAACTATCCTGAAGAGTGTTCAGTAATGGATGAATGCTGGGAATTTTTTTTATCAGTTCGGTCATGGCTGTATGTTATATTAAGATGGGACTATCTTTGCAAAACTACTGCTTATAACCGTACATAAATTAGTTTAACAACGTAATTTCGATGACTCTAACATGCTAACAAATATTCATTTGTACAGTAGATGTAAGTTTAGTTTCCAAAGACTAAATTAATTCAAAATTCTTCATGCTTCAACACTGCTATTTACATTCGTACACCAGGAACAAGTTGACATTTCCTGGTGCAGCAAGAGAGATAACTATGCAACCTAGGCGAGATCTCGAGTGAAAAAGTCTGTAGAAGTCATCCAGGAAGAAGCTGGAAGGACTGGCTTCTAGGAAATCATGTCAACATGCACTTACAAGAAATAAACAGGCGCTGCCCACTTCAGTGATGAGTGGAAAACTTGACACTGTAACAGAGTTCCGTAATCATTAATACGCTGATAGTATTACTAATATTGTATACATCCAGAATTAATTCTTAAACAAAGCCATACTATCTTATGGAAAGTGTGTGTGTACATTTGTATGCCTTTGTGCGAGCATGCTTGTGTCTCTGTGTCTGAGCCGGTGTGCATTTCACTTAAAGGAGAAGGTAATAATTATGTATACAGATACACATGCATAGAAGCACACAGCAAGTTTATATCAAACTACAAATTGTTGGACTAACGATAGATTCTTTGTCCATCTGCTACCCGCGGTTATTGCTTCAGATATCAATCTTGTTGACTCTTGTTAAGTCTCAAATTTGCAGCTTTCTCACCTTTTGCAGAAAAGTAGATCAATTCTTTGAACATGTCTGGCAACTCTGACTTATTTATACTCGTGTCCGGGGGGAGCTGAAACATAGAATCCTCCAAATCAGGACACAACAGGACAATGTGGTCAACATGCTAGGTTGAGTCATTGTGAGTCACGACATAACAGGACAATGTGAGCAACACACTAGGTTGAGTCATCATGAGTCAGAACACAATAGGACAATGTGGGCAACACACTGGGTTGAGTCATCATGAGTCAGGATACAACAGGACAATGTGGGCAACACACTGGATTGAGTCATCATGAGACAGGACAATGTGGGCAACACACTAGGTTGAGTCATCATGAGTCAGGACACAATAGGACAATGTGGGCGACACACTGGGTTGAGTTATCATGAGTCAGGACACAATAGGACAATGTGGGAAACACACTAGGTTGAGTCATCATGAGTCAGGACACAATAGGACAATGTGGGAAACACACTGGATTGAGTCACCGTGAGTCGGGACACAACAGGAAATGCAAACACAATTAAATTAAAGGTGTCTCAAAGTTGCCGCTTCAATTAAATGTTTTCAAGCTTCTCATTTCAAATTTGGTTTGCAAAAACAAACCTACAGTGTTCACCACAACCTGCTAGAAACTTTATGTAACTAATAGCTTATTTAATTAGGTATCGACAATGAATTCAAGAGATTCTCAAAACATTAATCTGCATGTGAACATGATACAATAACAGTTGAACCTCACTTTACAGACACCTCTATAATGCAGCCACCTCGCAATTAAGGTCAGCCTACGACAGTCCCAGATTATCTCCATATACGGCAAAGTATAGAACATTTCTAACAAGGTCACTTTGCTATTCAGATCAATGTTGTTCAGTCCCAAGGATGACTTTAATAGTGAAGTTACACTGTATACATGTTTCTGTGCTGACTTGATCTCTCAAAAATCTTGTGAGTGGCAAATTCAGTCAGCCGGAAAAAAAAATTTGGCAAGTTACGAGATGTAACAAACAAATTAATTTGTTTAACCACTTCAACAATTGTACACATTTTTGCAGATTATTTAAGCTATTCACACATTACATATTTGGACTCAACAAAACGGATTTGTGATGAGCTAAACAAGTGGAGAACTTCAATGTCTCCTACCTTCCTCGGGTGACACAACTGATGCAGGACATTGACAGTCTTGTTTCCAAGATCCTTCGTCAACTTATCCTTCAGTGCGCTTTCTGCCAACTCCAACAGGGGGCGTAGTAGGTGCTACAAACAGAAACCAGTGGCGTGATAATTGCAAACGTTACCAAAGCACATTGGAAGATAGTCGACAGCCTTCTGTGACTTATAACTTTGTTATTGTAATTCTATCATTAATCACAACTAGTTTGAGTACAAAAGTAATGATAAATATAATGCAATAGCTGCTTCAAGAACGGAATTCTAAGCAGGTCGTATTGTGGTCCAAAACAGTGCTGCGAATTGTACCAGCTACGGAATTTTGAGCACTAGTCTGGACTACAAGTCTGATACTAACATCTGTGTTTTGAGTGTCACAAACGAAGAAGCTTAATGGACTATTTTTAAAGCAACAGTGCCATTAATGTAAGCCTGGTAAATACAAATGTCCAGCTATTGGCCGTGTGACGTTACTGACCAGAAGTAAACTGGGCTGTGGGTGACTCTGCACTAGTGAAGTCAACAAGTCCAGACATCTGGAAGAAACAGAAAGCACAGGTAAACACAACAGTTGAAACCCCACGCGTTATCTAATGCCAGACACATGCATTTCCACATAAAACAAACCTTTTATGCAGCTTCCTGTCAGTGACGGCATGATACATATTATCCGGTTATTATTTCATAACAATTACAGATCACAGTACCTCCCAACACTTTTTTTCAAAACTTAGAACGCGACAGTGGTTTAATGGCCTATCAACAATAGCACTGGCTCAGGGCTGACCAATGCACAGACTAACTTTAAATGATGGATGACATAACTCATGAATTACATGTATCCACATTAGGGATTCTTTCAAAACAAAATGTTCAACTAATCACCCAATCAAATGTTATGGGTACAATGTCAGTCCCTCACTGGTTATATATTATAGTAGAATAAATATGTTGAAAGTGTAGTGTCAGTCCCTCACTGGTTATATATTACAGTAGAATAAATATGTTGAAGGTGTAGTGTCAGTCCCTCACTGGTTATATATTACAGTAGAATAAATATGTTGAAGGTGTAGTGTCAGTCCCTCACTGGTTATATATTATAGTAGAATAAATATGTTGAAGGTGTAGTGTCAGTCCCTCACTGGTTATATATTATAGTAGAATAAATATGTTGAAGGTGTAGTGTCAGTTCCTCACTGGTTATATATTATAGTAGAATAAATATGTTGAAGGTGTAGTGTCAGTCCCTCACTGGTTATATATTATAGTAGAATAAATATGTTGAAGGTGTAGTGTCAGTCCCTCACTGGTTATATATTATAGTAGAATAAATATGTTGAAGGTGTAGTGTCAGTCCCTCACTGGTTATATATTACAGTAAAATAAATGTGTTGAAGGTGTAGTGCCCATGAAATTGTGTTTAATAAGACCGAAATGGTGTTTACAATTTGAAAGTTCCACCCACAAAATTTTCAAATTGTAAACGCAACTGATCATTCAAATACTAACGGCCGCTGTTGCCAGTAACTAGCACTTCATGAGCACAATAGTGTACTGGTTAGAACATCCGCCTGGCAAGCCGGAGCTCTGAATTCGAAATCGGGACCGAGGAGGCATGGTATATTTGTTATAGAAAAACCTTGCTCTCCATATCGGGGTCTATATATATCCCTCCTGACTCGGAGATCACGTTAATGTCAGTCCCATCTCAATTTGGGACATAAAAGAACCACTGAGGATGACAAGCACCCTGGCAGTGACCACCCTCAGTGCCAGCATATAAAGGTAGGTTTGGCGATAATGGTCTGAAAAGGCTGACTAGCTGAATCAGACCTTATAAGACCATAACATTCTAACCACAATACATGTACAGACTAGTCAGTTAATAGAATGTTATCGAGTGCTGGAAAAAACTAGGATTAGAACTAGATGTGTTTAAAAATTAAAATACAAACAAATTGATCCAATGAATAGAAAATAAAACCTTAAAATGTAGCTCATTATATAGGAGAGCCAATCGTAACTAGTCAAAACATTCTGCTCTACATATACACCATCAATGACGGCCATTTTATTTATGTCGTCATAGCAACCGACCTCATTTTGAAGTGCTTCAGTTGCACCTCTCGTTCTTTAGCCTCTTTTTTGACTTGAATTTTATTTTTGAAGACAGCTGCCAAGGCATCATCATACTTCGCCATTTCACTGTCACTCAAGTCTTCATCTTCTTCATCTTCCTGCAGGGAACGAGGCAACATTTCAAGGATCCATTACATCAAGTGTTGCCTAGCAACCAGGTCAGATAATCTTACTAAACTGCTGCCGTAAATATGAAGCTACCAGACATGTTGTTACATTCTAGTAGCAGATGTAATTTACATAAAATTAACAATTGGAGACCAAAAATTCCCGTGATTGTTTGGTGGGTACCAAATTCTACTTATCTACGCTAACATGTTTTCCGTTGGATTCAAAATTATTCCAATGATCAGCCAATTTTTGTGTTCTGATACTTGCATTTTAGTTTCTGTCTAATATCAGAAAGTATAATTGTTCGTACATTTTCTTTGCTTATAAAATGACTAGTTAAATATTTGCGGACCAGGATTAAGCTCATATAATCAAGGATACATCACCGATCAAACTTGAAATCTAAAGAACAAAATGTTGTATATCCATCAAAGCATATACAAGATTGCAACACATAGTAATTTGCCAGCGTGTGGAAAACAGAAGAGGGTGGTAGAAGAACAAAATTAAGACAGAGAGATGATGTCAAGAGAGATCTCAAAATGGCAGAGATGAAGAGCCAGGAGTGGGAGGGACAGAGACAGGAGTGGGAGGGACATAGCCAGGAATGGGAGGGACAGAGACAGGAGAGGGAGGGACAGAGCCAGGAGTGGGAGGGACAGAGACAGGAGTGGGAGGGACAGAGACAGGAGTGGGAGGGACAGAGACAGGAGTGGGAGGGACAGAGACAGGAGTGGGAGGGACATAGCCAGGAGTGGGAGGGACAGAGACAGGAGTGGGAGGGACAGAGGCAGGACTGTTGGAGAAGTATCAACAACAGAGTGCAACAGACTGAATGATGTGATCCCATAATACAAGGCATGAAGCAGAAGACGCCACAAGTTATTTCAGATTGTAAATATATTTTATCTATCAACGAAAGCCAGAATATCTTGATAAATAAATAATAAGTTTCTTGCGTAATTAAACTGCCACACAACCTACCTCGTCAATACACACAGCACCCTTTCCCAGTGCGGCCTTCACCTTTGACCTCAACTCTTCGTCGACCTCTTGCTCCAACTCCTCCTGACTCTCGCTGTCGGAGTCACTTGACTCCTCCTCATCCTCCTTCCCACTTCCCTCTTCTTGGGAGTCGCGACCTACACCATCGCAAACAGTCTTCAATCTTACTTCCAGCCCTTTCATGGGTAGATTTATGACTGCTTCTTTCCTAATGATAACTTATTTTGCGCCTAAATCCTCGGAAACCAAGCTGAGAGGTGCATCAATACAAAAGGGTTAGTTAATCTCAGTATCAATAAGCCCTATTAGTTATCAACAGATGGACGATACATCAGGAAACAAATGTAGATAGGCAAGGTTATAAAGGTAAGTGTAACATTTACTTTCTACATCGTCTTTCACGTGAGAATACCTACAGGAACATGCTATATACCATTTTTCAGAATTTCCAACATTTTTAATCGTTAACATCAACATAATTATAAGTAGACAATAAGGAACAAACCATCATCTTCTTCTTCCTCAAAGTCCAATGGTCCATCTTCATCACTGTCAGGAGTAAACACCTACAACATAGAACTAGGGGTGTAACAATATATCAAACTTTAATATTTTTGTAAATGTAATGTTTGTATACTAGACAGTCATTTTTTTATTTTTTATTTCACTATTTATAGTTATTGGCAATATGGTTTGGAAGAGCTTTCCTGGGTGTTCAGTATTCAATGATTCTATTGTTATAGTTATCGATGTAGTATTGTAATATTAACATAGCGCAATAGTAAAACTATCACCAATCATCATTGCTAAAACATGTATCAATTAATTAAAAATATAATACATCAATCAAATAATTAATTTTAAGATTTGGATGAATTCACTTATGAATGACACAATGCAAACGCAGCACCAACTTCATATCTTCCTCCCCATCACTAGAAACTTTAAATGATATCGACCTGTGCACATCTCATAATGCAAAACTGTCCTCTAATCAAACAAACTTATTATTTCTAACACCACAAGTACAGTACAGCATATTAGTAGAATGTCAAAACATTTCCATCCCAAAACCCCGTACTGTGGTACCCACGTCAAGTATCAACTGTAGAGCAGCAGTTGTCATGTGCGGACACAGCATTCGGAACACGGTGTTGACAACAACTCTCACTAGATGGCTCTGCTCAGACAGCATGCTCAGGAGAAGTTCGGTGATCACTTCAACCCATTCCGGCTCCACTACAAAGTGAACAGTAGACTCAAAACAGTTACTTTGTTCATGACATAAGGGACATCGCATACGTTTGCATAGTTCCAAAACAAATGAAGCATTACATGTAGGTGAGTGGTGGTTTTGTTGTATCACAGGGAAATAAATCACTATAGTAGTGGCATCTAACAAATAGAAGAGATATTAAGCCAAACAGTTGCCGACATGGATGTCAGAACTGGGCAGCCATTTTGAATCTATAAAATTCGTAATTAGTGTGAGAGGGTATTGGTTTGAACCAATAAAAACACATTATGTATTTCTGCAAACTTACGAGACCCAACATTTCAATTTTTCCCCTGAACATTTGCAGAATACTCTCAAGGGGTAAATGATGTAACGCTGAAAGGATGCACATTGCGAATATATGGTGGACCATAGTTTGAAAATGAAATCATGTTGTCAACCAGGGGCAGTAATTGCTGGCAGGAAGTTCATTGAAACAGTCGTCTTGAATGTGGGAATTATACGTATATCAAAGAACCTTTGCAGTTAACTCAGCCGGCCTTCGCAATATTGTTAATAGAGCATCTTTAGAATCTGAAGGTTTGGTTTACAATGTGAACATTTCTTTCAAATTATGAACTCAGTTTTTGGCTTATTGTTGGATAGTAGGTACTATGTGCAGTAGATTTGGGCAATAGATACACCGTAACCAAGACTGCTAGTACGGTAATGCCGCCAGTGAGAGTGCAGTGGGCCGCTAGTGAGAGTGCAGGGGGCCGCTAGTGAGAATGCAGGGAGCCGCTAGTGAGAGTGCAGGGCTGCCAGGGAGAAAACGACAGTGTGGGCACAGGCAGTATGTCATGTCAACATGGACATGGGACCCCACAGACATGAACATGTCGGCTAAGTGATCATTGTGTTGGTGTAGTAAATTGAGGAAGTGATTGACAGTAAAGGAATGGTTGTAGTGTTTGCTACTGTATTTCTTTGACTGAACACTAAGTCGATATTGCAGGTCTTCCGGTAGCGCCATCTATTCGTGACCTGTTGCCATATTTGATGTTAGATGTCAGCGCAGCAATATGCATTGAGACGAGGACATTCGGATGTTCATAGTAGCTTTTACTTGATGAAAGATGTGGTCACTAAATAAGACAGGAGTGATGTACATGCATGTGTTACCATATCCTAATGGGAATGATTGTTAAGACAGGAGTGATGTACATGCATATGTTACCATATCCTAATGGGAATGATTGTATGCTAACTAGCGGAAGCATAGGATGAAACTAGTGAGCAGCAATTTAAGAGTTGTTGGACGTTATAATCGCTAGAGGGCGATACTCTAGAGTCGTGAATGAATGCGTGATTCAGTATTACACGCCACAATCACCAGAGCGTATTAAGTTGTTAGAGTTCTTGGTGGACATTGTAGTTGTTAGAGTGTGTTACTTTATAGTGAATATGTGACCTAAACTATGTCATTAGCCATTACAATCAACAGAAAGTGATGCTTTCAGGCATATAGATGTTGTGATGCTTGTTATTAGTAGTAATGATGTTCATTAGGCTTGCGATGCTTTCAAGCGTATACCTGTTGTAATGCTATTATGGTATTAGTAGTAATGGCATTCAATATGCTTGCAGGGCACGGGTCACCACTGCTCCTTTCTTGGCAATAATTGACCGTACATTAGACTGAGGCTGTCAATACCCTCAGCAGCAGCAACCTATCATTCGGCCACGTGTTTGAAGTTAATAAAGCTGTTTTACTAAGAAATGATAAGATATCCCTGCATTATTAAACACAATTTGGCAGGCAGTATACATTCAACATATTTAATCCAGTAATAAAAAATGAGAACCCATTATGACTTTCTCCAAACTATCCAATATGATAACCATTACTTATTTGACAGTGGGTATTTCAAAGTTTTAACTCTTATCACTTACACCTGTGGACAAGTAGAACCACTGTTTTATGATCATCCACGGGACTGGACTAAAGTGACCTTAGTAGCGAGGTGACCATAATACAGGGATGAGTGACGTTTGATCAAAACCGCTGAAAATGTATTAGATCGAGTGAAGCAAGGTACATGCGGATCAAGGTACATGCGGAACAAGGTATAAGCGCTGCAAGAGCATTTTAACTCATTTAAATGATGCCATTCTAACACGGTAAGGAGTATCTGAGATTATTTTCATGTTTTTCTCACCTTCCACCACCCCACCCCCATATATATTTGATACTGTCAAGCTGTTGACTGTCTTTGTAGATAAACTTCATAATTATTAGTATTTCAAAAGCTTTGGCTCTTTTGAAATTATTCAATGAAGTTGGACCAAGTCTTGTAAAGAAATATTTTATTTATTAATAATGAAATCAGTTGTGTAACTGACAATAAGATACCATACAGGTATCTGAAACAGGGGGGTCATTGGGGGCCTCGTTCCACGCCCTAGTGCTGGATGTAACTGTTGAAGTAGGTGATCCTAAGGCACTAAAAATAGTGATACTATGATACTCCAGACTTCTTTGATCGTTAAACAAACACCCAGATGCCAAACAGACGATGCCATATTGTGAGTGTCGAAGAAGAAGCCCATTGGCGCTGCGTCCGTGCTGCTGCATTTGTTTGTAAAATCTACTCAACCACAAAGAATTTGATTTCCAATTGCAACATAGAGACAACAGTTGAGGACTTGCATCTTCTATATTGTTTTCAATATATCAGGCGCCGAGTAAACATCCAGACGCCAAGTTCATGACTTCTCATTGTTGGTGTCGCCTTTGGTGGGCGGGTGCCGAGTCTCTGATCGACCTCATCAGCTGCCAATCTGTGACTGACCGTAAGTGCGCGGGTAATCTGTGGGCAACCTCACCGTTTTGCACTGAACGTATTCCTGAATAGCAAGGTGACCGGACTAGCAGGACTAACGTCCTATCTTTTACTGTGACCTTAATGGTGAGGTGACCGGATTACCAAGGTGAACATCAACCAAGGTTCAACTGTAAATGTATAAAATGAACAATTATGTTTTTGAACTATAAAAATATTGTATTTTTGTACGTATACACATGCATTTTTGATGTTGTAACACAGGCCTTCCCGTGAGGATTGGTGCAAGTGTTATACGACTACAGGCGAAATCTACCAAACATTTTTGAGAGGCTCCCTAAGTAACAATACTACCATGTGACTTACTCAGGTCAAGCTTCTTGATGGACATGTGTCTCTTACGGAATGCGCGTTCGTAGCACCCATGAAGGTCCTGAAACAGAAGGTTAAGAAGGAACTGAAAAACCAAAATTCATACACAAAGTGAACAAAAAAGGAATACATTATCTAAAATTAAATACATATTCCTCAGAGCAATTATAAAATAATAAAAAAATCTCAGGCCTCGAAGTTAACATTCTGAGTTTGGAGCGCTGCGTTCCTAAAGTGAAATATTTAGGAGCAAAACACATATTTTAGGAGCACACATGTGTTAACTAATTAAAATGCAAAACTAAAAATGTCATGGGATTTTATTGAACATAATCTTGTATCAAATAATTAACACTATGTACAGCGTTCTGAATTATCATCTTTGCTACTATACACAATATTTGTTTGTAACAAATTCCAGACACAGTTATGTAATTGGAAATAGCCATGCATGCTATCCGATAATTTTGTTTATATTTATATTTACAACCATAACAATTACTTAAGTGATTGAATGCTTTTATATTATAAATATTTATGTTGACTGTGTATACGCACACAGTATTAACACAAAGAAAATGATCCCCTATATATTTTGACCGGCATTATGTTCAATTTTGTATAGGCGCTATTTGCACTATTTCACTGTTTAAACTTTAAACAACCAAAAAAACAGCTAGTTTCCCCTCTCTGCTGGTTGCCCAAATCACGAAGTACAAGGGTGGACAGTACAGGGATGCCTGCACAGGACTATGAACTCATAACCTTAGGCAAAAAGTCATCAGTCACTTGCTACAATTCGTCAATATTTGCTGCTGCTGTAAGCAGAGGCAGAGAAAGGGCTTAAAATGTCTTCATTCAACCTTTTGTTTTATGGCTAATACCAGTACTAATAGAAGGGCCTAAGTGGTCAGTTGCCTGGTAGGACAATAATTAATGGACAAAGTTCCAAGTCGTACATTGCGACTAAAGCAATTTATCTAGTCGCGATTAGGTCGCCGCAGCTTCGAGCTCTGAATCTCCATATCAAAGTTCATAAATAGTAAATCTTACTATCATTTCCATGGATACATTCATTTAATTTTTGTTTAACGTTAGAAAACATCCATTAGAAAAGACAGGAATTTACCTTCAACACGTCAAGTGTCTCCCTCTGGTGAGTAAACAGCTGCAGCCCGAGATGGAGATACAGCAACTGGAAGGCGCGTCCTTCATGCATCCGCTTTTCTTTATCGTTCTGTCAACACAATGTTTCAGCAATGTATGGAATTCACCAATTTTCTCCCAGGCAACTATCACTTGCCACAGTTCATGCTGTTTATAACGTATGACACAATAGTTTATGTTTAATCAATTAGTAGTGGAGTCTTGTGACCCAAATTTAGATACAGCTTGATCAAAATAAAATACCAATCTTGCTCTGTGTTAGTATTAGAACTAGCCACAAAATAACATATTTCTAGAATATTTCATACAATGTTCAGAAAAACTGGTGTGATAAAATATTTTAGGATTACCACAACACACTGGTGCATCAGTGAATCAAAATTTGTCAACATCTGCTGTAATGAATAACTCTGCAGTGCTGGATAACTGACCTTGGCCTTAATCTTGGACAGCACTTGCACAACTTTGTTCCACTGTTCTCGAGTCTGCAATGAACACTCTAGAGTTAATATAGTATACACCAGCTTACACCCACCCATGAAGCCACACACCAGGGACTGCATTTATGACATGTACGGTATGTTATTCTTTGGACACTTGTTGCTCTAGAGGAGAGTGGTTCTCCACTCAATTCTCTCAGGCAGGAGAAAGGCCCTCTAAAAAAGCAGAGCATATCAAAAACATGTAAGCAAATAACTTAAAATAAAAAATGTGTGTTATGTCGCCAATTCGTACATCAGAGGCCAATGGTCCAAGAAAGTGAATAACCACAGAGAGGCAAGTGGACCTCAGCACCTGAGAGGAGTTGGCGTATTAGTGTATTATTAGATTGATAGTATAGCATACTATTTAGTGTATTATTAGATTGATAGTATAGCATACTATTTAGTGTCTAGAGTAGGCCATTTGTGGCCTGAAGGTGTTGTGTTGTAGTTCATCTAATTGCTTGTCACAATTTATTTGTCTGAAACACGTTTTATATGTCGCCTTGGAGGCAGTTGTTCAAAATGGTGAATCTATGAAAGACTCTGCAATGGTCTAATTGTTGAAGACAGATCAGCCAATAAGTAACATTCTAAAATAAAATTGAAAAAGTATTTTTTGGCAAATATTGTAATTGTGTAGCACAAGCAGCTCTCTATTGATTTGTTTTGCCATTTACTGATAGTTATTTGTACTGTCAATAATAACTGTTGATAGTTAAATTTATTATTGATTGTAATCTATCATCGCTTTGACTATTGCAGTGACTGTTATACCCCTAAAAGTACATTAGTAACACTGTACTGCACATCAGTATTAGTTGGGTGGTGACCCAATTCCTGGACACAACCCCACCTCACCTCCTCGTTGAATTCTTTAACTGGTGCTGCCACCTGGGGGTTGTCCAACAGGGTCTGAAAAACCATTGTTGTTTCCATAACTGCATCACGTGTTACAGACTAAACATGCACTGGCAGAATGAATTAAAGTTTCTTCTGCTGACATGAACTCAGTCATTCGCACATTACATGTCTTTATCCTTTCCTTTTAAACACTCTTGATTATTCTGTAAGAATAGTCACTTCTGATTAAAGATAATGTTAACTTTGGGCAGCGTCTCTCTATTGTAATCAAATTTCAAGTTTTCCCCAGTAAATACTAGTATTTACCAGGTTTTTTTCCACTCCTGTCTAATACAGGGTTTTCCAGGAAAAATGTTTCAGCTTTCTGTGGAGTAAATATTCTACCTTCGTTAGATGTTTCAAACTCAAAATACAGACTCAAGCAAAAAGTGTAGCCCCATGCTACATATTGTTGTCAATGTGGATGTTCCTCCATAATTACCTGTGCGTAATCGACGAGGCCATGTAACACTTCAATGTAACTAGTGTGGTCCTTAGCGATTCCTTTATCTGAAGCAGAAGGAAAAATCCTGTAGACAGGAAGTCTAGTTACTCCATAACACGCCTAATTACCACATGCAACAGGTTGTTACAATCCTCTTTCTGTTACCCCAGATGTGATCATTATTAGCAGGAAGTTCATTGAGTGTCTTCAATGTGGGAACAACGTGCCAAACATTAGTTTACAACAAGGGATCATTACCATTTTCTTGCAATCGACAGGTGAATATCATAGACACAAGTTAGAAGTGACTTTAACGTGGATAAAAGAGAATAAAACAAGTTTGTGCACTGAATTACGGTTGTGCACTGTGATCTACCTCCTCCTCCTCCTTGACCTTCACTCACCTGTGTTGAAGGTCGCCAGTTTACTAAGCACTTTGAAGAAGCCGTCGAGCACAGTGTGTCGGAGAGAGTCTGTGAGAGGAGGCACACTTGGCCTATCACACTGTCAACACATGAAACAGACAGCATCTGTCATTGGAGGCACATACCGTATTATCCCCAACAGACGTGCAGTGTGCGAGTGCAAGGGCTATTAATTTATCTTAAGACATCAGTAGCACAAGCTGTGAGGGCGGATGCCCAATTTGCATACACGTCACACACAGGCAACTCCTGGGTTGACAACATCACGCACAGGCAACTCCTGGGTTGACATCACGCACAGGCAACTCCTGGGTTGACAACATCACACACAGGCAACTACTAGGTTGACAACATCACGCATAGGCAACTCCTGGGTTGACAACATCACGCACAGGCAACTCCTGGGTTGACAACATCACTCACAGGCAACTCCGGGGTTGACAACAACACCCACAGGCAACTACTAGGTTGACAACATCACACATAGGCAACTCCTGGGTTGACAACATCACGCACAGGCAACTCTTAGGTTGACAACATGTAGCAAAATCAGAGGCAGCAAATCTACCAAAACATCCAGTGCTCGATCGACAGAACACTGAACATGACCGGAAGTGAAAGTAGAGACAAACTGCTTCGATTATTTGAACGATGTTAAACAGACAATCATCCCACTAGCTAGACGACATCATTGAATAATATAAATACAGCGCTCGAAATAGCGCTTGTCAGTTTGTCCGGGACAAGTAAAAATTTGTACGGACAAGTAGAATGTCCACTGATGGTTATCCGGTGGACAAGTGAAAAATTGACAGTATATTTGAACGAAATTTACAGTATATTTCAGAGTGTATTTTACTGCTGTCGATTTCATTTCGAAAAGACATCGAAGTTAATGAAAACAAACATTTAAATGCTGCCATTTTCTACAAGCGATGACGCTTTGCTATAAGCATCCAGGTTACAAACTTGACTGGTGTTATTCCTTTTGGTCACATGACGGCAGCACTGACACTGTGTGCGCGAAATATAAACTCGGACCCGCGACTCACGCACCACGTAACTTAGATTCTTTTGAAACTGAATGCATGCATTTTTAGTATATGAACATAAAATAGTCACAACCATTTCCTTTATTTTCAAATAGTAATTAAGTTGTTGCCCTTTTGCAACGCTTGTTTACAGACTTTGGTAATTTTTTGGCCAAACTTTGTGACACGGTCGTGGGTAACCGCTGGCATAACTTTGTGACAATTGTTTTACCATGTTACGAAATCGCTTCTTCAATTAATCGTGAATAATAGCACTTACGACACGTGATAAAGCAACAATGTTTTATCCATTGTATTTATTAATAACTTTAATTGCGAAATAAGTAAAATGCTTTTTACAACATGCCAGTCGTGCACGCTTGTCAGAAAATCGAAACAGCACCGCCAAGCATCCTCGCAAGCCAGGGCTGTTTGCCATGCAAAACTAGCCCTGGCTGATCCCCTATGAGAAGTGCGGAAGTTAGCCGAGTCAAACTAGTAATTGACTTCGCCAGTCGCGACTGCATCACCCGTGAGAACAGCGCAAATACTCGCCCCAATTTGAAGACAGGTAAACGACTTCTGGGAATCCCAATATATAATGACCCGTTCGCCCATTAGCACGAGCAGCTGAGTGGTATTGTGTATTCGAATAATTGCTTCTACTTCCTAAACATTGCACGCAACATGAGCCACGGTTGGTTGAAATTAGTTTTATTATGACCACCTGACCTGAGTAGATCTACTGATCTAGTGAGCGATTTGATAGGCTGAACTTAAATTCAGAGTTTTGCAAAGCGATCAGCCAGGGGTACTGCTGGCTGGGACTGACGTAATCAGCAGCAGCGACCCCTGGCACGCGAGGATGCCGCCAAGCGACCATCAGTTGCAATTTGTTTTGAGTGCCATTCAAAAGTAATCCTTCAAGCACGTATTTTTTATTCAACGATGGATGATGTGTGTCAAGACAGACTTCAGGAATAGACTCCAAAATCCAGCCCTGAACGACTTGCTGCACATTATCCTCCTCTCGCCACTGGAAACCAGCTTTAGCCCGGAGAAGGCAATTGACCACTGGTACGGAGCAACTCAATGCCGAGAGTCTGCAGGGAAAGAAATGCCTGAAACATCAACTGACTCAGGGGACAAGGACTGCCGACATCTAAAGTGATGAGATGACTGCATGACTCAGTGAACCAGCCAAATAAAATTTATGGTCAAAATATTTATTGTTTTGCGAGTGTATTTCCTTTTTTGTATTTAACATTACTTGAGATACACGTCCCCAAGATATTTTTGTAGATAAACATTTGATTACATGTATATAACGCACTTGGGAGCAATCTATATGGATTGTGTAGTATATAAATTAATTTTAGTTTCTTATTATAATAAACAGCAGGATGATTGTTTGTTTTCATAACAAAAGTAATAATTTCTTAGTTTTCATTTGGGTAAAGCTTGTATCATTGCTTTCCATTAGCATTTATCCAGACAAGTGACAATATGGCAGACAAGTCGATTTCCAAACTCACTTGTCCAGCAGACAAGTACAAATTCTGGCTTATTTCTAACGCTGTAAATACCAGTGGACAATGCATAAAATCTTCCAAACATGTTGAATTGGCACAAAAATAATTCAAAACCCTGTGCTTTGCCAACGTCCGGGCAACAGGGCAACGGCCCAACGCCAATTAATGTAGGCCTACTGCGAGCTGCATGAAGTGGGTGATTTCCGAAGACGTAAAGTCGGACATCCACGAGCTCTTCGTTTTTCTGACCCATCCTCGTGGCTACATACTGAATATCATGTTATTTTGACCATTCCTCTGCGTTGTTAAAACGCCCAGAAGCATGATGTCATCTTAAGGCTAATGTACAAATAATTGTGATCTACAAAGTATCCGCAAGGTGGTGCCAGCGTGGGTGTACCGTATTTGGCATTATTAAAGCGCACGTTCACATTTGAAAATATGTTTTTTCGTGCATGGTTTCATTTCAGTAAAAAGGGGGTGCACGTCTATTAGACAGTGCACGTCTATAGCAAACAATACAATATGCCAAAATGATCTGGCAATGGAGGCAAACATGCCAAATTTTCAGAGGTCCATCTTTGACCCCCTCAGAAGTAAAGTAATGCCTCTTTTTTTCTTCAAAATTACTGATTTTTAAGGGTTTTTACAAGTTTCATGGTCAGGCCTCGACATTAACACTGGCCCGATGGACCAGTGCCTTTTTTTAAGCTGTCGGGTCAGTTCAGGACTCCAGTTCTTATATTTTATTGGCCCAGCATCAAATAAATTTGATAACATCCAGCAGCACAGGTTTTTATGACGAGAAATGCCATTTTTTAAGTCCCATCGCGTCCCTTGGACACACTTTGTACAGTGATTGGAAGCTGCCTCGACTTTAGAATTATGCACGCTTTTTCTTCTCTAGATATCTATATATATGAAAGGAATACAGCTTAAATAAAAATTTAACTAGTGGCGAAAGTGACAGAAACCAAACGTAACATCAGCAAGGGCAAGGCCACCTATTTTAGGTGGTGCCACCTAGCGAATGAACCGTGAAATAGTCTAACGCCTTGAATGACCCGTACATGAAAGCAGCGTCAACTCAACTACTGACTGACTAGCTACCGTCACACTGGCCACACTTTATTTAAACTTGGCAAAGACTATATATATACATCTGACTACAGACTTGAACAATATTACAACATTGTTAGCTTTGGACATCTCACTTTGAACAATCAATGTGTGTATAGTAATTACTTCTAACAACTTTGTTGGTAAAATTATAAAAAGACTAATAATGTTTTGTACCTCAGTATCAGCGTATTTTTTATGGTAACACAAAATCCAGGCCAGTAACTTTCACAGGCGGACCACTAACGTTTCAAATCTACTGGCCCACTGGGCCAGTGGATTCAAAACCTTAATGTCAAGGCCCGATGGTGAAATATTGGATGGTAGAATCGATTGTTTACAATGTTATGCAAGTTTTCCATGATTGTTCCCAGCTAAGGAAATTATCCATCATGCAAAAAAAAGCTCACATTTATATTATAACATATATGAGGACTTAGGAAATAAGCAACACAGCAACAACTACGCAGTAAGCCTCACATGTGGGATGTCATCTGTCGGTTCATCGACTTTGAAGAAGGAACTCAAGAACAGAAACTGCAGTATCTTCAGTTGCCAGGCGCTGTCGGTTGCCATGGAGACCATCGTTGTCATGGCGCAGAGTTGCTGTATTACCCACTGTCGGGGGAGGTTTATGAGCGGGTCAATCTCCTCATTGCTATGGCAACAACAGAAATTACATGAAGGCCTTTGTAATCACGCCAAAGTGCATATTACATTTTACATACACATTACATTATACATACATACATTACACACAGTACATTTTTTCTCAGTATGGAGTTGTGTAAAGGGGCAACATTTTACAATGATAACAGTGCCATCCATGTAAATAAATTTATTGCAAAGTGTAGGTGGTTTAAATGGCCCACCTGAAGAATTGTTTTGTGACAGACTACATCAAAGTTAGGTTTTTACGTTTCAAATCACATACCATTCAATATAAAAATGCATCAAAATACTTTTTCAAGGTAATAATTCCAAATTCCATTATTAAAATTGGTACTAATTTTGTTTATTGTTTTTAAAAAGGCCAACAACAAAAAATTTCACATAAGGTTGTTATGTATTTTGGCTTTTCCTCAGTGTTGTGAAATATACCTTATGCAAACAACAACACAGAGAGCATACGCCTTTTTCAGCACACTGATATAAATGAAAGAAATGTGGACTCTACAACCCAATGCCAGGCCTGTGACTGAGCCCTGCCAGTCTCCTCAACATGTTAGAGCCCACATTCAAACATATAAAGCAGCAGCGAACAATAGAAAGGAATGATGCTTCACAATAGCCGCAATACATGTCCAATAGATACCTGTCTGTGTCTCCACGCACCAGCTTCAGCAATATGTCAGACAACATGTCCGCCGCTTCGTGGTCCAACTACAAACATAAACCAGTGACAATATTCCTACAGGTACATACACAGTGAAACCTGACTAAGCAGACACCTGTCCATAATGGTCACCTGTCAACAACAGATACTTTAGTAAGGTGACCATAGTAATGGGACTAATTTGTGTACATCTTGCTGTTGTGACCTTAATTGCGAGGTGGCTGTATTACCGAGGTGACAGTAAAGTGAGTTTGACTGTATATGTCATATAATATATATTAGTTCCTTCAATGTATAATGAATTAACTTCATGACAGTAATATTGCATGTGCTAACATTAACAATGTATGCTTACTACCACTTTCACAATATACAGGAAAGCTGATGTAGGGTAAAGCTGATGTGTCATGTATGCCATTGGTACATTCTGCCCTCTCGATGACGTCTCAACTTACCCCAATCCTCTGCATTCAAGAGACATCTCTTGACACTGTCTTTCTATCGTAATCTTTGTCCTCTTTTCCTTATGTTTTGTTTTTGCAATCTTTCCTCACTCATCCCTCCACATGTCCAGCCTATCTAAGTTTACCCCAACAGCATTCATGTTGTAAAATTACATATCTTTACCTTTTAGGGTGTAAAGAAACACAAAAGAGAAAAGGCGAACTACTCACACTGGCGATGAGGCTGGAGAACAACTTAGACTTGGACTGGTCCATTACAGTGCCACTGGGCATGCTCAGTAGTGCTGTAACCACGGCAACCTTTACCTCCGCTGTCACATCAGCGGACGACAAGTACGCTGTAAGTTGCTGGACCTGTCAACGTCATCAAAACGGCCATATTGTAACAAATAAATTAAAATAACTTTACCGCTAAGCTAAATCTTAAACAGAATACATAGGGGTATAACAATAGATCCATCATGACAGTCAATTTGATGGTGCAACCATCTGTAGTAAATCTAACTATCGATAAATTCCCCCACAAAATATACAGATTACGCATTTCATATTGAAGTATGATTTATTTTATGTAATTTAATTTCTGCACTCAAAATCTTCATGAACTACTGCTAATTCAAGTATGACCGTCACCGTTATTGTCAAAAAAGTTATGAGTAATCTTTTAAAACAGGATCAATTCTGTTAGGTCTCCCAAATGTTGAAGTAACACAGAGACATGTGTAAACAGCAAGACAAGAGCTCATTTCCACAGTATTCGCATGATATTAAAACAGCCAGATACGTTTGCTTACTTCAGTCAAATCTGGACTGTACTGCAGCAACTTTTCTGAATAAAAGAGGTGGTCATACCTTAGTCCTAGACTGTAAACTCTAATAAAAACTTCAATGTCTAAACAAATCACTGGCAGTGAAGCCAAATATAGTATTTGCAGTACTTTGCAGAAACCCACCAAGTGATCAGCAGCATCATGAAGTACATGCTCCCGATTGGCTAAAAATGCCATGATGCAAGCAACGAGATTCGATGAGAGTATCACAGATACCTGAAAACAAAGAGCATATTTCCACCTCCACAATCAAGCCTAACAGTTAGGTATTTTACCTGAGATCAAGATTCTGTGACATTAAAAAAATTACCATTTTCTCCAAATCTGTCATTCTAAGATATATCTTCTGTTTTTGCTATATTTGTTTTATTTTGATTCCCATTACCCTAGAGTTTGATGTGGCTATGTTACCATAATAGTACTGCACATATTTCTAAGGTATGAAACAGGGACAGAATATACAACATGTTGGTTTAATTCCTGGTTTAATCATTATTATGAGAAACAAGTAATAAACAAATATCAGTTCACACATAGCTAATGAATTTATTAGAATAATGATATGATACAGAAACCTAGAAAATCATGATGAGTAAGCATTTCTATTTCCTATATGCTTCTTTTGAATTAATCATTTATAATATACGTTTTGAAGATATGCTAACCATGTTTTCTCAGAGTTTCCCCAAGACACTAAACCATACTCCAGGCCAAAAAGAATAGATTTTTATGTTGTTTAGAGATATTTAAATGTGTTTAAAGACAATTTAAAAATATGTCAAAAATCACCCTAAAATGGCATTTTATTTCATTTTGAGAAACTCCCCAAAAGAAAAGTTTGTATGGTTGTAAGTACAAACATGTTATTGACATTCAACGGGTTTGTTTTGTAAACAAATGCATATTAAGTTTGATAGAGCTTCATAAACATTTTGCTACAATGTTGGCACGACCCCTTCACCAAACATAAAACCATCCTGTGCAATCTTGGGTAAACACAAGTCGAGTTCATATGCCAAGTTATGGCTTTGTAAGTATTGTAGTTTTTATAAAAAGTTACATTAAGTAATACTTCCTGGTTGTTACCGATAATACAAGTGTCACCAGATGCTTGTCTTTTGCTTAGAAATGTGACTTTTTTTACTGTCACGTGTCATTGCAAATGGTGGCTGAGGTCGGGCATTATCAGAGAATAAACAAAACTACCACCAGTATTTGGTGATTTGACAGTGTGATGCATTTAGGTAATTATAATACAGCATAGTGGCATGAGAATAACCAGACTATATGATCTGCATTCACGGTGAACGAATTTATGTTTGAACTGGGCTGATGCACACGTGATCGTCACTATGGAAACATCGTCAGTTTCAAAATATCTGAAAAGGGACTTTCCACAGACACACTAAAAATACTAATTTTTGAAGGACGGATTGGTGACGGTGCCTTGGTTTTTTTAATAGTACACATGTTCATACTGACACCTACTAATGTTCTATGAAGAAAAAAATTAAGAAATCAACTGACATGATACACGACCCAACTACCTTAACCATTTCAGTACAACAGGCCGGTTTTCCGGCCGCACTGTCTGTGAGGCTTCAGTACGACAGGCCGGTTTTCCGGCATTGACGATGTCTGCTATTCAAATCGTTTTTATTCATAATAATACGCTATGCGGAGCCACTCGTTGTGTACGGTTGTCAAGGCGAATAAATTAGCTATTCAGCAGTGGTCATTGTTTATTATCGCTCAATAATAGTTTACAGTGATTTTCACGGTTTTTAATGATGGATTATCAAAATCTGCAGTGGTCACAATGGCGGACCACATTACTTCAACTAGCGATTTATCACTGTATGTTTTGGACAGATTATTTGATAGTTTTATCGAAGAATCTTTGTCGGATGTTGACAATCGACATAATAACGATGTCGGCGAACTTAGTATACAACCGAGTTCGGCAACTGTAAAAATGTTGAAATCTTGGCGTCCATCTTGGATTGTTGGTTACCATGACGATGGAATGTAAAATGATATGGCTCATTTTATTTGCTGATTATCATATTTTCGGAAAATATATAACATTCCTATTTATAAAATGCATTTTTGTTGCTAAAATCTTGACTTGAAGTGAGGTAGTCCATTATCTTGCATATTCACTGGGAATGCAGTATTCAGTGGTCAGAGCTGATCAGGGCTGTAGTACTGAAATGGTTAAGGTTTCAGTGGCGTTTATTGTGTCAGTTGATTTCTTTACTTTTTTCTTCATAGAACATTAGTAGGTGTTGATATGAACATATGTACTACAAAAGAAAACATGGCATTAATGCCATATGTCACCAGTCCGTCCTTTAAAAACTAATAATTTGTGTCTCAATGAAATTCCCCTTCAAATTCTTGGAAACTATAACAATGTTTCCGTAGAAACAATGACGTCAGTTTCATGCCAGTGCAGATGTATGCAAGAGTAAATTCGCTCGCTGTGAATGCATATCATATAGTCTGGTTATTCCAATACTAGTATCTTGTTTTTTGAAGATTACATAATTGTATCGCAATGTTAAATAACCAATGCTGGCGGTAGTCTTCTTGTTTTGCGACCGAACGCCGTTCCACACTCGACAACGCCGCTATTTGTCAGTAACCTGGGGTTGACTCCTGGCCTATCATGTGCCATCAAAACACAGTCTGACAGATTAGCACGTGGGGCCGTAGGCCAGACATAAACACAAAGTTGTTCGAAATTTAGTCATTATAAATACAGATGGCAGGAAAACACAGGAATATATCAAAACAGATGTCTCCAATCCTCTCCATCAATGTATATTAAAATAAACTGCTTACCAATGAAAATACGTCATATTTTATGCAAACCCCGTCTATCTGATGACACGTCTGTTATTGATGACAACCAGGAAGCATTACTTAATGTAATTTTTAAATAAAACTGCAATAGTTATGAAGCTATGCCTATAACTTGGCATGCAGACTGGCCTTACATGTGTGCCAAATTGCACAGGATTGATTTACAATCGGTGAAGAGGTTGTGCCAAAAATACACTTCAAGTTTTGGCTGTCTTTCAACATTGTTGTAGCATTTTTATGAAGCTGTAGCACGCTTAATATGCATTTGTTCACAAAACAAACCTATCTGAATGTCAATAATACATTTGTGCTTACAAACATGCACATTTTTCTTTCAGGGTATTCCTCAAAATGAAATCAAATGCCTTAATTCTTTTTGGATTTTTAATAGAAATTATTAATCCAAAACAATTCAAAACAAGCGTCTTTGCCACCAGAGCCACCTTAACATGATACAGTCGAACCTCGCTTTACGGTCACCTCGGCAAACTGGTCACTTCGACATTAAGGTCACCTTAGGACAGTCCCAAATTATTTACAGAGTAAAAGATAAGACGTTAGTCCTGCTAGTCCGGTCACCTCGCTATTCGGGAATACAGTCAGTAACCCAGTGAAAAACAATGAGACTGCCCGCAGATTACCTCTGCACTTACGGTCAGTCATAGCCGGGAAGCCAAGATCGACAACTGACACGGCCGATCAGCGCCCAACAAAGGCAATGCAGACAATGGGAAGCTATGAACTTGATGCATGGATGTTTATCAGGTACTCGATGACTGGCATATTGAAAACAATGTAAAGATGTTGGACCCCCATTATCTTTATTCTCTATGTAGCACTTTGAAATAAAACTTCATATAAATTGTTGGCATTCAAGACGATGCTTGTCCTATCATAATCGACAAATATCAAAAGAAGATTCATGTCAGCAAATCATATATTTTACTAAGAATGATTTATAACAAAAAACAACACTACCAGTGGCATCAATATGCAAACATATGCAATATGTTAAATGTAAACAAAGTTCCTGTTGACCAATTCATCAGTTATAAGATAATGTATCCTTTAATAAAACACACGCTACATCACAGACATGACAATATATACTTCAATGATTAATGTTCGTTGCTGCTAAAATGACATGCATGTAAGCCTGTAGCAATGTTCCCAATTCCCGTGATGCTTCAGTCGACATATTCAGTATTAAGGTCACATCGCTATTAAGGTCACTCTGGCCCAGTCCCGTGGGTGACCGTATTATTCCACTGTACCACTTTTCACAATAAAATAGAAGCCAACACCACGTTACAGATACGCAAATATTCTTTACAGTTTTTCAATAAACAATCTTTTCAAAAATTGGCAAGAAGGTTTTTGTAGATACAGATAGAATTTGCAGATTTTATGATCAGACACAATTTTACCGAAGTCACTTAAGGCCAGACACGGCAGGTAGATAGGATTATTTTTTTATTTGTGCGAACAGTTCAATTTTTTCTGCCCAATGCATGAAATGTGTCTTACTGAGTAAAATATATATTGAACTTTTTTAGCCAGACTCCCCGTTTCCACGGTAACAAACACAATGGCTGCAATTTTGAGCAAATATTGGCAAATTTTGGAAACACTGCCATTTTTTATTCAATCCATATATAGTTATAATGCTTGCAAATCCATGTTCTCTATAGATTCTATTGTGAAACGATCAGAGTATTTTTTTAAATATTGTGTTTTTATAATTTTTTTTGTAAAATACAAAAACATCTAGTTTTTTCCCAACAAATATGGCTATATTATTCAAACTATTCAAGATTTTTAAAAAGTGTCTGATCATTGCACACAGTAGAATATGCTGGATGCAACACTGAAAACATTATTTATATAGCATAATTATTCCAAGAGATATCCTGTTTCCAAATGTAGAAATTTTAAGAAAAATGTTTTTTAGAAAATGGCTGTCAAAGATTGCATAATGGATTTCATTACATGATTTCGACATGCTTAATCCATGATTAAAACTCACTTAGAGGTACATAATTGTCATAGAAGTGAACTTTATTGATAGTATGCATAGAAAGGTATAATAATCTGGCAGAAAACCATTTTCAGTATTTTTTGTTAAAAAACACCATTTCATCTGGGGTGTCTGGCCTTAAACCAAAGCTGCCAGTTCCTCATTATTTAGTATAACATTCTTAATTCTAGAATAAATATGCTGACTGTACACTGAAACTGTGTCCGCCATTGGAATGTTGCACCCACAAAACATTCTAATTATAAAAACATTCAAAAACTAGATGTCTACTGGCAGTATGGTTCCCACATTGAAGACTGATTCAGTGAATGTCCTGCTAATAATTACCACCCAGGGTGAATCAGGGTAAACAGACAACACCACTTTAAGGATCACCCTAACTTTAACAACTTATAGCATCAAAATGTGTGTTTACCTCTGATTCAGATTTAGCAAGCTTTAGGGCATCTGGCACCAGCTGGAGACACAGGTACTTCGTCAACGTTCGCTGCTGCAGTAGGCAATCTGAAGAAAACAAACATGGTGATCTCAACACTGACATACAACCAAACCAATTTCATTTCACCCCAGTCACCCCCTGATACAAGAACGAAATAAACAAATAAAATATTGCTGTATTACAATCAATTTCGTTTCAGATCTTGAAGATAACAACAATTACAAAATAATTCACAATACCATAAGTGATCCAGTGATGCAAATGTAGCCATGTGTTACCACTCGGTAGTTTTGTTCTAGTATTCTAGTAGTTACTTTTCTAATTACACCATTTCAATTAAGCTAACCCTAACGTGTATAAAACATAATTATTTTATTTATGAAATGGCTACCATCATATTACCGACTGGAATGTTCTGTTCTAATACAAAATCAATAGTCAAAATTTCAAAAGATAGCAAACTCTTTCACAAATATGTGTTCCCGTAACATTAGCAATGTGTTCATACAAATACAGCTAAAATAAACAAATCAAACTAGATACGGATGGTACCATGATCAACAAGATGGCTGTACACATACAATAATAATTTAAGCATTTATTATGCGCCGTGTATCAAATACTTGCTCAAAGGCGCATTTAAAAGAAATGTGTCTTTAACACTACCTTGAACACATCAACAGTTGTGGCGTTTCCCACTGCACTGGGCAGGGCGGTCCACAATACTGGGCCAGCCACAGAGAGAGAGAGAGAGATGTCCATAACGGTTAAGATTATATCGCGGAACACTTACTAAGTTCAAGTCTGCGGATCTCAATTATCAGGCTGGCGTGTGACGTTATTAATGCTGAAATATGCAGGGGCTCGATGGTGTACAGTGAGAAATGCCAACAACAGAAGCTTAAATTCAATACGTTGACAAACAGGCAGCCAATGAAGGGTGAATAGAACAGGAGTGATGTGTTCTCATTCACATGTGCCAGTTATGAGTCGCGCTGCCGAGTTCTGCACCATCTGTAGCTTCCGCATGTGTGAATCAGGGACTCTGTACAACACTGCGTTCCCAAAAAAATCACTTGAGCATGTACGATTGTTTTACAAGCAATAGTGAAGATAGATGGTCTAATCTGGACGATGTGGCAGAGTTGACAATAGGCCATCTAGCAAGTGCGGGTTATTTGTATAGTCAACGACATGGTCGAGTCGAGACTAACACCAATAGCACAGATACAGAGTTTAGGTGTGACGGAGCAGCCACATACGTTGATATTGGCATTCACTGGAGGCTGAGAACATTTTTGGATGTTCATTGCAGAAGTTTTATTCTCATTGAGAAGCAGATGGTGGCATAACATTCACGCCTTCAGATCAGATGGTGACACAACATTCATGCCTTCAGATCAGATGGTGACATAACATTCACGCCTTCAGATCAGATGGTGACGTAACATTCACGCCTTCAGATCAGATGGTGACATAACATTCATGCCTTCAGATCAGATGGTGACATAACATTCACGCCTTCAGATCAGATGGTGACGTAACATTCATGCCTTCAGATCAGACGGTGACGTAACATTCACGCCTTCAGATCAGATGGTGACGTAACATTCACGCCTTCAGATCAGATGGTGACATAACATTCATGCCTTCAGATCAGATGGTGACATAACATTCACGCCTTCAGATCAGATGGTGACATAACATTGATGCCTTCAGATCAGACGGTGACGTAACATTCACGCCTTCAGATCAGACGGTGACATAACATTCACGCCTTCAGATCAGACGGTGGCATAACATTCACGCCTTCAGATCAGACGGTGAGGTAACATTCACGCATTCAGATCAGACGGTGACATAACATTCACGCCTTCAGATCAGACGGTGACATAACATTCACGCCTTCAGATCAGATGGTGACATAACATTCACGCCTTCAGATCAGATGGTGGCGTAACATTCACGCCTTCAGATCAGTTGGTGACATAACATTCACGCCTTCAGATCAGATGGTGGCGTAACATTCACGCCTTCAGACCAGTTGGTGACATAACATTCACGCCTTCAGATAAGATGGTGACATAACATTCACGCCTTCAGATCAGATGGTGGCGTAACATTCACGCCTTCAGATCAGATGGTGGCATAACATTCACGCCTTCAGATCAGATGGTGACGTAACATTCACGCCTTCAGATCAGATGGTGACATAACATTCACGCCTTCAGATCAGATGGTGGCGTAACATTCACGCCTTCAGATCAGTTGGTGACATAACATCCACACCTTCAGATCAGATGGTGACATAACATTCACGCCTTCAGATCAGATGGTGGCGTAACATTCACGCCTTCAGATCAGATGGTGACATAACATTCATGCCTTCAGATCAGATGGTGACATAACATTCACGCCTTCAGATCAGATGGTGACGTAATATTCACGCCTTCAGATCAGATGGTGACGTAACATTCCCGCCTTCAGATCCGATGGTGACGTAACATTCACGCCTTCAGATCAGATGGTGACGTAACATTCACGCCTTCAGATCAGATGGGGACATAACATTCACGCCTTCAGATCAGCAGTGCAACACGACATGTGGTCAGCGGCAGCATGAGGCTGCTGATCGCGAGGAAATTCAACATGAAGCTGGATGTTATCAGCATACATGTGATAGCATAGTTGGTGACGCTCAATGACGCTGCTGAGCCCTAGACAATATACAGTAAATAGCAATGGTCCATGCACACAACATGTAGATTGAGACGTCGAGAAGTGAGGCTTCCAACTTTCACAGCCAGTGTTAGTTGACAAAGATATCATTGCATCCAACAATGTGCATTGCCACATATGCAAATTTTGTGAAGTTGATCGAGAGGCATACAATGGTCAACAGTGTCAAAGACAGCCCTTAACTCAAGCAGCCCAATGTTATGCTTTTACACTTGTCCTACGAAAGGAGTGTATCGTCTTGTATACGCACAAGCCCAGTCTCACAGCTGTGAGCAGGACGACAGGCGCTCTGGTAGACGTCAAACAAATCGTTAGCAACCATGTGGTGTCCAAGTTGCATCGCAACATGCCTCTCAAGGAGCTTCGATATGAAACATAACTCGGATATTGGATGGTAGTTAGCCAACCGTTCAGGATTAAGCCCGTACTTCTTCAGCACTGGTCTTATGATGGCGTGTTTCAATGCAGCTGGCACAGTAGAGGACTTGATCGATTGGTTCACAGCGCGTGTAAACACCAGTGCCAGTGTAACATATACAGGGCCTCACCCAGAGACCCGTCCACCCGTCATCTGGACGGATAAAATTCGAAAATCGCGATTTTGGATGGGGTGAAATTTATTGTGGACGGGTCCGCCAGGCTGGCGCTTCCATATTCGTCCATGCCGTATTTTTTGCTCTGGACAGCCCCGTCCATGCCATTTTTACGACGTCATTGAAACTGCCGCGAAGCCAGTTACAAAATCTACTGAGATCGACCACCTGGATCGCCTGGCCAGCTGCCCGACACACGTCAGAAACCAATTAAGGCCTCGACTTGCTAGGGTAATTGTCACCTAACCGCTAGCGGTGGTTGTTTGAAAAGCAGGCAACACTTGTGTAGCCCAAATAATCAGGGCGGGGAGTTCCAATAAGCACTCGTCGATTACGACGAGGCTCGATTGGACAGTTTAGTGAACTGATTGGGTGATGTTACGCAGGCATCAATTGAGTGTATTGCTGTAATGATTAGTGCCTGGGAAGAACCCGCTCTTTCCGTTCCCAAATGATTTCCTAGACGTAATTGTAACCGCATCAAAGGCACTGGCGACCACTAACAGACAACAGTGACTATCACAGTATCTAACTAGCATTACCACAGCGGCTGCTGCGGCTGTTGGATCTGGCCAGATCTGGTGCAAAACTATGACAAACCACCGGTCACGCAGTCTTTACATCGTTCAGTCCGCGTTAAATGATACACATTTAATACCATTGGAACGACAACAGAACATTATTTACAATGGTATAAAGTTTTTAGAAGTATTCCATTATTTGACGAACTTGTCGTCAGTGATTTAGCGAAAATGCGCGCTAAGAATTTCATGCCGACTGCGCGTCGCGAAGGTATGGTTTTCGCAAAAACACAGGTCGCAATCGAAAACCCACACTTGTAATCATATTGGGATCGTATGGATTTTAATCAACCAAAGAGGAGATGTGTTGGTGTTCACTGTTGCAGGGCTGCCTACCATTATGGATTCTCGGTATTCATTACGGAAATTCACCTCAGATCACGGTATTACGGAAACTGCCGCCGTATTACGGGAATACAAATATCCAACTACAGAAAATGATACACATTAAAGAATTGCTAAATCTATAAATACTGCTGCTGGAGAAACACTGAAGAAACTGTCTCATTCACTTGTTACAATTTATCAACACATTTAATCCACTACAAGTTCTACAAAGTCAGTATGGTGACGTCAACCATTGCTGTGCCTGTGTACGATGTTACAACTTTGACTGCCACCAGCTTGCTGACTGCCGAGGTGGCATGTGGCATGTGAGCATATTATTATCAGTGTCATTAATGCGCGTCTAGATATTAATAAAATGTACAGGTGTAGAATTATAGTGAAAAAAATAAATGAAGATGACATTAGGTAGAACCATTAAATTACATTAAATAGTTATGGTTTTCTGAAAGTTATGGATATAATTATAAGCTGTCTTAGAATAGTATAAAATGAGTATTGTAATTGCAATATAAAACTAACCATTTTTTATTCAAAGGTTTTATTTGAGTACAACAATTTAACTTTGTCACTGACTGTTAGTAATAATTATAATGTTCCTGCTGTGTGTTGTAAATTTAGAAGCTCGTTGGATGATTATTGGCTATTCACTGGCGCCGTCTTTCCCACGGTGATGATCTACAGACATAAACACTTGGGCATGTATGGCCATGCAGGCACTTTGAGAGCTGTAATTAACACAATGTAACTTATTGGATGTCTCTAAACTAGCATCCCTTTGAAGTGCAAACCCAAGACCTTAACTGCTGACAGGAGTTACAGTGTAGCACACAATAATTATGTTGAAACAAAGTATATCTACTTTTGATGATTAAATGAGCAACTTCCTGGACTCTCAGGCACCGACAACAGGCTGGACTTGTGGACCAGGGAGCTGGGCGGGTGCGACGGGGGTCATTATGGAAATTGTTTTTGTCAGGTAGGCAGACCCGACTGTTGATGTTACACGAAATCGATGCCGTCAGAGAAACAAGTTACGATCAGTTGAAGTGTAAACATGTCAGTTTCCTATGTTATCGCCCAATATACAACTTCGTGCATCACCGATGCCATTTGTCAGTTTTCCACTATTCAAATTATATATGTTGTGTGATAATTAAACATGATTTATAAGTGCAGAAACTAGATTTTGTTCAACGATGTCGCATCATTTTTTAACAGGACTGCGATAATCAGCCTGTAGTGGAGCATGCAGGCTGAACGTGCGGCGACTGTGCTAGATTTAGTTACGTCTGCGCTATTTTTATGGCATTGCCGTGGCGAGTCCCGTTCGTCGCGGGTTGTTTGGTCGCGTGTTGAGTGGTCCAAGGCATGATTGATTTATAGTTTAACAATTGAAACATTCACAGCAACACGAATAATGTTTTAATTAATAACTGTAACTGATTATGGCCATTGCATGGCATATTATAAAAACAAATATTTGTCAATCTAATATTTTGTTTTAGAAATTAAACAAAATCGAACTGTAGTATTTCTAATATTATATGATACTTGTACAAAAAAAATGTAATGCTTTAAAATTCCAAATATTAGCTTACATAGTATATCAGACCTTGTATACAATTTATATACACACATTTTAATTGTTTATAAAAATTGGCATTCCACATAAAATATGTTTGCTAATTTGTTATAGTTTTGTTAGTAATTTTGAAAATTGTGGCAATTAAATGTGTTCTATTGAAACAACTTATTTGTGCTATATTGTAAATGGCATTAAAATGTGAATCACATGCTTTGAACAAAAAAATAGACATACAAATTAGGAATTCTCATTCAATACGTTCGATCGCGCGTCCGATCGCATGCCCGACCTCGCTTTGTAGCATGTCGGAAAAAATTTGGACTGGCAAAAATTTGATCCTGGGTGAGGCCCTGAAATATGGATAATGCAGATGTTCATTATATCTCTGAGTCAAAACGTCACACAGACATCATGGTTGGTTGATAATATGGTCTCCGAGCTTGTTGTCAACATTACTGACCTCATGAGATATCTGACTCCTAACCACCAAGTGCTATGTCATGTCGTAGTTCATTTTTATTAATGTAACTCAATGCAACTTGACTTCTTTACAAATACTAGCAGAATTACCCGTCCCCTGATGGTAGTGGACAGGTGCGACAGTAATATTTACCAAATGATAGAAAACTCACAGCATCGTTACGTAAACACCACAACACACTCGCAGATACTCATTGTTTGTTGAAAACGACAAAGGTAGGACAGAATGTTAAGTTTACATCCATTGATAGGCCCTGGTTGTGAATGTAGAATTATTAAATAATCGTATTGCTACCGGCATGAGGGTAGACATAAGTACATTGTGTCAATATCTTCATGTTGCCAAGTTAATGATGCAGGGGCCATTTTCTCAAAGTATTTGCCACGTGCACGTGATTCCTGTGATTGGTAGGTTGCGTCTTACACGCGCATTACATTTCATGTTACAAATAACTGATTCACCCCATAAAAGGTGAGAATCTTTGGATATTTAAAAACAAATATAGGTCTTACGTCCAACCCCTGGGGTCAGATTAATACCTGAAAGTTTGGTGTTCAAGGTGCAAGCCATCTAAGACGAACACATTAACATTGCCGCAAACATACATACATGTGTATACATCAGCTCGATTATAGGAAGATACTCTTTATTCACAAACTCTTTCACAAGATGAGGCAACATGTATATTCTTGGCTATTAAGTAGCCAAGATCATCAGTTTTAACAGGATAGCTAATGTAAAAATAGGATCTGACTGACATAAACAAGAGGTCAAGTAGCCATGAGTTTACTGGGCGGTTTTGGGCACTTTGCACAAATGAGGACATGGGTGGTATAGGGCACGGACGGTTTCAGGTGTTTGCACACAGGAGGGCTCGGACGGTTTCAGGTGCTTGCACACAGGAGGGCACGGACGGTTTCAGGTGCTTGCACACAGGAGGGCATGGACGGTTTCGGGCGCTTTGCACACAGGAGGGTACTGGCGGTTTCAAGCACTTTGCACACAGGAGGGCACAGGCAGTTTCAGGTGCTTTGCACACAAATGACAAGGGCGGTTTCAAACACTTTTGCAAAAGGAGGACATGGGTGGTTTCGGGCATTTTGCACGCAGGAGGACCCAGACAGTTTCAGGCGCTTTGCGCACAGGAAGACACGGACGGTTTCCGGCGCTTTGCACACAGGAGAATTCTGGCATTTTGTCAGGCGCTTTGCACACAGGAGGGCATGCATGGTCTCGAGTGCTTTGCACACAGGAGGGCATGGGCGGTTTTCATCATTTTGAACACGGGAGG
Source organism: Escarpia spicata (assembly GCA_963995525.1). NCBI lineage: Eukaryota > Metazoa > Annelida > Polychaeta > Sabellida > Siboglinidae > Escarpia > Escarpia spicata. The sequence goes on from OZ023213.1 coordinate 43,434,902, forward strand.
GCATTGACGATTTTGGACATTTTTGCACAGTAAAGAGTTAATTTGTACACTGTAAAAAAGCCTTATGTGGACTATGTTATATCGGCAAAAATATGTTGTGATATTTACCATCAATGACTTCTTTCCAGAAGATAGGAACAACCTTTGGATGGTGGAAGACTTCCGTGAGGAGCTGAAGACACACTGGATGGATGACTGGATGGTCAACTGTCGACTGCTGTAATCACACCAGACATGCTTGAGCAAACACAGCATTGACACGCTTGAACGAACACACATCATCGTCATCATAAGCTAATGGCACATACATGCAATGAGGTCCAGTCACTGTTGTGATGTTGACACTTTAATAAAACGTTAGTCTCGTTGGGATCAGCGATGTGGTCAATTATTCCGTTTTATTAATTCCAATTCTAGTAAATTCAACTCCAATTCCACCTTGCAAAAAATTAATTCAAAATTATCAATTATAATTCTAACTTTAACATCCTAAAGAAAAATTCGATTCCAATTCAAGTTGACACCATTTGATTTGTACTGATGAAAAAATTCAATTCCAACTAACTTTCAGAATTTTTTTTTCTTTCTTCAAATTGGAATTCAGGGTCAATTCCAACCCCTGTATGGAACTGACCCCATGTCTGGTTGAGAAACCTGCCTCATTTTCGATTTGAACGTACATGTTTACTGCTGCCAACCATTGGCAATAGTTGCACAGATCCTCAGCGAGATATAAAACAAAACAAACATTAAATATATATATTCTATACTCTGTTCTTGTTAATCTGTCTTCCCGTGTCTCACCAGTTCAAATTTAACGAATGGGGTGAATCTGGACATATACTGACCAGAAAGACCTGAGCGATGTGTTTACACGTGTTGACGTTGACCAGTTTCTTACAACCCCAATGACTCTTCAAGAACTTCTGGTCCACCGTCATCTGAAATACAAACAAATCATTCACCTAAACATGTCCAACTTATGTGTCTGAAGCCACAATTATTTTTATTTACTATCACAGTGCATGGTTTTGGCCATATCTTGCAATTTACATTTGCAAGTATGACAGATTTCCACGGAGCAAGGTTTATGTTAATGAACATAAAAAAGAAAATCCAGTAATTTTAGAACAAATTAAATCAACTAAAGTTAGCAATAACTGAAAATAAAATAATACTCAACACAATTTATTTTATAAATTTTAGTAACTATTTTCATTTGTTTCATTCAGCTTTCAACACTTACCGGGTGACACCTGGTGGCCGGGGTGGTCACATGTTTCGGTGACCGGTGGCGTAATGGTCCCACTTATAGGTTTAGGCTAAATCTTGATACAATGTAACTCTTCAGCAGATAGTTGGGATTATAGTTAGTGTGAATGAATGGTGTGCTTGGTTAGTACGGTACAGTGCCTAAGGTCTACTGTGATTACAGTAGTAATGCTGTTGTTTTATATATCTATAACAATACTGCTAATGTTGTATATGCTGAAATGTGGGCTCTGTCATCCAGAGGTACAGGAGACTAGTATGGGCTCAGTCACAGGCCTGGCCTTGGGATGTAGAGCCCTCATTTCTCTCTCTTTAACTTAATCTCTAATAAACGTCATTCATTTTGCCTTATTTCATCACTATTCATGACTTGTGTTGGTGCTTGCATAAATGAAAATAAAATAATACTCAACACAATTTATTTTATAAATTTTAGTAACTATTTTCATTTGTTTCATTCAGCTTTGTGCTCTTGTAAGATTACACAATAAACACTTACCGGGTGACACCTGGTGGCAGTTAGGAGCATTAAGACGGTGTCAGACGAACATTTCTCCCAGCCACTGCTGAGGTCACCTTGAAGCGCTGGCCACACATGCTCGGTGAATTGTGACTGCGGTATCTGACAACATAAATGATATCGAAATGAATGATCTCACGAGTACAGTGTATATAACATGTATATGTAGTTTTTATACAAGCTCACATGGATATAATGGCGACACAGCATTGAGGATTAGGCACCAATTGGTTCACTTACACAACTGACTCATCCATCATGTGACCCGATACCTAACAAAAGGTCCATCAATCCTTCGAAACTGGACGCCAAACACGTGGCGCACTCGCACATTCCGTTGTATATTTTGTTGAAATTCGGGCCCCAAAATTAATTCTTTATGACAAAAACACAAGGGAACATTTTAAAGTGACAATTGTATGCAGGATTGTTTCATTTATGAGAAGCCATGCAGCAATAATAATGTAATTCACATAGGTGACCTTTATCAGCATTGTTGGAAAAAGCATGGCTTGACGGATCCATCAATTTGCTCTTCCGGACATGAAGTACCTTTGTCATCATGCATTTTAATCATGACAGGATGTGTCAAAATCAAAGCCTGTGACTTTTACATGGTACTATAAGCTTTTCTTTCATTTTTTGCAAAATGCATATTTTGCTGACTACATATCTTCAGTTGTATTGTATTTTTCGCATTTCGATATTGTTACATAGGCCAGTATATATATTTGTGCATATATTTACATAATTTGTATTTGTTTAAATGCTGTTGGGAAAATAAAAGTACCCTTATCCTTAGGTACTGTCAATTGACATGTGGAGATGACTAGTTTAAAGGGCAGAATTGACCAAGAGATGTGGCTCCACCCTACAAGCAGGGCCTCACCCTGTAGAAGTCACCCAGGATCAAATTTTTGCCAGTCCATATTTTTTCACGACATGCTACAAAGTGTGGTCGGGCATGCGATCGGATGCGCGATTGAACATATTGAATGAGAATTCCTAATTTGTATGTATATTTTTGTTCAAAGCATGCGATTCACATTTTAATGCCACTTACAATATAGCACATATAAGTTGTTTCATTAGAACACATTTAATTGCCACAATTTTGCAAATTTGCTAACAAAACTATAACAAATTAGCAAACATATTTAATATAAAATCAAAATTTTTATATACAATTAAAATGTGTGTATACAAATTGTATACAAGTTATAATGGACTATGGAAGGTAATATTTGAAATGTTAAAGCTTTCAATTTTTTTTTATACAAGTACCATATCATAATATTATAAATACTACAGTTCGATTATGTTTAATTTCTAAAACAAAATATTAGACTGACAAACATTTAAAAAATAAGTCCAATGCAATGGCAATAATAAGTTACAGTTATTAATTAAAACATTGTGTATTCGTGTTGCTGTAAATGTTTTAATTGTTAAACTATAAATAAGTCAAAACATTAATTAATTTAATTAGCAAGCGCAGCTCTATGCCTTAGACCACCCAGTGGGCGACCAAACAATGCGGGACGAACGGCACTCGCCACGGAAACACGCTAAAAATAGCGCAGACCTAACTAAATCTATCACAGTCGCCGCACGTGCAGCCTGCATGCTTCAATGCAAGCTGATTATCGCAATCATGTTAAAAAATGATGTGACATCGTCCAATAAAATCTAGTTTCCGCACTTGTAAATCATGTTCAATTATCACACAACATACATAATTTGAATAATGAAAAACTGACAAATGGCATCGGTGATGCACGAAGTTGTATATCAGGTGATAACATAGGTAAACCGACATGTTTACATTTCAACTGATCGTACCTTTCGTGCCTCTGACGGCATCGATTTCGTGTAACATCAACAGTCAGGGCTGCCTACCTAACAAAAAAATTTCCATAATGCCCCCCCCCATTGCACCCCGCCCCGCTCCATGGTCCACACGGTTGCCAATCAAACCTTTCTCTGAAATAGATACAGTGACAAGCCCAGCCTGTTCATTGTGCGAGGGAATCCAGGAAGTTACTAATTTAATCATCAAAAGTAGATATTCTTTGTTTCAACATAATGATTGTGTTGCTACACTGTAACTACTGTCAGCAGTCAAGGTTGTTGGTTAGCACTTCAAAGGGATGCTTGTTTAGCAACATCCAATAAGTTACATTGTGTTAATTACGGCTGTCAAAGTGCATGCATGGTCAGACATGCCCAAGTGTTTACGTCTGTAGAGCATCACCTTGAGAAAGACAGCGCCTGTGAACAGCCAATAATCATCCAACGAGCTTCTAAATTTACAATACACAGCAGGAAACATTATAATTATTACTAACAGTCAATGACAAAGTTAAAATTGTTGTATTCAAATAAAAACCTTTCAATAAAAATTGTTATGTTTTATATCGCAATTACCACAATTATAATACTCATTTTACATTCTTCTAAGACATTTTAAATTATATTCATAACTTTCAGAAAACCATAAAATTTAATGTAATTTAATGGTTCTACCAAACGTCATCTTAATTTATTTATTTCATTATATAATTCTACACCTGTACATTTTATTAATGCCTAGATGCGCATTATTGACTGATATTTTTTGGCTGCTGTATTTGCTCTTGACTGACATATGCAAACATAATAACATGTTCATGTGCCACGGCAATCATCAACAGGCTGGTGACAGACACTGGCAGTCAATGTAACACTGTACACAGGCACAGCATTGGATGACGTCACCTTACTGACTTCAGTAGAACTTGTAGTGGATTAACTACAGTATTTATTGATAAATTGTAACACATGAATGAGAGTTTCTTCAGGGCATCTCGAGCAGCAGTATTTATAGATTCGGCAATTCTTTAATGTGTATCATTTTCTGCAGTCAGATATTTGTATTCCCGTAATACGGCAGCAGTTTCCGTAATGCCGTAATCTGAGGTGAATTTCCGTATTGATTACGGAAAATCCGTAATGGTAGGCAGCCCTGCAACAGTGAATACCAACACATTTCCCCATTGGTTGATTAAAAAACATACGATCCAAATATGATTACAAGTGTGGTTTTTCGATTTGCTGCGACCTGTGTGCAGAAACCGTGCCTTCGCGATGTGTCGTCGGCATAAAATTCTTGGCACGCATTTTCGCTAAATCACAGACGACAAGTTCGTCAAATAAAGGAATACTTCTAAAAACTATATACCATTGTAAAGAATGTTACGTTGTCATTCCAATGATATTAAATATGTATTATTTAACGCAGACTGAACGATGCAAGGGCTGCGTGACCGGTGGTTTGTCATAGTTTTGCACCAGATCTGGCCAGATCCAACAGCCGCAGCGGCCACTGTGGTAATGCTACTTAGTTACTGTGATAGTCACTGTTGTCTTGTTAGTGGTCGCCAGTGCTTTTGATGCGGTTACAATTACTTCTAGGAAATCGTTTGGGAACGGAAAGAGCGGGTTCTTCCCAGACACTAATAATTACAGCAATACACTCAATTGGTGCCTGCGTAACATCACCCAATCAGTTCACTAAACTGTCCAATTGAGTCTGGTCATAATCGATGAGTGCCCATTGTATCTCGCTGCCCTGATTAATTGGTCTACGCAAGTGTTGCCTGCTTTTCAAGCAACCACCGCTAGCAGTTAGGTGACAATTACCCTAGCAAGTCGAGGCCATAGTTGGTTTCTGGCGTGTGTCGGGCAGCTGGCCAGGCGATCCGGGTGGTCGATTTTCAAAACCAATCTCAGCAGATTTGGTAACTGGCTTCGCAGCAGTTTCAATGACGTTATAAAAATGGCATGGACGAGCTGTCCTGCACAAAAATACGGCATGGACGGGCCAGCCCGACGGACCCGTCCACAATCAATTTCAACCCGTCCAAAATCACATTTTTTTTATTTTACCCATCCAAATGACGGGTGGACAGGTCCACGGTGACAAGTACAGTAATGACAGTACCTTGGTGATGATCCCACAGAGGGCTTGGGTACACATCAGATGCAATGGTGCCTTTTCTTTTCTCACCAAGAGAAGTGACTTGGTCACTTCAACCAGCTCCTTGTCACTTGCCTGATAAGCAAAGACAACATCATTTGATACACAATGACAAACTCCACTGCATAGCAGCAAAGCTGGTATGTAAACAAAAGTACATTTTCTCCATCATTTTACTTGAGTAGAACACTTGAAGTACTAAAGGAAATTTTTTTTAGATATAGTTTTGTTAAAACGATAGCCAGAATTTAATGTTAGATTGGATAGCACATGAAAGTGTGAACAGCCTTGTTTTATAGTATATGGAGGTGGATGAAGTCTATTTTTTGGAGCATTATGTAATGATTTCATCATCAAACCTAATCAAACATTTGCAAACAAACAGGGATACTAAACGGATTTGAGTTGTTTAATTACTCTAAAATTAAACGAGCCAAAAATTTTAAATCCAGTGTTAACTACAAATATATAATTGTACCTTCTGTATGAGTTCTGATTGTGTGAGAGCCAGATATACCATAACCTGGCCCAGCCGCGTGTTGCTCTGCTCCTGGAAATTATGTGTGGATTAATAAAAAGAAATGCTTTCAGTAAATTCTTCTGAAATAAATAAGGAATTACTATCACACCATTGTAAAATGTTATAAAAAAAGTAATCAAAAAAATAAAATTGGGGTCTTCTGTTCACCATTTCTTAATACAATGCTGTTAGACCTAATACTAGAATAAATATGTAGAAGGCGTACTGCCCAAAACCTTGCGTTTAGGAAACTACAAGTAGAACGCATCTCCTCACCAAGACTGCCTAAAGTAATTAACATATGCTCATGGTGCACTGGCAAAGGGTCTTCTAATCTGTCTTCACAAAATAACCAATATGGCTAAGCCAACACTGCACCACCTGCTACGTATGACATCCCACCCAAGCTCAACAATACTCTAGCCACATACATGTGGCTGAAACAGAGTTCTGAGCTGAACATAAAACCAAAAAACCTGAAAGTGTTTGCAATTTGAAAATTGCACCCGCAAAAACTTCAAAGTTATATAAACTAAACAGTTAATGTCCATACCAACAAATTAAATACCTTTAATGTTGGATTGTTTTCGTACTCTTAACATTAAAGTGGAACAAAGTACAACTTATTCAGTAAACTTCCTGTTACTAATTACCATACCTGGCAGATTCATGGTACTGGTGCAGACAACTCTGCTTTAAAATGGAAGCAAGTTGCGGAAAAAATGCCTTACCCCTTTCAAGTCATTCTTCTGAATAGCAAGTACTTTCTTAGCAGTCAGAAGGACATCTTTCACGGAGACAACGGGGAAGTGCCTCAGCACCTGTCAATGTAAACGTATCACTACACCCATCACATACTAGACAGACCTGATAACAACTTGGTAACAATTGCATGCATCCTATGTGAAATCAAAGTATGAAATTATGTACTGTTTTATTTTTGTACATGTACTAGGGTGTTCTTTCTCTTAGTGGCGCAATTTCAGTTTGACCCAGTTCTTTGCAGTTTCTTTTAGCGGCGTTTAATTACGGTTTGACACCGTTTCTGCACCTCGATGAAAAGGTCAAACAAAAGAGAGGTGAAAAACAGAGCATTCACCAATTTGCAGCATTCGTGATGTTGTACTTTTCTGTCACAATTTCATGATGTATCACATAAATAATGGGATTTAAATGAAAAGAATATCTATAAAAAAATTAAAGGGAAACAAAAGTCAATTACATAGCCCTAGATATACTTAAAAGAATTAATACAATATAACCATAATTTGCAACTATAATCAACAATATCATGCCTGTGGTTTACACAGAATGTATTTTCAAAGTGGGAGATTCTAGTGAAATCTCAGTTCCCAACGGCTGACATATTGACACGCGCCCGCCCCAATGTTTTTTTAACCAATAAAAGGCCTAGAGCTTCTTCGACCTTGATGCTGCGGTGACATGTCGAATGCCCATGTTTCCTTGACATGCACATGAACATGAATATGCCAGCTCATGTGTTGTTTTCTCATATTCGCTTTGATTCAAAGTTACACGTGCAACAACTGTTATAATGCCATGCAGTGCACCATACGGGTGAAACATTTTAGTAGTTACAGCGCTAAAACAAGTTTGGCAATGCAAACTGGGACGGGTAGACTTGGTAACAGTATTTTAGTAAACTGTTGGCACAATATGTTTGACTGTTGTTACTAATGGTTGGTCTTTATTAATTCTGTTAGATGTATCATACATATGCCCCATTAGATGTCTTTTGTCTCCCCTTAAGGGATAACGCAAATGTGACTAGCATAACGTATAAGCATTCATTCTATTCCAACCCATACATACCTGCACTAGAGCAAGGGAGAAACCAAGCCTTGCCCATCTCTTGTTGGAAGCCAGACCACGTATGAGCCGAGTTAAAGTGTATTCCAATTCTTTGCATATAGATGTTGACTGCAAAATGAATTATGTTGTGAATTAAAGTGACCAGTGACCACAAAGAACCTGCACCAATTATCAATCACTAACAACAACTGTTGTCATAATTATTTGATCACATGTTTACAGAAAATAGAAACTTTAAACTTAAGAGCTGTAATTAGTTTTTGTTTGTTTGCTTGCTTTTGTTTAATTACAAATATATTTCAAAACTGTTTTATATTCTCAAATAGTATAGTAGACGAGATGGACATCCGACTAGCCAATGACAAAAATAATCATAAAAGGAATATATTTTATATGAATTGGTTAAACCCGCTACAAATTGCAACAAGACCTATAAAACTTAATTAAATTAGCTAATATATTGATGCAAATGCTCAGTTACATAAATAAATATATACATGTCAATAACATAACATGCAATTTGTGGTGGTTCTAACCAGTGGCTGACTTTTCGCAGCAACTCCATACTGTATCAAATGTGCGGTGTATAACATGCCTTATTGTGCATCCGAATTATTGTGAATTCGGATATCTGAGCACTCATCGTTATTTTGATCCTTCATATCGGCTAGTAATCATGATGGGGAGTCATCATTATATGATTGCTTCATGCGGCATCGTTGTAATTTAGACACGTCATCTATGACTATGTTGCTTGTTCCATGTGATATCATACCAACTTCGAGAATACGATTTTTTTTTTTTTTTTAAGTCTTGATCGTTATATTACCAAGTGTAATTTTTAATTTTATGGTGCTTTTTTATCACGTGATCAATTTTTTTTATTTTAAGCTCACTTTTTATGGTTAGATTAATCATAGTCTTGATCTGTAGATTTGTATGCAAGATATATTGATACATTTTATTATATGAATATTCATTGCGTGCCATCCACCATTTGCAACATTAATGCTGTCGAGTTAAATAAAAATACGCCATATTATCGCTCAGGCAACTGCTAACCTGGTTTTGTTTACTTAATAGCACCGTGACAATATCAGTTGCCGCAAGTATGCGTTTCTCGTCATTGCCTTCATACAACGCAGATATGTTGTCCATAAGGCGTTGTTCCCTGACATATTTTTGGGCTTTTACAGCGGGCTTCTTTGAAGATTCCATCACCGCCATGTGCGAATGATGTGGTCGGTAGTAGTCGCTTCGCATTCAACCGCCAGGAGTCGTTCGACGTGTACGCGTGCGCAAAGAAACGACGTATTATCGCAAACATGGCGGATTTCTCCCGGGATGAGTTTGGAGGGGGTTTTGGTAGTGGTAATTATGGAAAGTAAGTATACGTATTGGCAGAGAAACCGATAAATCGTAATAACCAGTATATGTAGTAGACCACGTAAATATCAGCCGTTTAAAAAATGCGATGGTTTTCTGAGAAATGTGCCCGTCACATTCCCAGAATGCCTTTGACAAAACGAGTTTTTCGACAAGCTGTTAGCAGCCGGACAAACGCACTTTTTGGCCATGACATGTGCTGGCATTTCAGCCCCGATCGCCCTAAAATTCAAACGTGTCCTTGAGTTTGGTTAAACCATTTTTAATGCCCAATTTTAGTACGAAGTACGCACTGCACGTGTCTTGTCAGATGTTCGGTTTAACTTGGCGGAAAATTGTGAAAAGTGATAACCTAGTCTGCACCGCTGGGAAAAGAGATGATAACAGTGCTAAACATTGTGATTGGGGTCCTACAACCTAAAATTAGCCCATGTCCAGACATATTATTTTTGTAAATACAATATATAAATATGAAGATAGCTATCAGAGCAATTACACACTTTTGTGTGAACATTTTTTTTCATAAATGCACACAGTGCTGTTACTCAAGTCTACTAATTATATATATCAAAGTTGTTTTAGTTATAAATAACTAACAATTCTTGCTTTAAAAAGAATTACATTTTGAAACGTTTTATGACCATATTTAGTCTTGTACACTTCGCGCACATGTGTCATCTAATTAGGTAACATCGAACCATTGGACATGATTTAAAACCTTATTAAAAAAGTAGAGTTGATAAATGTCCACGCCCACCTATTTAAATGTATATGGCACACCTGCCAACCCTGACATGAACACACCTGTGAGCATCGCCATAAACACCCTTGAGATTTTACAAAAACTGAAAATTATACCGCAACAAAATGTAGCGATTTAGCATATATATAGTTATATTACACATTTACAAATATAATTATACTGCATAGATGTATATACATAGAAAATAACACAAGACTCCTCATCACCCAGTTTATTCAGTCAGATGCTCCAACTTATTCTCGTAGGCAGCTCGCTTTGCCAGTTTACCCCTCTTTCCAGGTCGTAGCAACAACAGTCAATTTTCATCTTGGTGTGCATGTATGCAATAAGTGTATCTGGCAGTAGCGACTTGCACGAGTTGGTGTGGATCTTGCATACTATCGAAAACAAACGTTCACAACTTCATACTCAGCGTTACTGTGGGGAAACCCAAGCGGGGCGACGAAAACGCACGTCATCACCGTGAAACGAACCACCCCTGTCACCGTCTTCAGTGCCATGATGTCTGCCCACACGTGGTCGAAGCAACACGCATGTCCCTCAACAATCATAGCGACGACAACGTCCTCCAGGAGCTGCAGATCCTCAAACTCCGCCTTAAGAGTCTCTGCATTAACACCTGAAGCTAATTGGGTGGCGAGCCGAAGGACTGAAACCAAGTCATTATAGTAAACCATTATGATAATGTTCAACAAACATATAATTTGACAGGTCATGTAGTGGAATGCGAAGATATTATGGTTTTGATTTATAAGAAATAACGTACTTGGAGCTTATGTCAAGTCAGCTCATCTGGAGAAGTCCAAAACAACCAAGTCCTTCAGGATCACGTCATCAAATGGAAATTTCTTCACCATCTTCAGGACGATGGCAGTGTAGAAAGCACGGACTTTGCTGAAAAATATATAAATGCAGTGTCACTATAACCACAGTATAATAATAACAAACAATGTCATAATTCTACTGATTGCCAGCCGACAAGTCGACCGGATTAAATTAACTAATTACTCAATTAAATGAACGATCGTTTATTCAGGACCTGTCGGACAGGCATCAAGAAACTGTGGACAATGTTAACAAACAATAGTTAAAATCATAATGCCTATAAGCGTAATTATTACTGAACAAGGTTCGTCAACAAAGTTTGTACCAGGTACTCACAGAAATAGTCGATCTTTCATCTCGAATGTCACATCTTCCTCCTCCATGAACTACATTGTCGGCAAGCCAACAGCAAGCATGTCGTCGTGTTGATTCTCACGTGCCGCGAAGTCAATGGTGCGCAGATCAGTCTGTCCTCGGATCAGTCGCAGAGTCACAAACTTGACCATCAGCCAGTGCAGCAAACGGTCCATCTCTGGATGCAACACCCCAACTTTCGTCTCATCCACCTGAAAACAAAATATCGTGCTATGTTTAGCATTAAAATAGACATTCTTGCCATCCGATACTACTTGTACTTTTATTGCATGGAAGACAAAGTATTATAGCATGAGCCTCATGCTAAGTTTTAAATTTTATATCAACAGATATTCAGAGTCGGATATTGACCACAAAGATTATTACTTATCATACCACTGGTAGTTTCAAGTAAATACTGAAACAACTTGTTGAATTCCGTCAGGATGGGCAGAACGTACCGCAGAAACAGCGGAGTGAGTTTGGTGAAAGGGTCACGCAAACGCTCAACAAGCCGTTTCAGTCAGCACGGCGTCTGCATCTCCACCAGCGATGCGAAGCACGCCGACAGTGCAGGGTACCGATTCAGAATCTGCTCCACGACCCTGTGCATCGACTGCCACAGGGTCTGGCAGTGACACACAATCTTCAGCTGATCGATGTTGGCGAACTCTTGAAACTCCTTGTAGATCTCGTGCCACTTTGCATTGAAAACACATCATGTGGCACCAGGGATTTAGCCAGGCATACATTATAGCGCTATGATAATGCTATTTTTACCTTTTTTTTATAAATAACTAAGATAAAAATAATAGCTGGTAAATTGGAAAATTCCTCAATCCTGGCTTAGACCGTGGGTGGCACCATCAGAAGAGATACATACAGTGCTACACTATGATCAAGACGGACATTAACTTTCTGTTTCATTAAATATAAGTACCTGCGAACAGAGTGGAAATGCACATCGAACAGAAAGTCGTCGACTGGCAGCGAGAGTCCATCAGAACAACAAAGATCAGCCAGGTGGCAGATATACCCCACGTTAAACACGCTTGGATGACGTTCTTGAATGTGTGACAACACAGAGTTGTTAACCCCGATCATGACGTTACAGTTATCGCTGGCAAAGCCAATGCAATGCTACCACTCGATCACCAGTTTGCTGCTACAACTATAATTAAATAGGCCTAATTAAATGAGCGTAAAAGGATGGACAATTGAGAGCTGAAAAGAATAATCTCGATGACGATGAGCAAAGAAACAATAATACAATTGCACTTGCTAATGAAATAGTAAGTTGCATACAGGCATGTTGAGGAGCTTCGTTCGGGTTTTTCCCACCTCAAAATACTGCATCAGGATTGCCAGTCGTTTGTCGGCACTCCTGTTGGTGCTCTCGTCAGTCGGGAGGGAGAAGGGTCCATTAAGGCATCGGGCGACGACAGGCTTCACCGCTACCGGTGCCAAACAGCGTCGCACGATCTGTGTTGTCTTCGTCCTCTTGCACCTGAAGTCTTTGGCAGTAGCGCTGTCCGGGAAGAGTTTAGAGACGAGAGTGGTGGAACGGTCAGCAATGTTTGCCGGCAGGTTATACTCGGCAACAACAAAACGAAAACCGCAACTCGGCAGACGTGACCACATCGGAAACATTGCCCGTCTGTCGCTTGAAGAGGTTCATCACCGGCGCATTTTCAAGTGCACATTGTGCACGTCCGATGAGGCACTTCATCTTCATGTGCTCCTTCACGTTGAACTCGCCCGATGCCGCTATCTTGATGTCATGCTTGAAATGTATGCACCAAGTGTACTGGTCGCCCTGCTTGGATGGCGCGATAACTCCTTGGAAGTGGAGCGTCTGTTCCCATTCTTTGCGATATGTCGCAGCATAATGCTTCCTCTTCTTACACGTCGGCTCATCCATTCTCTTTGAAAACGTGGTTTGAAATGTAAGGGAAGCAGTATTTTCCCACTCATGTGCACATTACAACGTATGCGCAATTCGCTTGTTTACCCAGTTCAGTGACGACGTGGCAAGATGGCGGCCGTAAACACATACAAGACTGATGTTTGGATAGGTCATGTCCGTTCCATGCAGTTATTATATAGTTCAATGAAGCGTGCGCTGGGCCGCTCAATAAGGCATTCTAAACAAAACTCATATGTAAAAACATAATTAAAGTATTAAAAATTGCATCCGTGAGAAAACTCAAAATCCATGCGCATTTGTCCACACGCCTGTGAGCCAGTCAAATCTTTAAAAACCCGTGAGACTTATGGCTAACCCGTGAGGGTTGGCAGGTCTGATATGTGGTTACTTTCCCATTAGTCCTATTTACAGGCTAATAGAGTTTCTTTACCTTAGTGGGGTTACAGATTGTCAGCTCTGAATCTATTTATGACAGGTTACTAGTAGTCATTTCCCAGCTGTGTGTGATCTTTTACTTGAAACTTGCCATGATGGAATAGTCTGCAAGTTAGACAGCAGATTTTACTTTTAGCCAACCAGACAGTCCATATAAAAGAAGAAAAATTTAGAGCATTAGCTATAATTATGTCGTATTAGACAAATTTACTGTGTGTTCATAAAATGGGAATAAACTGTGTAATCTGTATGTTAAAATGCTAACATTGGGGGCAGTGTGGCAGTGTCTCTCCCAGCCACTGAGGTTCACTTTCACTGTTCATTTGCTTCCTTGGACCATTGGTCTCTCATCTACCAATTGACAATGTTTATAAAAACACACAAAGACAGTTATTTTATGTTATTTACTTAAAAAGTTACACGTTTGCTTTTTGACCTGAATATTGGAAATGGAAACAAACTGAGTGGTGACTGGTGAACCACTCTCGAGAGATTGCTTGGTTTGTTGCTCCATGGTCAGATGTAAGATACTAACAGGGTTTGACATTAATGGTTCCAGCATAGTTAAAATTGACATTCTATTTTATTGTGTCAACAAATTGTTTGTACAAGATTTGGTTATTTTTAGTTTTACGATAACAGTAACAAAGATGTTACATGGCATGCTAGTGTACATTTTTTTGTTTTCTCCTATCATCAAGGATATGTTCAAATTCTTCAAAGAGCATCATGATGTACCCTTTTGAGAATTCAAATAGTATTTAAAAAGCGATTTTGAGGATTCAAATAGAACTCCTGTTGGCCTACATGATTGATTGTATATATTCCATTGCAGTTATGGCGGCGGCGGCGGCGGCGGCGGGGGTCGAAGAGACTATGGGGGTGGTGGTCGTGACTTCGGTGGTGGTGGTGGTGGTGGTGGCGGTTATGGGGGTGGTGGTGGTGGCTATGGAGGTGGCGGTCGAAGTCAGGGGCACCGCCCACTCCCCACCGAACCACCATATACAGCCTACGTGGGAAACTTGCCAAATGGTGTTGTGCAGGGAGATGTACAGAAGATCTTTGAAAGCATGGACGTAAGTATATCACATTGTGGCGAGTTCTGTGGCCAACGATGAGGAACCGTGCAGGTAGTGACAGCACTTAACTTATTGAGCACTAAACATCTTTGTTCAAATAAAAATCGAGACTTGGATCCCAACAAATTGGCATTTTTAATGATATCACTTTGTCACAACTGACCTGTATCAGGCTATCAGCAGTTTTTCGACATCCTATTCAAAGAAGTATATTTTCGTTGGAAATTAATTCATCATGGTTTAAGATATTTTAAATCAGTAGTACTACAATAGTGATGACACATGCACCATTATGTATGCGATGACAGTACCATAACGTAACCATCTAATTCCCTCGTAAAAAAGCTAATCAGACATGTCCGAATGTGAAATTATAACTACACTGTGGGACACAACATTGTGTGCCGTGCATGCTCTAGTATTTTCATCTCCCACGACGCCCTGTCCACTTCATCGTCTACTAGAATCTCTGTCACCTCCATGTCTCTCCTCACCATGACGCTCTGTCCATTGCGTCCTCCGCTACAACCTCTGTCACCTCCATATCTCTCCTCACCATGACGCTCTGTCCATTGCGTCCTCTATAACCTCTGTCACCTCCATATCTCTCCTCACCATGACGCTCTGTCCATTGCGTCCTCCTCTACAACCTCTGTCACCTCCATATCTCTCCTCACCATGACGCTCTGTCCATTGCATCCTCCTCTACAACCTCTGTCACCTCCATGTCTCTTCTCACCATGAAGCCCTGTCCACTGCATCCTCCTCCACAAACTCTGTCACCTCCATCTCTCCTCATCACGAAGCCCTGTCCACTGCGTCCTCCTCTACAAACTCTGTCACCTCCATGTCTCTCCTTACTATGAAGCCCTGTCCACTGCGTCCTCCTCCACAAAGACAACAACCTCTGTCATCTTCATGTCTCATCACCACATCCCTCATTCATATCCTTTGTTCAAGACATTAACTAAATCAAAATACATACATCATGTTGGCCTACAACTGGAATGTCTTTTTTCAGATTAAAAGTGTGCGACTTGTTAGAGACCGTGAAACTGACAGATTTAAGGGTAAGTAGTCTGAGTTTTGTACAGGTTATCAAAATACGCAGCATTGACTAAAAGCAGGAAAAGCTCAATCTCTACAATGAAATGAAAATTCTACAAATTTATTAATTCAGAATGCTTTATCGGTATTTCAAGCTGCACGCATCTGTATCTCAAATTTATCCCATTTTATCTGGGATATGATTCTAGTCTAGTTTCCCTTTGTATCTGGGAAAGACTGGGATAGTCATCTGCACTCTGCCAGGGAAAATTAATGTTTTGGATGCCAGTTGATTAATTCAAACTGAATGATGTCAGCATGCTTGTTGTACTCGAAGCATGATATACATTAGAACTGTACACACGAACTGTTTCCCCCTGTGTAAAATGATGGGTGAGGTGGTAGGGGTGGGCTATGTGTTGCTAGGGGGGTTCAGGGGCATGCCCCCTGGATATTAGTTTAAAACTAGCTTTAAAGTAATGCATTCCGAGGTATGGTTTAACCTATACTCTTAAATATAGAGGGGAAGATAAATATATTTATTACACCACTTGTAACTGTAGTAATCATGATTGACAAAACTCAGTAATCATGATTGCTTCACCGTGTTGAGGTGTGTTTTCCACCTGACCACTGGTACAGAGTTGAGGTGTGATTTCCACTTGAGCACTGGTACTCGATTGAGGTGTGGTTTCAACTTGACCGCTTGTAGTCGGTTATGGTGTGGTTTCCCCTTGACCATTGGTACTTGTTTGTGGTGATAATTTTCTTGCTCTAACCCTAGGCCTTGTTACCACGCGGACAGAGTCCGTGACAGTGGTATCATCTGAAGACTCTTTCCCCCATCATCACCTTTAAATGATTATCATATCAATAATATTATGATGTTAAATTGGTGGCTTCTGTTCCAAAGATTATACTTTAGCTAGCATGCTTTGCGATTAATTAAACAGTCATTTCTGGAAAGTGGAATGCCATAAAAGTATGTTTCTATTAATCGCGAGAAAATTTCTCAAATTGTGTCTTTATAAAACAGTGTAAATTGTTTATCCACATTCTGTACAAACATAATTGCCTAGCCCAAGGTATTGATAATCAAAATACGCAGCATTGACTAAAAGCAGGAAAAGCTCAATCTCTACAATGAAATGAAAATTCTACAAATTTATTAATTCAGAATGCTTTATCGGTATTTCAAGCTGCACGCATCTGTATCTCAAATTTATCCCATTTTATCTGGGATATGATTCTAGTCTAGTTTCCCTTTGTATCTGGGAAAGACTGGGATAGTCATCTGCACTCTGCCAGGGAAAATTAATGTTTTGGATGCCAGTTGATTAATTCAAACTGAATGATGTCAGCATGCTTGTTGTACTCGAAGCATGATATACATTAGAACTGTACACACGAACTGTTTCCCCCTGTGTAAAATGATGGGTGAGGTGGTAGGGGTGGGCTATGTGTTGCTAGGGGGGTTCAGGGGCATGCCCCCTGGATATTAGTTTAAAACTAGCTTTAAAGTAATGCATTCCGAGGTATGGTTTAACCTATACTCTTAAATATAGAGGGGAAGATAAATATATTTATTACACCACTTGTAACTGTAGTAATCATGATTGACAAAACTCAGTAATCATGATTGCTTCACCGTGTTGAGGTGTGTTTTCCACCTGACCACTGGTACAGAGTTGAGGTGTGATTTCCACTTGAGCACTGGTACTCGATTGAGGTGTGGTTTCAACTTGACCGCTTGTAGTCGGTTATGGTGTGGTTTCCCCTTGACCATTGGTACTTGTTTGTGGTGATAATTTTCTTGCTCTAACCCTAGGCCTTGTTACCACGCGGACAGAGTCCGTGACAGTGGTATCATCTGAAGACTCTTTCCCCCATCATCACCTTTAAATGATTATCATATCAATAATATTATGATGTTAAATTGGTGGCTTCTGTTCCAAAGATTATACTTTAGCTAGCATGCTTTGCGATTAATTAAACAGTCATTTCTGGAAAGTGGAATGCCATAAAAGTATGTTTCTATTAATCGCGAGAAAATTTCTCAAATTGTGTCTTTATAAAACAGTGTAAATTGTTTATCCACATTCTGTACAAACATAATTGCCTAGCCCAAGGTATTGATAATCCATTAGTATATACGGTTTTGGGCAATAGGTGTCTTTTATGAGATACGAACTTCAGTAGTTTATATTCGTAAGTACTTCACTCAAATCAACTTTCCCAAAAGTTTGCACAACTTGGTCGGAATCTCTTCTTCAGTTCAGCATATCTCTTCGAGACAAAGCTGCCCAGATAATCCCACGATACGCTGCTCTGTCTGCCGTTCGTCTCCCTGCTCTCACGAGCTCTGGTCGGAATATGTAGTACATATTTAGCACAAAGAATCACATTCCTTATTTTGCTAAAACTGCATGGAGCATTAGTTGAATAGACTAGTGAGCACATGTATCGAATCCGGACCCACCTCGATTTCGCCGTTATAACTTGAATTTTGCCTAACTTTGATACCTCAGTGAGATAGTTCCATCATTCAACATTAGAGCAGATGACCATTTGAGGCGTAACTAGTGCCCCGGTTTGTATCAACATACACTGCTATACCTCATTTTAAGTGCGTTGTGCGGTAACTAGACTAACGCAAACCGGGTCGCTGTTTGGGATTCAAAAGTATCCCGATTCGATACAAGTGCCGACTAGTGAATAGGATGCACGTTTTTATTTGGGCTTCAAAAGGGTCTGGATTCGATACAATTGCCGACTAGTGACGTAGTGTCATTAGCCTGCACGTTTTTTGGGCCAAAGATCCAAGGGACTTATGCCATTACTCTGCGTACGTCATCCGCCGTTAGCTGCCATATCTCAGAAACCGTTCAGCAACTTTTTTTCTAATTTTGCATAGACATATCTTAGGTTACTGCCACTATGCACGAGAAATCTGTATTTGATTGAATCATTCTGATGACCCCCCCAGAGCCTCCCAAACTGGTGAATTTTCACATTTGGCCTGTTTTCTCAAAAAACTCAGTAACGTTTTCTCTGATTTTGCATAGGAGCTGTTAGGCCTTGACATTAGCACTTTCCCGCTGGTCTGGCGCCTTTTTTGAGGCTGTTGGGCCACCAGTTTGCATATTTTAATGGCCCAGCAGGCCACTGGTTTAAGTCCAATTGACCACCATTGTGTTAACGGTGACCCGACTCTACCTAGAAAAATCAGACAACCCTAAAGCCTTTTTTTATTTTATTTTTAAATCTATGTTTGTTTTATTACATTTTTTTATAACTAATTAAATAACGGCAGTCAGTCATGCATGTACGATGACGTGTATGCACTGGCAAACTCATTTATATCTGCCCGTTTCGACAGGGGTCATTAATTATTCACCCAATAAGCAGTCTTGTATGATAAAACACTAGTGCATATAATATTCCATAATGGAAAAGCATCAAAGACATTTTTTATACTGTCAAACATTTTATAGCATTGCTAACGACCCTGGCTGCAGCTGTGGACCTTGTAATACAGCTGTGCCTTGGGCAAAACGAGAGCAAGGACTCTGGAAAGTGTTCACATTATCGCACACGGATGCGTTGTTTATATCAGCAGCATCGGTCATCGTCAATCATAGTGATAACATGATACACATGTTATCGGAGTTCAGATGCACATTTATCATGGTATAATGTGCCTGATCCTGGCAATACCAGCCTTAGCATTGAGCTTCAGACGCAGCCAAAACCAAGAAATACTTTTGACAGCCAACTAAAGTATCAAGCCGCAAGATGAAAATATGTTGGTGACGTCTCAGATTTTGTATTAATAGCAGACTACAGAGTGATACCATGATTCAAAATATTCATTTAACTTTGCGTTATCACTTCATTGTAGTAAATGATGTGCACAAACAAGATCTTCAGTAAAGTCAGCATGACGTCATTCCAAGCGAACCTCCAGTGAAGCATCCAACATCCAACAACTCAGTATAATTTTTTTTTTACAAAATCCGGGGCAGTAACTTTTTGGGGTGGGCCAGTAACTTTTCAAATCTACTGGGCCATTGGATACCAAACCATAACCATTTCAGTACGACAAGCCGGTTTTCCAGCCGCACTGTCTGACGCTTCAGTACGACAGGCCGGTTATCCGGCATTAACGGTGTCTGCTATTCAAATTGTATTTTTTCATAATAACCCACTATATGGAGCCACTGCTTCTGTGTACAGTTGTCAAGGCGAATAAATGAGCTATTCATCAGTGATAATCGTTTATTATCTCAATAATAGTTTACGCTGATTTTCGCAGTTTTTAATGATGGATTATCAAAATCTGCAGTGGCCACAATGGCCAACGGCATTATTTCAACTAGCGATTTACCACCGTATGTTTTGGACAGATTATTTGATAATTTTAGCAAAGAATCTTTGTCGGATGTTGACGATCGATGTCGGCGAACTTTGTATACAACTGAGTTCGGCAACTGCAAAACGTTGAAATCTTGGCGGCCATCTTGGATTGTTGGTTACCATGACAACGGAATGTAAAATGATATGGCTCATTTTATTCGCTGATTATCATACTTTCCGAAAATATATAACATTCCTATTCATAAAATGCAGTTTTGTTGCTCAAATCTTAACTTGAAGTGAGGTAGTCCATTATCTTGCATATTCAGTGGGAATACAGTATTCAGTGGTCACAGCTGGTCAGGGCTGTAGTACTGAAATGGTTAATGTCAAGGCCTGGTTGTTCTTCAGTAATGGTGACAGAAAAGGGGAAAACTTGTCAAAATTAAAATCAGCAAATTTGGTTTGGAACTATAGCTTTTTGGAAAGTAAAAACATTGAAGTATCTGAATTGCCAAAAAAAAATCACTTATGTACACGGTCGCTACATAATCTGGATGTAATGAGATGGATCCGTGGAGTGTAACCTGCATTACACTGTGACACCATAATCACTGCCATAAGTCGGGAAAAGTTTTATCTATGCAGTATCACTTTGTCATTGTTAATAAATCTTGTTATCAATGTATTCATATATTTTGTTCATACTTATCCGTCAGTATGGTACTGCTGTGGGAATGTTCAAGTTGTGACACCGTAGCTCAGGTTATGCTGATGACATAACATTTTGTTAGAACATGGATAAGACAAGTTCAGCTAAACTAATAATATCAGGAGCTGAGAATGGTCGAAAAGAACTGTGTGGCTGGAAGTTATCTCAGCTGAGCTCAGTTTTGGAATATGCAATTTGTTTAATCTACTTTGTAACCTGCTTTTCTTTTTCCAAAAAACCAGTGAAAACTTAGTCATAAGAACAGTACAGTACAGTGTGGAAATTAAAACAAGAATCATGAAATGTTTTCATCCGTTTAATAAAACAATTAAAGGAGTTCTCTTGATTTTGGAAGAAAAAAAAATTCATTTGCGAATTTTTTTATACCTGAACTTGCCACCAAATTATACAGCGTATTCTTTAAAAAAAACTACGCCTGGTTGTCATCACAATTTCTGATTGAAAATTAAGTTTTAACAAAAATGAGCAGAGCTGCACAAAAACCTAGTAAAATTTATTAAAACTTTCAACGTTGTAACTTGCGCAACCTGCACATCATGCAACACCACCGAACCGCGTTCATGATGCGCCTGTGATTTTCTCAGCTATCAAAGCGAATGGCGCTTAAAATGTTGTAAACATCTTCATTTGATCACACAATTTATTAAATATTGACAAACAATGCGATAATTTGCATGTGAACATTTATATTAGTGATGCTGCATAACCTGTGATACCCACGATGCCATTTTCTCCCACCATGTTTCAGTCGTGTATCAGCAGATCGGCTTCAGTTCATACTCATCAAAGCTCTAAAACTTCAAAATAAACATGAAAATACACATTTATTGAACTTTCACAACAAAATATTGCATTTTAAACTACCTTTTACCAAACAGCCTAACAGAAAGCAAACAATGTAGACTACCGAGTGAAAGTGCTGCACGCGTAACCTGCGCATCAGGCTGGAACAGCATGTGACGCTGCACTATTTTTGGTTGATGATGTGATTTCTGAAGGGAATCCCTGTGTAAGACGTCACCACTCTTAGAAGTCTGTGGAAAAGCCTAACACTGGGGAACACAGCATAGTTTTGGACACAGATCAATTCGAAAAACCGGCATAACCTGCGCTTCAATTGCAACGCCATGCACAAAATCAGACTGCAACATTTCCTGTGTACATATGCTTTCTGGATAATGACAGTTTTTGATCCATTTTGATGAAATTCTGTGGTGGAAAATACTTTTGTTTGATTTTAAGTCTAGCGACAGGCACACGATGCTAGCTACGAAATTTGTCGCGCAGTTTACGCCTTGAAAGAAAGTTAAATTTCTCGAAGTCAACACAAAGAAACATTGTCAGCTGTCACATATGCTTTATTATCATCCCATAATGCAAAAACAAAGTCAACACATTCAGTTTCAGCAGCACACGACGAGACTTGAGTCTGTAAAGTATAACTTACTAAGCTGCTTGGGTCTAGTTACTGATATGTAGCGATTATATGATCCGTTTGTTGTAGTGCCATTATACACAAGAAATCTGTATTTGCTTCAGTCATTCTAAGGGCCCCCCCAAATGCAAAATTTTCACATTTTTGCCTATTTTCTCAAAAACTGCTAATTTTTTCTTTAATTTTGCACACACATTCCATGTGGTATTGCCACTATACACAAGAAATCTCTAGTTGATTTATTCATTCGAACTAATGACCTGGATACTATGGACTGTTATGTACTGTAGTCCCATTTTATCCGGGATACAATTCTTGTCGTAGTTATCCTTTATATCCGGGATGCGATTCTAGTCGTAGTCTGCACTTGGCGTGGAAACCCCGCGCCATAGTGTTATAGATCCCTATTGGGTGATTAACATTGAATGACGTCAGTATCTTGTCGTCATTGGGAAACATAGGAATCACCAAATCAACACTGTTCATTGGTTATTTAGTGTAGAAGTTGGCTACCCCCATGTAAATCAAAACCAAATATAGCGGACAAGTTGCAAACATCGTCAAATTTAGAAAAAAATTCAAGGATAACTGCTAATTTACTTTGTACTGGTGATAACAACGAGGCAGACAAGTGGATAGACGATATAATATGCACAGGCATGCTAATTGGTGCAATATTTATCCGTGAAAATGTACTTTGAAGGCTTCGAATTGGAGTGAACTGACAACCGCACCTACAGTAAATTTCTGTGTATAATATGCATTTTTTTCCTTCACTTACTCAAAAGTCGGGGTGCGTATTATACATGGTGCTAAGGCTTAAAAAAAAATTCTCTTACCAATTTATCAATGTTTGCAGACCAGGATAATGCTGCTGGAAAACTAGTAATAATATCAAAGTCGGCGTGATGTCACAATCACGTAAACCACCGCAGCAACACAGACGAAAGGCAAGAATCAGATGCCTCTCTAGCACTAAACTATCAGCGAGAAATGACAAAGATGAGAGCCCGTATATGTAACATCGCGAATAACACCAATGAGCGGAAAGCGTCCTGAATCACATGAATGATGCCCACGTCACGGGCGAGTGTCAACAAGTGTGTGTTTAAAGTGAATACAAAATTTTTTGAATGTAAATAAAGGCGAATGTAGCGCATGTATGCTTTGCAGTTGAAACTACCAGGTTTGCATGTAGCATTTCAGAATAGAACTTTGTGTTGATTTAAAAGTGAAATCAGAACGACACAATGTAAGTTCTAGCAAACGATGATTTAATCAGTTGCGCAATCGTCAAGCTACAACACAAGTTACGTAATGCTTACACACTAGTCACTAGCGAGTGATAAGCCGGCAGCAATGCCGTAACTTGCGTAGGTGACATGTTTAGCAAAAGTCAGGGTGCATATTATACATCAGGGTGTATTATACACAGAAATTTACGGTATTTGTGCCCACTTCGCACCATCACACAGTTTCGTCAGCAACAAACTTAATGTTACTTTCGACGACAGTAACTGCTTCACAAATAAGTTTACATCGAAACGTTTACCAAATTCGTTTCTTTAGTTTGTTGATTTATTTGTTATAAGAAACGAAACACAAAAATAGATATCGTTGACGTAATATATTTAAAAAAATGCATAAATCCTCTCAGTGATGCCAGACGCTGCCATTCTGTTCTTTTGCATAGGGGTGTTACTATAGAATTGTAAATAATCACTAAATTGATAGTTATGTATCATAATGTTCATATATCTATGTGCATGTATACATTTTTAATGTATTGGACAACGTGTGAATGTGTTTAATGTGTAAGACTGTTGATCGTTGTATGTGCTCCATGCCTCAAAACAATCCTGAGCTATTTTCAACCAATAAACTCTTGAAAACACAGCTTGTGAGTGCGGGAGGTGCCATCTGTTTTTTCTTAAACGACCTTTTACTGTGCTACATGCAAGATTGCAGCTCACCAACTCTCCTGCAAGGTTTCTGCAACCACTGGAAATCGGCCTAAATAGCATAGTATCAGGATAAAATTCAGCAGTATTTTTAATAACAAAAACTAATATATATACAATCTTCACGAAATGGTCTACTCGAATATTTTATTTCCAGGTGTATCTTCACTGGCATGCAAATAGTCTCCACTAAATATGTCAACTTTTACTTCCATCATAACCCTTAAGGGTAGCCACTACCCGAAAACGACCATATAATCAATATGCTATATCTCTATTAATACTGAACGTATCTTAAAAAAAATTGGTGTACTAGTTAGATAAATGAATGATATATGATGTTTGAAATATGGGCTCATTTGCTTGTGTATTATCATGACAATGAATGTTTCTAGTGAGACTGATTTTCACATCCTTGAAAATTATTCTGAGCTAACAACTGTATGTGTGATCAGCCGTTGTCAAGAATCATCAGCTAGAATACTCCTTTGTGCAATAAGGTGGTTTTGGACAAGGATATCTGACTTTACTGACTGTTGTTCAGGTATTAGCATTTTTCAAGACGCTTTAAAAAATGCTCAAACCTAAAATCCCGTCTCACAAAAGTCATTGCAGTCAGGTTTCCTTCCCCAAAACCACCTTATTGCACAAAGGAGTATTCTAGCTGATCATTCTTGACAACTACATGATCACACGTACAGTTGTTAGCTCAGAATAATTTTCAAGGATGCATGCCCCTCTGTCACACTAGAAACGTTCATTGCCATGGTAGTACACAAGCAACTGAGCCCATATTCGACATATCAAATACTATTCATTTAACTAATCAGTACTCAAAATTTTTGTAAGATACGTTCAGTATTAACAGAGATATGGCCGTTTTCGGGTAGTGGCTACCCTTATTGATCTGTAACTATGATTCACCAAAAGCATTTGATTAACAACTTATGGGCCTCTTGGCCTATTTTTACTCCCATCACCGTCATAAACCAGAAATTGCACATCAACTACACAAAAATTCTGATTTATTGTGGATGCATACTATAATAGTAAAATTGAGTGCAAAAGATATCTTAGTTCAGCGACCGTTTTCTTTTTTCTCTGGGTTCCACATGTCTCTTAAATGCAGCTACCGATGTGTGTGTGCCATATTACATGGATGTCTAGATTGCTAGTAGTCAAAACTCCCAAGGTGTCACCTTAGGAGATACAGGGGATCCCGCGGGAATATTCCGAGTTTGGACAAATGACAAGTGATGTCATTCACATTGTCCAATGGAATTGATTCCAAGAGATAAATCCTAATCGGCTCTGAGCGATGTTAGGACGATTACATGATGTTGCCACGAATCTGCGATTTTGCAGGAATATAAGTGACTTTGTGGTGTCATTTCACGCCGCTTGCCGACACTGAATATATCGCAAAAAAAATATATACCAGGGGAAACTTTGTTTTTGGACAGTAATTCATCGAAGCATTGTATTGTGCTAAACATAACTCTCCTCCACTGCATCGATGGAACCTGTTTTGTTTAGTATCAAACACTCATATTTTGAGATAGCTCTGTGTACTTGCATAAAACATGTTTTCTCTTTCTCTGGGGTGGTCACATGTTTCGGTGACCGGTGGCGTAATGGCCCCACTTATAGGTTTAGGCTAAATCTTGATACAGTGTAACTCTTCAGCAGATAGTTGGGATTATAGTTAGTGTGAATGAATGGTGTGCTTGGTTAGTACGGTACAGTGCATAAGGTCTACTGTGATTACAGTAGTAATGCTGTTGTTTTATATATCTGTAACAATACTGCTAATGTTGTATATGCCGAAATGTGGGCTCTGTCAACCTGAGGTACAGGTGACTAGTATGGGCTCAGTCACAGGCCTGGCCTTGGGATGTAGAGCCCACATTTCTCTCTCTTTAACTTAATCTTTAGTAAACGTCATTCATTTGGCCTTATTTCATCACTATTCATGACTTATGTTGGTGCTTGCATAAAACATGTTTTCTCTTTCTCTGCAGGTTTTGCATATGTTGAGTTTGGTAACTTAAGTTCACTGGAAGAGGCACTGACGTTGGATGGCGCTGTAAGTTCTTCACAAATAATGTCTTCAGTAATATCAGACAAGTTCATGCAATCCTTTTACATATTTGCTGCTGATCATGTGATCCAGACAGGTGAACTCAGCTCAAATGACATGCAACATTGTTGGTTGTGTATTCCATAAATAAATTTTTTGTATTGTGTTTATAAAATTCTGTGATCAGTTACATGGACCAATTAAGAGATACATTGATACAAGATAGTAATAGTTAATCACAGGTATGTTGTAAGTGATTAATGGTGTACATGTGTTGACCTTGCAGTTACTAGAAGACAGGACAATCCGCGTGGACGTGGCAGAGGGGCGCAAAGATCGAAATAATCGAGGTGGTCGTGGCAGGGGTGACTTTGGAGGTTAGTATAGATACTGAATCATTGTCTGCCACACTCTAAAATGTATGTTCTTGAAGCTCACAATATCTAGCCACTAATCTCTGTGTATGACTTATGAGAGAATCGAGTCTGACTTCCCAAGGCAATTGCATCAATATCCCCAAATCTGTTTTCCCGTTGGTTATAACCCTGAACTCTGTTAGCAACGTTTTTGTGGGGCACTGTGTTTTCGTACACAAACTAAGTATTTCACTAAAATAAACTTTTCTGCCAATTAATTTGCTAACATGACAAATAAGTGGCAGGGAGTTACATATGGATATCTTTTGCAAATGTTTCTTCCGATTTTTATGAACCTGGCATGTTTATATTAGTATAACGCTCGTCAACAAGCCCAGTATATACTGGGCTTGCCAGGAAATCACCCCAATAACATAGGTGTTATTTTTGTGATTTCCTGGTTGAGATGTAATTTCACTGGGGTAGCCAAGTTAAGCCAATGTTTGTATGTTGCACCCAGAAATATCCAGTTGTAAACCAAATATTCTGCTAGTAAACAGCAGCTTTTGGCACCTATATTGGTGGCAAATGTTTCTATTAGCAAATACCTTTGAAGTTGGATGGTGGGTAATTATCATCCCTGGAGATTCCGTGTAACAGACAACCGTGTAGGTTCTCGATCAGACAGTGGACATAGATGGTTCACTGAAAAGTAGGTCCATTCAGCAGGAGAGCAAGATTGGGCTGATTCATTAATAATAGAGAGATAACCTGTCTAGGCTAGTCATGGCTTCCTCAAATTGTTAAAATTGTTTAGTCGTCATAATTTTATACTTTAGTCGTCATATCCCATATTTATTTTATTATTTGAAATTTTTATTGAAACTAATAATGTATTGCTGTATTATTTATTAATTAACTAATAGATATTATAATATATTTATCTCGCTATTTACTATATAGTTGTTTTATATATTTGTGCATATATATATATACTTATTTTTACTACTGATGATATATAATATAATTTACATCAGTGTCATCTTTGATTTAGTTTTTCTAGTTCAGTTTTGTATTTATATGTTTTACTTTATTATATTTATTTCTTATAATTTCTAACGACTATTGTTAACACTACTGATCAGAGTTCTACTTTGGATTTTAATATCTAAGTAAAGTTATTATTATTATCAAATTGTTAAGGAAATATTTGGCATTACCAACATAACAGCAAAATGAAACCATAGAACCATGGCACATGCAGTGCTTGTTTGATGTAACATGTTGGGTGTGTTCTGCAGCTGGTTAGCTCAAACTTGTTAATAGTCCCATATTTTAGAAGTTAACCATTCTTGTATAGCGCAATATCCAGTGTTTAGTAGGTAATCAAAGTGCAATACATTTCACCTGTGACACACCTGTTCCTTCAAACACCATCAATATATCTATGACAACTACTTGTACACATTCATACCCAGTCGATGGATTCGAACCCAGATTATCTCTGTTGAGTGTCTAATGTTCTAATCACTAGTGATGCCAACATGCCCCTAGTAAAATAAGTACATACATTCAAATACAGTCGCGCCTCGTTATAACGCGCCCCGTTATAACGCGGATTCGGTTATAACGCGGTCGGTCGTGGACCCCGAATTTCTGCCGCCAGGGGGAAAATGGCGCGCTATGACAAACTATATTAACACGGTAATAACTGTCAATTGTTTTGTGTGAAGTTATCCCCGTCTTTGTCCACGGCATGTGTATATTGAAAGACTAGTTGGCGGACAATAAATTTAACGTTGACGTACAACTGCAACGAATCAAGTGTGAGGCGCGTCACTCCGTTGCCGTTGTTTATTCTGCACTGCCAATGGCAATGCTATCAAAGTTTCTTTGACTATAATTATGGTCAGTTTAACTTTAGGAACAGTAAATGTGGAGCGAGGTATTGTTTGTTTTGCGCCGACATCAAACGAATCGTTTCCAATCTGCTAGTCATGCTCATGGCTTCCGCGGATGGCCAGTTGGCCTGGTTTTGGCGCTGGGCGGCTTGTCAAGTGCAATTGAAATTCACAAATACGCCTTGCTTAAGAATGGGTTAAATACGTTTTAATACAGCTTAGTAGGCAAGATCAGTAAGCTAACATTGCATAACAAATATTAGCTTTTCACTGCGATGAACGCAAAGGCCAAAGCTACTGCCTGTACTGGTGCACCAACATATTAATTCGTCAACCACATATGAATTGGTGAACCGTAATATTGTTCGGCACGGTAAATGTGCTTTCTAAATTGGTATATTGATTGAAAGACGAAGTTAAGCCAATTGTGAGCGTACTTATAGCTTTAAATCCTTAAGCGTTTCTCAAATCATTTGTGTATTCGGCTGCTGAGTGCCAGGTCATTATTTTAGATCTTACGTCAGCGGTACCATATTATCGTTCAGTTGACCGTGGCTTGTTGGTCCGTTGTTTATTTAAAAACGGTACACAATTCATGAATTTTATTCAGTTCAACAGTGTCCAACAGTGTACGACATTTAAATAGAATACACACTGACATTGGCTGGCAGTTTAATAAGCTTCATAAACTGCGTATATAGACTGCGCGACGTGCACACTTTGGTTGGCTTCGATGGTGTTCTTCGTGCAGCAGCGGTGTCAGTCGTCATCATAGCGCCCCTGACGGCAGATATGGGAACATGCCACGTTTATAACGCGCCTTGTTTATAACGCGGATTAATTTTGTGGACCCCGACTACCGCGTTATAACGAGGCGCGACTGTATGTAATATCTACACTGAACAAAATTTGTTTTGCTTTATGCCAAATAGATGTGTGTCTTTGAAGGTGTGTATTGATGTCGGTGTCCGTGTGTTGATGTCGGTGTCCGTGTGTTGTAGGTCGTGGCAGAGGTGGTGACTATGGTGGTTTTGGAGGTGGCGGGGGGTCAGACCGCTATTCTCGTGACGGTGGCTTCGGCGGGGGTCATGACGGTGGCTTTGGAGGCGGTCGAGACAACTTCAGGGGTGGCTTTGACCGTGATGACCGGTCAGATGGGCACAGCCATGGCCGCGGGGGGTTTGAAGGGCGGGGTGGTGGTCGGCCGCGTCGTGACAGCGGAGGACCAGGCTTCCCAGAGCTCCGGGAACCTTCACCAGGTGAGATTATGTAGAATTTATGCATATCTCCAACCAGGCGCCAAGGTACACACCACTCTGTGTTCATTCACATCCTTGGACCATTGGTCTCTCATCTACCAATTGGCGATGTATTTAAAAAAACTTATTTTGAGTTATTTACTTGTTTTTATATGCTCTGCTTTTCTAGAAGGCATTTCTCCTACCTGAGATAATTGAGAGGTGACTCGCCATAAATGAGTGATTTGTTGCTCTAGTGTCAGTGTAAGCTAGTTAATTAAACAACAGTTTGTTGGCGGCCATTATAGGAAACATTTGATTGCGAGGTGGCAGTGACTTGTACGACCCCTTTGTAGCAGTTGATGTAAACATACTAGGCGAGCGGCAAATTCAAAAAGTTTTTAAATGCCCCCTCTACACACACCCAAATGTTATATCATTTGAAAGCTCTACATCTCCCCGTAGCAACGAGGCCTGTCGCGATCCAGGAAACATGAATCCAAGGGCAAACTAGGTCACCATCAAATAATGAATTTTCAAAATAGTGCACCTCCGCAATCGTCTTAAAATTACAATGGTCGCATATCCGCTTTACTTTGGTACAAGATGGCCACGTAATATAATTTTGGAAAGCTTATTATCTCCCTATCAAAATGAGGTACGATATGGAAGTGTTACCTGATATGGCACGAGTGGAGCTAAGGTCAAACAAGGTCACCGTGAAATGATGAATATTCAATTTTTTGGCAATTTTGCGAAAGTCACAAAGTTACAATGACCCTGCAGCTGCTTCATTTATATGTACGTATCATACACTGGGTGAAAGAACCTTTTCTCTGAGATATGACATGGAGCTGTCAGTTGATGGAGCAGGTCTGGAGCGACAATCAAACAGAGTCACCGTCAAGTGATAAATGTTCGAAATTGTGTCATCCCGCAAACGTCATACAATATAAATGGTTTATTATATCTACGTTACCTATCTATTCATGGCAGTGTAGTATACCGTTGGAAAGCCAACTGTCTCCCCGTAAATATGCGATACGACGGGGAGCTATAAATTGGTGCAGTAGGTGTGGAGTGAAGGTTAAACAACATTAAACGACGACTGTTCAAAACTACAGGCAGATTGTGAATATATAGCTATATAATCTCATATCAGTTGATTGTTTATTTCCAAGTGGAAAATGCATACAAAGAGAACTACACGCAATATACAATACATAAACATTTACACATGGAAATTGGGGAAGATTTGTTGTACTTATTATTCACTTCCCCCACATATACATACTTGTAAATATACGTATATTCATCAATTCCGTTTTTCTTGTGTGCATGGTAATTATTAATAAACAAGTGCTTAAGTCTTGTTTTTAGTATTTTAACTGTAGCTGAACTAGTTATTTGTTCATCATAGGTCCAAAGGACTATTGCCATCACTCTGCATCCGCCGTCCGCCGTTAGCTGCCGTATCTCAGAAAGCGTTCAGCAACTTGTTCTCTAATTTTGCATAGACATATCTTAGGGCACTGCCACTATGCACAAGAAATCTGTATTTGATTTAATCATTTTAAGGGCTCCCTAGGACCTCCCAGGACCCCAAAACTGGTAAAAATGTAACATTTTGCCTATTTTTTCAAAAACTGTTCAGCAACTTTTTTTCTAATTTTGCATAGATGTATCTTAGGGTGCTGCCACTATATACAAGAAATCTGTATTTGATTTAATCATTCTAAGGGGCCCCCAAAGTGCACAAGTTTTACATTATCTAGTGATGTGGTTTTGAGAAGGGCCTTTGAGACCACCCCCAACAGTAGATTTTGTTTAATGTGCCAGAAAGCCAGCAGCATGACTAAACTCTGCAGCATAGTGCTATTCTTCCATTGAGACCTTGACTAATCTTTAATTGGTCACAGGCAGAGCAGATACATTTGACCCCTGTTAAACTCAGTTGCCTGCAGCTTTTAAACTGTATCTTCAAAACTATTGATTTTCCATAATTACAAGTTGTGTTTATTTTGATGTTCATTTAAATATTATAAAATGGTGTGACTGTGGTGTCTATTGGTTAAAGGTGTATTGTCTGTAGAAACCTGTAGGTGACAAACATAGAAAATTAATATTCTGTCACCTGTAGGTGACAAACATATAAAATTAATATTCTGGACAACTATAGAGTGAAATATCCTACACTATTGATATCAAATGCATTCTACTGTTCTGTTTACGCTTGCCATGCCTTGTGTAGACATGGTACTGTGTAAATCAATTGTATCAATATAGACTAATAATTACAGATTCACAATATAGACTGTTCTCCATCGGGAGGGCCTAGCTTGTGTGATCATAGATGGTTTGCCAATGTATAATTGCAGCACAAGGTTCTATATAGTTGCCAATCTTCTCAGGCCTGGTGATGTCCAGCATGATCTCCATAGTTTCCACTTATGTTAATAAGATCCTGAAATTTGGATTCCTCCATAAGATATTGAATAGTCTCGTTCCTCAAAACATCTGACAGTTGGTGGACTGTGTAGCAAGTAGAGTTCTAATCTGTGATTGCCACCTCTCTTCGTCTAATTCACTTTTTGGGCAAGTTCTTTGACTTTTACCTTATGTTAATAACCAAATGCATGTGTAGTAATCAATAATAATATGTACATGATATCAACAGGAAGATATGTAAACAGGCTTACAAAGAATAATTGGGTGTATAAACAACTTTGGTGTACGTGATAGATAAATTCATTTGAGAAAATTACGTTTTTTTATATTAGATTATCCCATATATTTATGAGAAAATTCAAAGTTCAACACCTGATTACATAGACAATACATGTACAAATCATAACATATTTGGGTTTATGCAAAGGTGTGTGCAAGAAGACGTCAGTTAATTAATAAAACTAGTTTGACACAAGTTTCCGTTTGTGACCCTCAAATAACCTTCAAAATCGAGGGTGACATCCACATAAACCTTTTTTTTATCCTTGTTGTGGTGGATCTAGCATGAATTCCTGCTATAAAAAAAAATGCAGTTAAAAGTATAACATCACATGTTGGCTAACCTACTGTATGCAGAATGGCATAATTTCGAAAATTCTTCTTTTGAAGTTGACCTTGTTTAACCTTCACTCCACAGTTAGAGCAGCAGTTTCTTTGCCATACCTCAGTTTGACAGGGATACAATACGCTTTCAAACAATATGTAACATGGCCTACTGTATGTAGACATACTAGCTAAGCAACCATTGTAAGTGTAGAACTTTTGTGGAGTTTTGAACATTCAGCGTTTGATGGTGACCTTGTTTAACCTTCACTCCATACCTACTGCACCAATTGATAGCTCCCCGTCATACCCTGTATTTACGGGGAGACAGTTGGCTTTCCAATGGTATATGACATTGCCATGAACAGATAGCTAATGTATATATACTCAACCATTTATATTGTATGACGTTTGCAGGATGACACAATTTCGAACATTTATCACTTGACGGTGACTCTGTTTGATCGTCACTCCACACCTACTCCGTCAACTGACAGCTCCATGTCATATCTCAATCTGACGGGGAGAAAGTTCTTTCACACAGTGTATAATACGTACATATAAATGAAGCAGTTGCAGGGTCATTGTAACTTTGATACTTTCGCGGTATTGCCAAAAAATTGAATATTCATCATATATCAGGTAACACCTCCGTATCGAACCTTATTTTGATGGAGAGATAATACGTTTTCCAAAAATATATTACTTGGCCATTTTGTACCTAAGTAAAGTAGAAACGCGACCATTGTAATATTAAGACAATTACACAAGCGCACGATTTCAAAAATTCATCGTTTGACGGTGACCTTGTTTGCCCTTGGATTCATGCTTACTGCACCACTTGGCAGCTCTACGACAGGCCTCGTTGGGATAGGGAGATGTAGAGCTTTCAAATGATATAACATTTGGGTGTGTGTGGGGGGGCATTTAAATTGGTCTGATAGGTGGTTCTACCACTCTCTCCTATACAACCTATTCCATTTAACTGACTGGAAATGTATGCACCCATTCATCATGATCACCAATATTATATGCATTGCATCTCTTTCATGAAACATGTTTCGGTCATTCTGTAATCGTACATATTTCAGACAAAACAATTTTTTATAACCAAAATGATCATTGATCACACACGATTGTGATCAGTTGATCGATTGGAAGCATGAATCTTTCAAATAATCTGCTGGAGGAAATTAAATGGTCTCGAAAGATAAATGAAACCACCTTTACAATCTCGTTAAAAATCTCGCACTCGTGTAAATAGCCCAGGTAATTTGTATGATTTAACAAAACACAAATCGAAAGGTTTCGTTGTACAGAGTACAGTTTGTACCAGGATGGTGCCACTAAGAAGTTGAAGAACCAAAAACATTATGAAAGATGGCAGCAAAATAACATCATGTTCTTTGTGTTGCTAGAATCTGCCGCCAGGAGGCCTAAGCTGAAGTTGCTCCCACGAACGGTGAAAGACCCGGTAAATGACGTATCCGTAGCTTTACGGAACACCAGTATTTTTGGATCTGGGAAACCTCGAGGTAAGTTGTGCTTTGTATTGTCTGCATCACTGCCTTCATTACATGCTTGTAGCACTGTCGAATGAACCTCTGTTTATAGTGAGCCTGTCTGGTCTACAGAACTCAGAATCAATTTATTTGACCTATAAATACAATACATATACAATGAATAATGCAAACAATAGATAAGGCCGGGAGACTCCCATTAAGATATATAATATCGCTAGCACAGGAGCCACCCCATAAATATAAACAACAATAAAATTTACATGACACAAATCAGAATAGCATGACTTGTTTTCATAGTTAATAATTACTCAATGTGTCAACATGTATACATAATACAAGGACTGATTATATGTACTCGTGTACACATTGACGTACATATGGATACTTAGGTACACATTCTAATATGTATTACAAATAAAGCAATTATGGATATGACAAGTGGATTCATAATTTAAAATAAAAACGTTTTTTGTGTATGTTGAAAAACCATATAGACGTAAATTTTATAGGGTGTAAATTTTATTAATGATACTACTTGGTGTATTGTTAACTGTCTCTACTATGTTGTGACTAATGCATTGTTTTGCAAATTCATGTTTTAATCTGGACATATACAGATTATTTCTTTCACGTGTGCAGTGCTGATGAATATCATAAATGTGTGTGCTTGGAAAAACATTGAAGTAGTAGGATAAAAGATTGTTAATTAATTAATAATAAAATTTAATTGTTGGATTTTATAAATGTCATCCAACTTTAGCAACTGAAGTCTTTTAAATATAGGACTTGTGTGAGCATCATATTTACTTAAGGATATTATTCGTATTGCTTTTTTCTGTAATTTGATGCGCTTGATGACCCCATAAAAATATGAAATAATTAATATGAGGGAGAATAAGAGCATTGTACATAATATATAATGTATTAGGTGATAAAATGTGTTTAAGTTTATTTAGTATGCCTACAACTACAACGGGTTCAGCAAATTTTGTGTTAATAAATACCACACCTGGATGATTCCAGGAAACAGACAACAACCTCGCTTTACGAATTCTATGTTATCAGGTCTTAAAACTGCTTACTCATTTCAATTATTGCTCATCGCGTTTAAAATTATTTTTTCAAAAAATCCAGTCAAATAAACCAGTCCAGTATCTACTGCGACATTTCACGAGGAGCCTGTGCCCGGAACTAAAGGAATCATGTAGTGCGACTGAACCCTCGACGTTGTGCATTTCAGATAAGGCTGATGACGAAACGGACAAACCATCGGAGAAGGATGCGTGAGTGCGCAGGAGCAGAGACTGCTGGGATACCCGCAGTCGCTGCTTGGGGCAAGTAACACAGTGTTCTAGAGCAGCGGAGGATTGTATAGCGGGGCGCCGACGGACACGTGTTGTTTGTTGTTGCTGAGAGACGAGTCATCACACCCGTCATCAACATCATCTCTCTATCTCTCTATTTTGTTCGGCCTGTCTTTGTGTGATGCGTTTTGTCTTGTTTCCGTGACGACCACGGTGTGCTTGTTGTCTGATTGGCGGGGTCATGGTGACGCGTCATCATCGACAAGTGCATCGGTATCGTTGCGGCGTGTCCATGAATCTAAAATTCTGTTGTACGTGAATGCGTCTTTCCGGAGGGTTGGTGTTGTAATTGGCCTGCATACGATACAAGGCAGACCGGAGAAGTCATCATACATACTGAATGTGAGAAATGGTCAAATTATGATAATATAGGAGGGGTGGCTTTTTGACCGATCCCCCGATCTACCATGTCACTTAGCCATGTTTGTTTGAGATAATGATACTAGGTTTAATGGTTCTAGTAATGTGCAGCAGCGGCTTCTTTATACGCTCTGCCTGCATGATTCGGACTCTACGATATAAATCATGGCACCAATGAATCTATCACCAAGTAAACTTATTATTACTGTTGGAAGTTTTTCTTGCTTGTGTGTGGAATACACCGGTTTAGCAGCATCCCAATCATGTTTTATCCGTTACCTTTATAAACATGGTTCCTACACCTTGTCTGACGTTTAAAGCACTTCCCCAGTTGTGTGTATTCAGCTATATAATGATACGGATTGAGCTTCATATATCATTTAGTTTCCTCGTTTGAGCAGTTGGTTCAGCCAAGTAGGGCTGGGCACATATTCACACTGTTTATACGTCTCGGGCTAGAAACAGGTGACAAGCGTACCTATTATAAGATGCACACTTGGCTGCCATATTTCTAATAAAACCGACAATCAAAATATGCCATGTAGATCAGTGTGTTACTTTTGATGAACGCTGAATGCTTTCTAGTCCAGATATGGTCATGGGAATCTACTACCAACGATTTCCAAACTCGGCTAGGTTTGCACTGTATGTCACATTGTCTAGTTTTATACACAAACTATTATCTAGTGCTTTACTGCACGTAAATGTCCTGTTGACTCTCTCCCCACCTTAGCAAAGACGAGAAATGTTGAACCTTGATGTAATAATCAGAATTTGGAACCTCTGTATAATAATTAGAACATCGTAGTCTGTAGCTCAGAAGCCTGCTTACAGGAATTTACCAAAAACGCTAATTATAATATTTAAAAAATTGTAATGAAGGTATAAATATTGGAAATAAATCTGTTGGAATTCCCCCACTTTCACGTAATAGTGAATCAGGTTAACATTGCATTTTTAATTTGATTTTTTGATAAAAGTAAAAAATGTGGGGAATTTCCAAGTAGTATGTCAACATTTACAATAAAATGTAATTGTGTGGTTACCACAAATTTAACTTCATTAAAAATCTCATATTATATTGTTCGGTCAATGCGATTGTTCAGATTTTATTACATATAAATATGGTATTTTTCACTAGCGTTTTATCCATTATGCTAT
The DNA here is from genome assembly GCA_963995525.1 of Escarpia spicata. Lineage (NCBI taxonomy): Eukaryota > Metazoa > Annelida > Polychaeta > Sabellida > Siboglinidae > Escarpia > Escarpia spicata. The sequence goes on from OZ023213.1 coordinate 43,472,400, forward strand.
CAGTGTGGTGTTAATGTTGAGTTAAACAATTTCCCCTGGATTGTCTATCCACCTTGTCAACTTCCTGAATCTGACATGACATGCCCTTTAATATAAAAATTGTTGTTCCTCCCTATAATTTATACAGGTAAAAAGCAGATGATTTCTCATATGAACTTGCGGGGGAATGTGGAAACACAAATATGTCTCATCTCTGAATTGTTTTGGTCGATAAGTGTCAAAAAGGCATTGTGTTATTGTCACATCATCATTCTTTTGTATCTGACCAACAATATATCATGCAATGAAATTTATTTAAACAAGTATTTTTTCACCAGTTAAATATGGCATGGGTCGAACGTAGTTGTGCTTGCTTAGTTGGTGTAGCTTTCTACGAATATAGAAATTGGACAAATTATAGGTTTTGAAAAATTAATGTTCTTTATGTGTATATCATGTTGTGGACTTGTGGTATGCAGAGCTGTAACTGGTTTGAAGTGATATTCAAATATCTTACCTAGAAGCCAGCAAGCAGTCAAGTCATCACTTGGCAGGTTGACATTAATTTAACACTGTTGCGAAGTCTTGGGTGACATGTCCCCCCAATCTTGCAGGAGCACCATTGATTAAAGCCAACACTTGTGCTTGTCTTGGGTGACATGTCCCCCCAATCTTGCAAGAGCACCATTGATTAAAGCCAACACTTGTGCTTGTCTTGGGTGACTCATGTAAAAAAAGTGTAGAATAAACTTTTTGAGACAAACTATTTGAAAGTTTTGTTATCCATATTCAAGTGTTGTGTATATGGGCATTTTCACAGTATTGAGGGGAACTGGTTTTCTGAACATAACAGGTACCCAGTTACTAGGGGGTATAACACACAACATCGATATGGTGTATTTCATTTTTTTGTAAAGCTCAAAACATGCATCATTTTGGACAAAATGGCTGTCTCATAAGAAAAGTCATGTTTTTGTTGTTGTAAAATACATACCAAACACCTGCCTGTGCTCATTTATGTTTGCTTGTGAGGACACCTTTGGGTTTTATCTTCAATGTAGTATGTAAATTATAGATGTATCTGTGTCCATTTTTTTTCACCAGGCAATTCAAATCACTAAAATTGTGTCGGTCCAAAATGTCCACACTGACATAATGAAGCCTAGCCTATAAATGACTGTAGGATATCTACTTGCATTTAGCACATTTTTATACAGGACCACACTGTCTATGTGCATGCAAACATTTATTCTTGTGGTATGGCTACTTACTGGCCAGCAACATTTCAAAAGTTTGTCTGTCGAAACAAGTCCCTTCCGAAATCACCATCTTTCAGTGATTGTACTCTAATTAATGGTATGGATGTGAATTTTTTTGGCCAGCATTCATTTGTTAAACCAGAGTCCACTCAGAATTTTTTTTTCTTAAAAATAAAGGAAAATTACAATCAAATTCTATATTGATGAAACTTGGTATGTTGCTTTATGTTCATAAATCTTTGGTACTACCCAAGTTGAAAGCCAATTGGACCTTTTTTCAAAGATAGTCACCAAAGTTTGATTCAACCATGACTACCTCACAACCTGTTCAGTGTTAGTTACTAATATCAGTGTTATTTTAAAGCTCTTGAAAGTGTTTATACACAATAAAACACACTAACATGTGAATCATACCTGCCCTTGTAAATGTCAAAATTCTTTTTAATAATATTGAAACTTGAAGTTATGCATTGTAATACTTCAGGGGGTATACATCTCAAATGACACACATTCTAATAGTGTAGTAGGCATTAATTAGTTCATATAACCTTCCAATTTACAAACAGAGTGCATCTTCTTTGAAGTAGCTACAGTTGATTCTGGTTCTGAAATACTACAAAGCTGTAAGAGATTTCTTTCATGTGACAACATGTACATAGCTGATAGACTGAAATAATGCTTTCATTGTAATCAATTCTTTTAACTACAACGTAGTTGATTCTAGTTCTGAATTAATGCTGTAATTTTAATTACGTTTTGTCATGTAAGTACCGGGTACAATATTTATGTAGTTGATTCAGGTTCTGAAATAACGCCATAGTTGTAATTACGTTCTGTCATGTAACTACAATATGTTATGTAGTTGAATCGTGTTCTGGAACAATGTCATAATTAATATCTTTCATGTAATTACAAAATGCGGTTGATTCAGGTTTGAAATGATGCTCTAATTGTAATCCTTTTCTTCTGTGTAATTAAAAATCACATCAGTTACGATTTTGATGTCAATATTTAACCAAATATGACCACTGTAAGATGAGTAATTAATGACTATTGACCGTTAATAAATATTTATCATGATGATGTAGAGCAAACAAACATACAAAAATAGACAATGACAATGGCTGTAATTACTATGTAGCTGTTGACAGTAAGTGGCAGTTGGTCAACGGAACAAGAACAACTCTGATGAGTTCTACAGGTGTCAACAGTGTATTCCTTATGGCATGCAGCCACATTTACATACACACACATACAGATTATTGCACTTGTTAATATTTATTTATACAATATTCTTAAAGGGACGTAGTCTGTTCTTCTACCCGGAATTAGAGGGAGTAGTAATTTATAACTGAAAATCTGCTGTGTTGACCGTGGGCATTGCTGAACATCAAAGGTTATACAGCAGTTAACTCGGCCCAATTCGGTCATATTGCCAATAAAGTTAGTTTTGAAACTGGATGTTTTGTTTACTATTTGAACATACCAAGGGGTCGTACCTTCCAAATTGCGACCATTGACATACTAAACACAATTTGGCGGGCAGTATATCTTCAACAAAGTTAGTATAGTCTTAACAAAATGACTGTAATTAATATATAAAAAACTTGGAACAGACTACGTCGTTTTAACACTAGAATAATGTACACTATTTGCCAAAGTGGGTGTGACAAGCCCAAAGCGTTCCAAACATTCCAGCTATATGCAGAACATTTAAATAGTAACTGCCTGCTGTAACTGCAACTTCCTGGAACTGGTGTTAGGCATGCACACAAGGATACACTCCTCGGTCAAGACAGTAAGTGGGTCGAAGTACAACCGTTTCAGTGAACATCCTGCTAATAATATTATCCTCCCTGGCTTGAGAGGATGATTCTGGGTAACGGAGCAAGCAAGATAGCTTTAGGGTCTTATAACGAGGCATGACTCGGGTTCCAGGTTTCATACAATTTACATGCGATAGCATAACATTTGAGAAGAGTTGGAGGATGTAAATAATACAAGAATATGTGAAGGGTTTCGAGGTACAATGTGATAAACACCATTTCTGAAATTTTGCCAGAACAGGGACTGTATTATGTTTGTTCAACCATATTTTGTTGAACTAGTACAATATCTAAATTAGATTGATATATCCCTGTTAAACAAGTGTTTGTTTTCAAAATGCAATAAACTCAAAAAAATATTTATGCAAGCACCAACACAAGTCATGAATAGTGATGAAATAAGGCCAAATGAATTACGTTTATTAGAGATTAAGTTAAAGAGAGAGAAATGTGGGCTCTATATCCCAAGGCCAGGTCTGTTACTGAGCCCATACTAGTCAAAAAAATATATGTTTTTTAACCAAGGTATATATCTATAACAATATTGCTAATGTTGTATATGCCGAAATGTGGGCTCTGTCAACCTGAGGGACAGGAGACTTGTATGGGCTCAGTCACAGGCCTGGCCTTGGGATATAGAGCCCACATTTCTCTAACTTAATCTCTTAATAAATGTCATTCATTTGGCCTTCTTTCATCACTATTCATGACTTGTGTTGGTGCTTGCATAAATGTTTTTTAACCAAAACACGATATATTCTTTTCACCAGATCAGCACCATCATACATCTCGTTTTTTCACATGAACTCTGAGGATGAAACACAAAAGTAGAAGTCTTCGTCCAACCATGGGACACTACAGCTGCACGGTGACGATGATGAATTTGTTACATGACACAACCACCATATTTAACCATGGATCAAAGCTTGTGGTCACTCAGGAAAATAGCAACATACAGGGTTTACCCTGTATACACAGTATTCAGGTAACATTTACCTAAATTGATCAACAACAAAAGATCTTTTAAAATATTTTTTATTACAACTATGGAACTAAAATTTACATCAATGTTTTTTGAAATCCATAGTTGCAGATATAAAGAAAATTTTAATGATATTCTTCCAAATTGATTAACATTTTCACCAACAAAATATTAAAGCATACATTTCATGGTTATCCTAAAGACACAATAGCTTCACCGATGTGAAAGTGAAAGTTCATCACTAGGTGACCTACTTGTTGATGGATCATAACAACCTTGCAAGAATACAGTCGTCATCGCAACAACAAAATCTAGGTTGCAATGTCGAGACATCACTTGTGTAAACATGCCGTTTTCCTACACCAGCCAATCGGTCATCATCACATTTCAGAATCCTGCATCACAACCACCGCACCAAGTTCTCTATCAGCCACACCTAAAACAACAACACTGAATCATTCATTGATGTCTTTGTGTATGACCTTCTTTCAACATCTTGCCTATTCAGTAGTTTAGTTTACTGTATTTGGTCACTACTTCATTTTTATGTAAGTTTTTAAGGCCTACTTTGCACATGAGCTACAAATAGCTGTCTAGGTCACGTCCCATCAATATCGTGATTGTGACAGAAATACATGCCTTGTAATCATATCTTTAATGTCTTCTCAACAAATAATCCCAAACTAATAAAGTACACGCAGTTAAGAACCCGCAGGTTATGAAATAACAAACTAATAAAGTACACACAGTTACGAACCCGCAGGTTAAGAAATAAACTAATAAAGTACACGCAGTTACGAACCCGCAGGTTAAGAAATAAACTAATAAAATACACGCAGTTACGAACCTGCAGGTTAAGAAATAAACTAATAAAATACACGCAGTTACGAACCAGCAGGTTAAGAAATAACAAACTAATAAAGTACATGCAGTTATGAACCCAGAGGTTAAGTAATAAACTAATAAAGTACACGCAGTTACGAACCCGCAGGTTAAGAAATAAAGTACATGCAGTTATGAACCGAGGTTAAGTAATAAACTAATAAAGTACACGCAGTTACGAACCCGCAGGTTAAGAAATAACACACAATACGAGTCAAAATTACCTTGTTTCTTAAAACGTCACTTTTTATAGTTTCCTTCAATTTTAGCAATAAATCAAAAACTACGGAAGATATTTCAACAACCGAGATATAATTTTATGATCTGTGGAATCCGAAAAGGTACAACACTCAATTTCACAATTTTGCCACTTAATATCCGCTTTGATGTGACAGGTCACATATGTCAATTATTGGACCAACCTGGCCAATCTTTGATGTGACAGGTCACATATGTCAATTACTGGACCAACCTGGCCAATCTTGATGACAGCATCCACCTTCGGTGTGACAGCTACAACTTGCGCTCCCACTAGATGGCGTTGACCACCACACCGATGACATGTCTCGCAGCACAGATACTGAACGCAACAGCCGTCCTTAATGCTCCAGTGACTGTTGAGAGTAGCGCCATCTGGTGTCAAGAAAGTACCAAACATAATGTAGTAACAATTGCTACTTCAAAACTGCTGCCTACAATAGTCCACTCTACTAACAAGTACAGTTGCAACAGTTTTTAAAACAAAAAGAGGCAAATACCGATAAATATGTCCCCGAAATCTTGAATACTCTGACCTTTGTCGATGATGTGGTCGCTCAGAAGCTTTCCAGTACCATCACGTTACCTTCCCTCCAATCTTTAAACAACTCGTTTTTGCAAAAATATGTTGTAGTGACTTACCACATTTTGATGATAGTATTGACGTGTTCTGCAATGCTCTGTTGGTGTGAGAAAGAACTACAGCCTTGACACTAGCAGGCACACTGGTGGCGATCTCTGACAGGAACGAAGGTAATGCCACATGCTGTATGTCTGTTCCATCTACAAACAACACACAGTATGATTTCACACAGTTTATGATGACAGACCTTCAACAGTTAAGGATGAGGTCATGCTGACAATCGGTGACCTTAAGAGCACACAATCTCTGAAATTTACAATATTTAGTTATATTTTAATATCAGTGAATTTCATTGCAAAAACCATTACATGCATTACTCAACACTTGCATTAACTAATAATTCAGACATTGAGACTTGCCTTGCGTAGCAGAGAACAGATCATCGTCACATGTTCGACATTTCACTGTGTGTCCGCTGGTCTAAAACAAACAAGAAAAAACTATTTAGCAACACCCCTTTTGATGGAATGAGTTATCCAGAAATAGGATAGTCCCACCCACAAATGATTCAAACAGCACTGACGTAGCACAGGACTCAGTGTCCAGATTGAGAATTTGCAAGGAGTTGGGTCACTCAACTATTCTAGCATTACTTTCAGTCGCAGGCTGATTACACAATGACTAAAATAGACTTAAATAATTGCATAAACCCAATCAACAGGTACTGCCATATAGTGGTCTGTGAAAGGCTGTGATGCAGAAACTTCGGAGGAAATTACCCCTGTATGCCACAAAAACTGCTACAATTATCAAATGGTAAAAGATGTTTCACGAAAAGACACCACAACATAAGAATGAGTTTTTACTTACAAAAAAGGAACATGTGTTTAATGCTTATATAACCACCAATCACCAATGTGTGCCACTGACCGACATGTCCCATTCCTCATCAGTTATCCTGTGCTTTGCCATCATTTTACACATCCATTCCTTCAACATTGCAGACAAATTGCAGATCTGAGCTTTTTATCCAAGTGAGTGTACTCTCATCTAGATTTATTCTACCTGGGAGGAACTATCTAATTTCACAGTCCTTCAAGATCTCTACGAAATGGCTCGTTTTAGTCTCCAACACCAGAATCAACATTAGGAAATCTTCCGTTTTGAATACATGTAAAACTACTATTAACAGACAGTATTTAATTTCACCTGCTTGTGATATATTTGTGGAGCTAATACCTTCAGATCAAAAATAAATACAATAATAGTGTCTGATGTGAGATATCAAATATCAAAAAGTTATGATTTGTTTAAACCATTTCAGGGCACAGCCATTGTATTGCACACATTGACTATTACTGTAATCTGTTGTAACTTAAATAGAAAATTATCTACAGGAATCTTAAATAGAAAATTATCTATAGGAACCTAACACTTATTGATAAAAAAATTACTCATTAATCATAAATTGAATCTTAATTTTTTTACTACCTCAGTGGTGCCCTCTGTTTGTTCATCAATGAACTCAACTCCACGTCCTTTTTTTCGACAGCTGTTGCCAAAGTTCCGTCTTCGCTTGTTGCGGACATTGCGTTTCAGTGGCGTTCCATTGGAAACGGTCGATGTGTCTGCCACATAGGCGCCATCTACTGGCTCGCATTTCACCACCGTTACCATGTGATGCGAGAGCGGCTGAATTTGTTTTTCTGAAACTGACTGATTGTGCTGGGCAACTGAATCGACACTAGACCGACGAAGATTCAGCCTCGATGCCCTGCGAGTGTTGCTCCGAACTTTGGTTTTATTGTCAGCTGTCATTGCGTCATTGTGTGTCATTGTGTCATTGTGTGTCACTGCGTCATTGTGTGTCATTGTGTCATCGTGTGTCACTGCATCATTGTGTTTAACATCGTCGGACTGAGCCTTTACGTCTCCTACTTCAAATGAATTTGTAGCACTGTTTGACGACTTGGTGACATATTTGAACAGTGGCTTCCGACACTGAACTGCGCCACATTTCATGTCACTAGATGTTTCCACAGATTGGTGACTTGTGTCGATAGACTGGTGACACGGTCCGACAGACTCTCGATGCTGTTCCTTGACATCAAGTCCAGTCAAACCATTTCTCATTTTACTCTTTACAATTTGTGACAGCAAAGCGCTTATAGTCTGCTGTTTAACACCCTCAGTTTTGATAATAGCGCCCGCCATTTTGACAACAGCAGCGCCCTCTGGTTTGACAATGGCGCCCCGTGGTGGTGCTTGGGTGTTGCCCTGTTCTTCGCCAGTGATCTCTTCGAGCACGCTGTCGATGTTTGCCATCACCTGACACGTGTTTGGCGGCAGAGAAGATAAATCTTCCGAATCAAACAACTCAGGCGAATCTGCTCGAGTCACACATGACTCAACATGGAGCGTCGTGGCTGAACGTACTTCCGTTTTTTGATCATCCAGATGACAGTTGTCGATGTGATTGGTCCGGTTATGCAGCACTGGTGCTGCCATTTTTGCCGGCACGTCAGTGGCTAACGACGACACTGGCTTCAGTATACTGACCATAAGAGACTTGTCGACACTGACCAATGGGTAGACAGTGTCCAATGCCTGACCGATCTGGGATGATGCGTGGTTGGGGAGGAAACCACCAGCCTGGGAAGACAACGTGAATCCTGTCTTTGGGATGGGAACAGGAAGCGGGGGGCTGGCACCCAGCACCACATTGGTCGTGTCGTTGAGGGGTCGAACAGGGGTCAGCACCCCGATCAGAGGGGTGCTAGTAACCGTGGCAACACCAGGAGAAGGTGTCCTCAGTGTCAACTTGTTTGGCGTGCTCGCTGACAGGTCCATCTTTGAGATGGTCCCCAAGTTCTGGCTGCCCAAGATGCTGCAAGACAAAATTAGGGTTCATCTCAAAATGTATTGATGATATGCTAAGATTCAGCAGTCAATTACCATTTTAAACTCCTAAGCAATTCATTTATTCCATCGCAAATAACGTTCATCACTTTATAGGGATGTTCTCACAAGTTGGCAATGTCCTAAAACATGTTTTTAGCATTGGTTCAACCCCCCCATGTACACCAATACTAGGGCTGCCTACTTGACAAAAACAATTTCCGTAATGACTCCCCCGTCGCACCCCCCCCCCCCCCCCCCCCCCTGTCACATCCCGTCCCGCTCCCCAGTCCACAAGGTTACCAATCAAACCTTTCTCTGATGTAGATACAGTGACAAACCCAGCCTGTTCAAGGTGCCTGGGAATCCAGGAAGTTAATTTAATCACCAAAAGTAGACATACAGTGTACTTTGTTTCAACATATTGTGTTGCTACACTGTAACTCCTGTCGGCAGTCAAGGTCTTGGGTTTGCACTTCAAAGGGATGCTAGTTTAGATACATCCAATAAGTTACATTGTGTTAATTACAGCTGTCAAAGTGCCTGCGTGGCCAGACATGTCCAAGTGTTTACGTCTGTAGAGCATCACCGTGGGAAAGACGGCGCCAGTGAATGGCCAATAATCATCCAACGAGCTTCTAAATTTACAACACACGGCAGAAAACATAATAATTATTATTAACAGTCAAAGACAAAGTTAAATTGTATTCAAATAAAAACCTTTAAATAAAATATGATAGTTTTATATTGCAATTACAACTATTATAATACACATTTTCTATTCTTCTAAGACGTTTTATAATTATATTCATAACTTTCAGAAAACTATAACTATTTAATGTAATTTAATGGTTCTACCTAGCGTCTTCTTAATTTATTTATTTCATTATATAATTCTACACTTGTGCATTTTATTAATGTCTAGACGCGCATTAATGACTGATATTTTTTGGCCGCTGTAATTGCTGTTGACTGACAGATGTAGACATAATAATATGCTCAGTGCCACTGCCATGATGTGCCAGGCAGTCATCAGGTCAAAGGTGTACACAGGCACAGCATTGGATGACGTCACCGTACTGACTTTGTAGAACTTGTAGTGAACTAAATATTTGTTGATAAATTGTAACATGCATGTGAATGATGAGATTCTTCAGGGCATCTCGAGCAGCAGTACTTATAGATTTAGCAATTCTTTAATGTGTATCATTTTCTGCAGTCGGATATTTGTATTCCCGTAATATGGCGACAGTTTCCATAATGTCGTAATATGAGGTGAATTTCCATAATGATTACGGAAAATCCGTAATGGTAGGCAGCCCTGCAATACTTAGCGGGGATCCCCATGTATACCAATACATGGTGGGGACCCCCATGTACACCAAATACATGGTGGGGACCCCCATGTACACCAATACATGGTAGGGACCTCCTCCATGTATTGATGTATATCAATACATGAAGGAGACCCCCATGTACACCGATACATGGAGGGGACCCCCATGTATACCAATACATGATGGGGACCCCCATGTACATCAATACATGGTAGGGACCCCCCATGTACATCAATACATGGAGGGGACCCCCATGTACACCGATACATGGTGGGGAGCCCCATGTACACCAATACATGGTGGGGACCCCCATGTACACCAAAACATGGTGGGGACCCCCCATGTACACCAATACATGGTGAGGACCTCCCATGTACATCAATACATGGAGGAGACCCCCATGTACACCAATACATGATGGGGACCCCCATGTACATCAATACATGGTAGGGACCCCCCATGTACATCAATACATGGAGGGGACCCCCATGTACACCAATACATGGAGGGGACCCCCATGTACACCAATACATGATAAGGGCCTCCCATGTACATCAATACATGGTGGGGACCCCCCATGTACACCAATACATAGTGAGGACCTCCCATGTACATCAATACATGGTGGGGACCCCCATGTACATCAATACATGGTGGGGACCCCCATGTATACAAATACTCAGTGGGGACCCCCATGTACATCAATACATGGTGGGGGACTTTGCATTAGCACATATCACATGCCACAGACCAAACATTCCCATGTACAGTTCTCACTCAAACAACCTTTCACTATGTTTTTGTTGCAAAGAAAACCATCTGGGGCAAAAATGTCAACAAAATATACAACAAAATATCCAACAAATGCACATGTGGCTGTCAATTTTTTTGAAGTTTTCAAAAACCATGTTGCTAGGGAACAGGTCACATGATAGGCCAATTAAACAAATTGAAAGCAATAAGTTCTTGATGACAATCGCATAAGAAGTTATTGGCACTTCCCCAATTTTAATCTACACTTAGGAGTCTTCTCGTGAGTTCTCATGAGTTTGCAAGATCCAACAAATATTTTTTCAAAGTATCATCCCCTCGACCAATGCATGGTGTGGAACTTGCAACTGTAAATGCAAAACACTCACAAAACAACAGCCGATACCCATCAGATTCAACTGACGTGACATGGTTGTCAAGCCATCACCCACCACGCTGCCCAGTTCCAACATCCACAGTAACATAAATGTGCATTAATATGTTCCACTCAACAGGTGTCACCACTGTACAGTGGCAAGAGCATCGGACTTTCAATCAAGAGACCCCAGGTTCGAATCCTGTGTTGCCGTGTTGAACTTTGTGCAAGTTCGTTACGTCACGTTGCTCCAGGTCACTCAGCTGTATGAATAAGCACCTGACGGTGGTGGATACTTGTTGACAAACAGTCTTCACACATTAGCGTGGCTGAATGCTTCCCAGAAAAGTCGAAATGGTGTTCGATTGAACAGGTCTGTCAGAGAGTAAAGTGTGGGACTGGTTACGGTGCTATATAAGAACTGACCTTTACAATGATGACCCACCCACCATCTACCCACGTCATCTTACACATATATTCTCACTTTACAAACTCATGTGCCGACCCTTAGTTGAGAACCCACCTCGTGTTAGCGCTGGCTGCCTCCAGCCTCTCTTTGGTGAACTGGGCGAGGGACATCTGAGCCGATCGGAATGCATCAAAGAACCTCATCTTGGACCTCACCCATTTGGACAAGCCTGTAAGAACACCAATAGTGGATACCCTAACTTAGACACATGGTAACAGTATCTTCTCATGGGTGCCCAAGTCCACTCACCTGGTTGACTTCATTCACTGGCTTGGACCATTCGCCTCTAGTTTATTAATTGGCAATGAATCTAAGAACATTTCAGATAGCTGTTAAGTATTAACTTATGTTTTATTGCTATACTATTGTTCTCTAGAGGGCCAGGTGGTGGTCGATTGACCAGGTAAACAAATGGCTTGTTGCTATATGGGTAGGTCTAGTAACAGCTACATTTATAAAGTGCCCTAAATCTAGACAATAATCCAATCTGAAGCAATTAAAATACATAAGCTTTAAAATAATTACTTAAATAAATGATCATAAATTGTTTAAAAACATAATGCATATATATTTATACACACAGAGTAATAACAATATATATGAAAATTAGCTATATTATTATCATTGTTTTTATTCATATACTGACATTTGTTTTATTTGTACTATGTGTGTATCTGAGTTTGTTCTATGTAAAGTGTGGCCCTGAGTGGATAACTAAGGTAAAGAAAGAACAGACATATTTTATTTATTAAAAACCACTACAGATTTACAACCAGAATCCCACACTGGCATGAACAGAAGTGCACTGTAAACATACAATTACTTTAATTCCAGGTTATGTTTCTTCAGATTGCACTTTGACCTCCACATTACCTTTGACATATTTATTGGGGTTCTTGCCGAACCTTTCATCCACCAAAATGAGAGCGCCCCAGTCGTTTCTACAACAGTGAACAAAAACAATAAAGAATTTTGGCAATCAAAAGATTGCATAAGATATGTAAAAATAAAAAATAAAGGTAAGTTTTTATATAGCGCAGTACCCAGTACTCAGGACTGCTCAAAGCGCTTTACACTTTACTCCCTGGCAGACCTGTTCAATCGAACACCATCTCGACTTCTCTGGGAAGCAACCAGCCATGCTGCAATTAATGCACGAAGACTATTCATACACAAATATCACCACTGTCTATAGCCAGGTACTCATTCATATAGCGGAGTGAACTGAAGCACTGTAGAGTGAACGAACTAGCCCAAGGTTCGACACCAAATCACAGGATTCGAACCCGGGTTCTTTCGATTGAGAGTCGGAAGCTCTAGCCACTGTGCCACTGCACTCCTGTGTATGTCATTGTTAGAATGCTTGATGGGCTTCAGGGAAAAACAAGATAAATCTGTTTTTGTTTCTGAGAAAGACTCATTTCTGTGCTTCGTTCTCAGTGTAATAAAAACTTGTACATGGTTTTGGATATGTTAAGAAATCCAGAATCAAAGCAACTTCTATCTGATAGCAACAGCTGATCTCTTTATTATAGATTTCAATTCAGAAATTTTGCCCATTCATAAATTTCACATCCACTAACATTTATGATGTTTTGCCTTAAAACCTTTATCTTTGTGAATATGTGGTGGAGCTATTTGGTTGGTGAAATCTTGGGCAAGTTTTCTAGTAGCATACGTATGTAAAGAATGTTGTTGTAAATCATCCTTCAAGAGTAAAAGTTTCAATCAAATAGCCTTGACTTGACCAGTTGTTGCCCTGTCCAATTGTGGCTATCATAAGATCATGTTAGGGATCCCATCCACCTCTGTCTGATACACCTGTCACTCCCCCACCCACTTGTGTCTGATACACCTGTCATGACACTGCCCCATCCACCTCTGTCTGATACACATGTCACTGCTCCACCCACCTGTGTCTGATACACCTGTCACTCCCCTACCCACCTGTGTCTGATACACCTGTCATGACACTGCCCCACCCACCTGTGTCTGATACACCTCTCACTCCCCCACCCACCTGTCTGATACACCTGTCACTGCTCCACCCACCTGGGTCTGATACACCTGACATGACACTGCCCCACCCACCTGTGTCCAATGCACCTGACACACAATGCCCCACCCACCTGTGTCTGATACACCTGCCCAGGGCCTGGTTGAGGGCCCGGAAGGCCTGGATCTCATACCAGTCCCCCCCAGGCAGCAGGCCCCGGGTCCCGGCCAGGGCACTGTTGTAGTCCTTCTTCAGCTGAATCTAAAACACACTTCAGTCTCAGCACAACATACTTCAATCTCAGCACAATACACTTCAGTCATGTCTAGTGTCAGCATAACACACATCATTGTCAGCCCAACACACTTCAGTCTCAGCCCAACACACTTCAGTCTCGGCACAACACATTTCAGTCAAGTTCAGTGTCAACACAACACACCATGCTTTTTCAGGTGAATCTAAAACACTTCAGTCTCAGCACAAGCCACTTCAGTCACAATACAACACACTTCAGTCTCAGCATAACACACTTCAGTCTCAACGCAACATATTCAATCTCAGCCCAACACATTTCAGTCTCAGCACAACAAACTTCAGTCTCGGCACAACACACTTCAGTCTCAGCACAATACACTTCAGTCAAGTTTAATATCAGCACAATATACCATGCTTCTTCAGCTGAATTTAAAACATACTTCAATCTCAGCACAACACACTTCAGTTACAATACAACACACTTCAGTATAACCATAACATACTTCAGTCACAATACAACGTATTCAACTCAGTCTAACACACTTCAGTCTGAGCACACCACATTTTAGTCAAGTTCAATCTCAGCACAACACACTTCAGTCACAATACAACACTTCAGTCTCAGCATAACAAACTTCAGTCACAATACAACATATTCAATTTCAGCCCAACGCACTTCAGTCTCAGCCCAACACACTTCAGTCTCAGCCCAACACACTTCAGTCACAGCACAACACAGATCAGTCAGTTTCTAGACAGATTTAAACATACCAATATTACCCTTTTGCCAAGCTACTAGTTGTTTTGTTATCCAGTAATATCATCAAATGATATCCCACTATCTATGAGCTTTAAAAAAATAATAAAATTCATACGGCTGCATATTACTTTTTTAAATACTATAAGTTACATGTATTTCCCTATCTTTCACCCTCAATCACCTAATTATGTTACAACCTTACAGGGCCATTTGCCAAAGGTCACAATGGTCTAGACTTCACCCCTATGATATTTGGCACCCAAACCTTACACCCCCAGCCCCAGTAGCCCACACCTACCTGTGTGTCCTTTATGTTTGGGTACGGGATTCCAATCTGAAAAAGACCCAGACAACTATATATATATATATCTGGTGCGATATGGCCGACGATCTTTCTCTCGAGCTGGACCATTTCTGTTGAACGCGTTGCCGGAAGAACTGCGGCTGATCACATCAATGGACGTTTTCAAAGCACGCCTCAAAATGCACTATTTTAAACTCGCTTTTAATGTGTAGTATGTTGTTCTATCTTCCTATTCATTGCACAATCTATTTTACTTGAGTTTTAATTTGGTTTACAACTTTACTCTCTTAGTCTCACTTTTAATAAATACGTAGTCTTCTTTCTTATATATATAATTTATAGCCATAATGTTTATTTTAATGACGCTATTTTAAAATAAGTATCAGACTAAATGTATGTTTACACCACTAAGTCTTATGTATGTATATTGTTTTATTTTAGCGACTCTGTACACACTATCGAGAGACTCTGGAGACTAGTGTATAAATAAAGTTAATTATTATTATTATATATATATATCAATGGACAGAGATAGAAGATGCTGAGATGAGATATTTTCAAAGCAAAAACATACAATACATAAATAAAACCATACGGTCTACAAGAAACTAAAAAAAATTATTTTGTAAATTTAAAACAAGCTCATATTTATATAAAAATGACCCAAATTTATTATAGTTACATGTTACACCATGTTACGTCATTTTACAACATGTTACATCATGCTTCATATTACTACAATGTTACAAACATTTAAAAACACATAAATAATAACATGCTATAATGTGTCATTCACTACACATATGCCACTTACTGTGATGATGCATCTCTACTGATGTCACCAACACTCATACACATGTCACTTATTGTTATGACATGTCACTACTGATGTCAACAACACTCATACACATGTCACTTATTGTGATGACATGTCACTATTGATGTCAACAACACTCATACACATGTCACTTATTGTGATGACATGTCACTACTGATGTCAACAACACTCATACACATGTCACTTATTGTGATGACATGTCACTACTGATGTCAACAACACTCATAGACATGTAATTTACTGTGATGATGTGTCACTACTGATGTCACTGACATTCATACACTTGTCACTTACTACAGTGATGACGCATCACTACTCTTGTCACTGACACTCATATAGTGTCACTTACTGTGATGACAGCACGGGCATTGTTGTCGGTGAAGTCAATTCCTTCACTGACTTTCCCCCGACATACTGCCAAGAGAAGGACCCCAGTGACACCACCGTCTGAAACACAGTGTCACCTGAGTCACTACCTAGAATCACTAAAGTTTGTGAGGAAACTCAACTGCACATGTCTACATTTATAGGCACAACAATTAGCAGAAGTCTCTTCATGTTGAATACATGTTGGTAATATATGCATGCACACATGCCATATTTTACTTCCACTGGGACATATACCAGGTAGGGGACTAACACTATTAGTGTCTCTTACAAAAGACAGATATAAACATGCCTATATTTTACACTAACAGCTTATCCTAAACAGCATTCCCCACATTTAAAATGTAATCACCTTCAGACAAAACTGTAATGACAAACCTTAAATGGACGAAAAGTGGGAGTTCAAAATTGAATAAAAATCCTCGTGCTAAAATTGTCAGTAACTTCAATGGTTAGCCTGATATGTTGTCATTTCACAAGGTATATTATTGAGAGTAAAACCAGAAGGCAGTGAGAACAAATGTTATCGTACTAACCTGCCTCGTCTGTCTCTGAGATGGCGTGATAGAAGTTCCTCAGGAGTTCGTCAAAGTTGAGCTGATCCCCGGTCCGAGGTTCTGTCATGATCACTTTGTGCACAGCGAGGTGTGACCACAATTCTGTCATCTACAAGGAAACAGCAGTACGGTTGAGCCTTTCTTGGCGACCGGTCCTACACAACCAAAGTGGTCCTTCAAGACAAGTGGATACCCATTGCAGGTATAATGAAAACCGGGCATAACTAATACAGTTTATAGTGATTTCTGAATCAATATCCATTCTTTCTTTCTTTAATATTTGTTAGGCTATTTAGTGTGAACTTGTACATCATCACTTGATGAATGATCAGATTTTGGTTGTTGGCATATTCTGGTTACTCATAACAAGTCAAACTAGTGATCATGTGACTGGTTTATGTCATCGTTGGTCACATTTCTCAGGTGATAGTTTACTGGAGGTACATTACTGTTGGTAACAATCTGTGACTAGGATTGTGGTCACCTAAATGGGTGGTCGCCCAAGAGAGCGGTTGCCCAAGAGAGCGGTCGCCCAAGAGAGCGGTCACCCAAGAGAACAGTCACCCAAGGCAGGTTCCCTTGAAGCAGCATTCACATTACGTAAGGTTTTTCGGAATGACATTTGTAATTCCTGTTACGTGCTTCCAGTTTTAAGGCTTTTTCAGTTGCTGCACCAACTCTTTGGAATGTGCTCCCTCTTAGTGTTAGATCAGTTGAAAGTATTACAAAATTCCATCGTCAATTAAAAACTGATCTTTACAACCTTGCTTATCCGCCGTAGCTCCCTAGCGCATTGACCCATCTTTTGACAACTGGAATATTGCTTTTGGATTTTGAGATTGACCAATCCTTTTGTTTTGATGCGCCTCTGAGCTTGGTTTCCAACGATTTAGGCACAATAGAAGTTATCTTATTACAGTAAAATCTGTCTTGTGCGGCCTCTGTCATGAGCGACCACTCGTCTTGAATGACCGTTTTCCTAGGCATGGATCATTTCTGATTAAAATGTACCAGCTATGAACAACTACCTGATAAATGCGACCAGCAAATTGTTCACGCGACCGTTGTTTTCACCTGTTAGCAGTGACCGGAACATGTCCGTTTCGAGTTCACTCTGAATAACGTCGATTTATCTGATTGATCATTAAATAATAATAGTGCTCCGTTAATAAATAGATGGAGCACCATTTTGTCCATGCCGTTACAGTCGTGCTGACGTTGTTACGTTCACGTGAATACTATTTTGTTATCATTAATAAAGCTTTTTAAACTAATCGAGACAGGTGAGGATATTTTCTTGCTTTATGTTGTACATTACGTAATCATTATACAGCTTAGTAGGCAAGATCAGTATGCTAACATTGCGTAACAAATATTAGCTTTTCGCTGTGATGAAGACAAACCTACTGATGCGCCAAATATTAATTCGTCAACCACATATGAATTGGTGAATTATAATAATTGGTATTTTGATATTAATAATAAATAACTTCTTATGCGCCAATATCCTCAGACAATCCGAGCTCATTGGTGCACCAAAACCAAAGGATTAAGCATTCTCGTACTCGTGTGATAGGCGAAAGTCGTCAACAAATGGATGGATGTGCTAGGAAGCTAGGGAGGATAGGCGATATCGAAAAGATAGGTTTTGAGGTGACGACGAAATGTAACAATATTTTCTGCTGATTTAACATTAACGGGAAGCAAATTCCATATAGATGGCGCGGCAACTGAAAAAGCTCGAGTTCCAGCCTTTGTCTCAACTCTAGGAACGGATAGCAACTTCGAACTACACGACCGAAGTTGTCTGGCTTGTCTAGCTGGTGTGAGAATTGAGTGTAAATAACTAGGTTGTTTGGATGAAAGGGCTTGGTAGGTGATTGTGCAGATCTTAAACATAATGCGATATCGCACGGGGAGCCAATGCAGTGATTTTAGAAGTGGCACTGAGCGGGAGAATCGAGG
The DNA here is from genome assembly GCA_963995525.1 of Escarpia spicata. Taxonomy (NCBI): domain Eukaryota; kingdom Metazoa; phylum Annelida; class Polychaeta; order Sabellida; family Siboglinidae; genus Escarpia; species Escarpia spicata. The sequence goes on from OZ023213.1 coordinate 43,491,061, forward strand.
AGATTGTGTGACTACCCTTGCTAAACAATTTTGGACGCGTTGTAATTTTGCAATATCCTTGATAGCAATATTATGAAGGAGGGAATTGCAATAATCTAATCTGCTGCTAACAAGAGCTGTTGTGAGTCTTAGCGACAGAAAGCGACATATGTCGGCGAATGCGGCAAAGATCATGGATATGATAAAAACAGCAACGGCACGTTTGGGATATGTTGTCTGAAATTGAAGTCGCAATCAAAGGTCACTGCTAGATTCCGTACTGATGCTGCTGGTGTGATATTTTGACTCAGGGTGCATGTTGGAAAAAAGTCATTAAGTTTACCTCGCTGCATTGGAGTACCAATGATGAGGAATTCAGTTTTGTCTGCATTTAACTTTAATTTGCTATCGGTCATCCATGAGAAAACATCTTGGAGACAATCGCTGAGTCGGTTTAGAGAGTGACTTGTATCGGGCGTGGCCAAGGAAATGTAGATCTGTGTGTCATCTGCATAAAGGTGATGATCCAAGTTATGACTGGATTACAGAGCTGAGTGGCATAGTGTAGAGTGTGAAAAGCAAAGGCCCAAGAACGGAACCCTGGGGAATGCCACATGAAGTGGGGAGTGAGGTTGAAAAGTAATTATCTATCTTTATACATTGATGTCTATCGGTTAGATATGAAGACAACCAGGTCAGAGCTGTGCCAGATATGCCATACCACATTGGTAAACGTTTGACAAGAGTGTTGTGATCAATGGTATCAAAGGCGGCAGACAGATCAAGCAAGGTAAGTGCAGTTACTTTGCCTTTATCAATGTTTAATATAACATCATTGTGTACTTTTAGGAGAGCAGTCTCTGTAGAATGAAATTGTTTGTATGCTGATTGAAGCACACTGGATAAACAAGTTGAGCTAATATGACACCTTAGACGGCTTGCTACAACTTTCTCAAGTATCTTAGAAATAAAGCTAAGATTAGAAATTGGCCTATAATTTTTGAAATCATCTTTAGGCAGAGAAGTCTGCTTGAGAACATGATTTACATGTGCGTGTTTAAAATCGTCTGGGAATTTTCCCAAACTCAGTGATAAATTTATAATATTCGTTATTGTACCCAGTAAAGAGTCAAGACATGCTTTTAGTAGTATGGTTGGTATTGGATCGAGATCGCATGACTTATTTGGGGAGGACATTATTATTTTCCTCACTTCATCAACTGTGGCTGGCTCAAACAATACAAGTGGAGAATTTACTTGTGGGGAGTCCACATTTACAGTACTTAAAGTGTGACATGGAAAAGCAGAACGTATAAGACTTATTTTATCTTTGAAATGACTAGAAAACGAGTCACACAGAGATTTGACTGAAACATGACTAGGTAGAGATGGAGGTGGCTGTCTGTGTAAAATATGATTTATGCAGTTCCATAGCTGACGTGGGTTATCAGAGTTACTGGAGACCATGTTTGTGTAACAATTTGATTTAGCTTTGGCCATTTGTCTGTTGCAGTAGTGACACTGTTTAGAATATCGTGATCTGTCCAAAGGCGAGCGTGATTTGCGCCATACACGTTCAAGATAGCGCCGGCGCTTGATTGAAAGAGGAAGTTAAGCCAATTGTGTCAACTCATTTGCGTATTCGGCTGCTAAGTACCAGGTTATTATTTTAGGTCTTACGGCATTCATAGTATCGTTCAGTTGATCATGGCCTGTTGGTCCGGTGTTTATTTAAAAACTGTACACCATTCACAAATTTTATTCAGTTCAACATTCAACAGTGGCCAACAGTGTATGACATTTAAACAGAATACACATTGACGTTGGCTGGCAGCTTAATATGCTTCATATAGACTGCTCGATGTGCACTCTCTGGCTTCGATGGCGTTCTTCGTGCAGCAGCGGTGTCGGTTGTCGTCATAGCGTCCCCGGCTGCAGATACGGGAACACGTTATCACACCACGTTTATAACGCGCCCCATTTATAACGCATATTTATTTCGTGGACCCCGACTACCGCATTATAACAAGGCGCGACTGTGACTTAACAAAGATACATCGATAAAGTATTAGTGAATATCAGTATGGCGCTATGCCTATGACTGTCTATGGACTATGCCTGCCAGCCTGCCTGCCAGCCTGCCTGCCTGCCTGCCTGCCTGCCTGCCTGCCTGCCTGCCTGCCTGCCTGCCTGCCTGCCTGCCTGCCTGCCTGCCTGCCTGCCTGCCTGCCTGCCTGCCTGCCTGCCTGCCTGCCTGTATAAATTATACACATATGTACATATTCATAGTTATACCGACATGATTATTTGTGCAACCTGTTATGAGAGACCACCTGTCTTGAGAGACCGCTTTTGCTATGCAGAAGGGGCGGTCTCCCAAGACAGGTTTCAACTCTATATTAAGTACAGCATTTTTAGGATATCTAAACAACTGAATACTTTCTTGGTAATTTGTTGTTTTGGTGAAGATAGTAACCAACATTTGTCTAGACCAAAAAAGAAAGCTACCGGTGTTGTGTCTTTGCTACTGGTTTAACAACTTTGCTACCATCATAACTTTGCTCTCAACATAACAATTATGCTACCAGTGTAACAACTATGCTACCAGTGTCTGTATTATAAAACAGTTCATTCTCTGTTTGTATGTGCACCCACATCTCCATCAGTTTTGCCTGTATCAGGCAGAAATTTTGCATGTGATCTACCAGACCTATTGAGATGGTTCGTAGATTTAGACATTTTTGAAATTCGTCCGGGGGGTGGAGAACTTGGGGGCTCAATATTTCAAAAGGCTGTATGTGGAGTTCCAGCCACAGAATTTAATGTTTTTTCTACATCATCGTAAAGATAATTATGCCATCTACAAATATGTCGCTGGATGTATGCAGAAATTTTGAACAGTTTTTAAGTTATTGACGTTTGAAAATCCTCAGTGCTTAACATGCACCAGGTCTACCTGTCGCTGGTCACGTAAGCATTTCGCCACGTCAGCCCCTTGAGCGAGTGCTACGTCTGGCAAACAACACACTGCTACAATTCCGTGGAGTTCCAGCCACACGGAATTTAATGTTTTTTCATTGTACAGGTAATTATTCCTAATACAAATGTGTCACTGGGTGTAGGCAGACAAATGTATTAGTTTATAAGTTATTAATGTTACAAAATCCCGGACGCATAACCCAGCTGCGCGATGTAGGTTACTTCAGTTACACGGGTGAGCGCGTGCAATTTCTGACAAAAGGTTTTCCTAACAACAGACCTGCCTACCCCAAAAACGTCCTGTCAGTAATCCATTTTCCCATTTACACGGATTTTCAGGAATATAGGCTTGCTGTCAGTAATAGTTCAGAACCGTGTCAGATATTGTCAAGAAAAGAACACCACTGTCAGTAATACTTTAATACTATGACTATGATGATAATTGCACCCAAAACATAATTGTCTCTAATAAACTATGAGGTGTTTTGAAGCGTTCAGTTAACAAGGTAAGGTAGATGTTCATAACCAGCAATGATGGAAATAAAACGTGAAGAAGCGTAACTCTAATGTAAATGAGTCTATACACATTGTAATTCTGATTTTATGTAAATTAAAAAAACAGCATGCTGACTACAAAAACATGACAAATTATAACAATACGTCACGTCATAGTCTATTTGTGGTGTTATTAGGATTAATATTAATAGCCGGTATACCTAGGGCCAGGCTATAGACTACACAGTATAGTAGCTTGACTAGATCAAAGACAAACACAAAGTCATGCCGAGGGACGGCAAAACCATTATGTTGTTACGCTAGTCATAGACATCGTCTAGTCTACTCAACTCTAGTATATATAAGTCTATCCCTGTATTATACTTTCATAGGCTGTAAATGATAGATTAAACTCAATAAATACACTAACTTAGTCTTAGTACAGTCAGTTGGACTAACACTACAAGTATAACACCCACTACTCTGTCACTAGTACTAGTCTAACGACGTAGTTATTACTTGCAATTATCCCAGCCACCAGTGCCGTGGCAGTGACCATGTGAAATAGGAAAATAAATTTCACATATCCGGCAATTTGTAAAGCCGACCCCCTTCTTTAAACTTGACAATATGGGCCATGTCTGCATGCATGCTGTTATAAACGTTTGCAGCACACGTTTCTTCTTGGCTGGTAGTGGTGCCATTTCGATCCCCGCCATCATTTCAAGCCGCGTGAGTCGTGACTTCATCTTGTTTGAGCGCCATGAGCGCGAAAATGTGAATTTGTCGTAATGCTGTTTCCTATTGGTCAGATTACGACCATAAGCAGCGAATGAAAAACCATGTCACAACAAGCAGCGTATATATGCTGCCACCTGTTGAACAAAGTGAAGCTAAATTTGAGGAGTACGGAAGTGATTGACGATCATTGAGATCATTGTGACAACGAAAGAATCCGTAATATTTTCATCCCTCGCCGTAATACTGTAATTTGAGGTGTATTTCCGGAATGATTCCGGTCAATCCAGAATGGTAGGCAGGTCTGTAACAAGTAGACCAGTGACCAGTTACAATTTGTCAATGCGGGTAGGCTGGAAACATTTGGGATGGGTTTGGGGTGGCTGGAACTGAAATGTTGGGCATTTGAGGTTTGGTTTATTTTCAGTGTTCATAATAATGTCAACAATACTTTTTATTTTAGTTCAAATGATTTCAGGATGTATATGACTGCCTTTGTTTCCTCGGGCAATGCCGGGTAACTCAGCTAGTAATGATATAATAATAAGATATCTTCTATTTCACGTAAATCTTTGGAAACCAAGCTCAGAGGCACATCAAAGTGTAAGAACTCTGCCAATGGTGTAGCAACTTTGCTATCAGTGCCGATTTAGGGACTTTACATTATGCAATTTGAGACAGGATAGAAATAATGGGCTTACCTTCCAGCGATTACAGATCTTCTCTAAGGATTTATAAGAAGGGAAGAAACACAGCACTCCATGTGGGATGGTGGCACATACATCCCGCACCAACTGGCCGACATCGTCCTGATAGGTCAGTTGTTCCGATGTGTGGTAGTTACCTAGCAACTGCTGGCCATTGGGTCCTCGCGCTATTGCACCAACCCACACCTGGAGAATGAGTTTAAGGAGCTCCTTGTACAACATCACACAGGTCTCATGCAGCAAAGGAGCTCTCTGAATGGAAAATTATCTCTCAAAAACAATCTACCAATCAGGCTATGATACCGCATCCTAAGTAAAATCTACAATATCAAGAATAATCTAGACAATGTGTTCTTACAAGGAAACCTAAACATTTGCTAAAAATATCAAAAAGTAAATGTTAACATGATGTCTATCTGATAAAGGACAATGCACAATACAAATACAGTGCCCATGGGACTTGCCCCGTGTTCTCATGTTGAAGGCTGCAATTCATAAAATGGTGACATAGTTCAAAGCTTCATTCTTCTGAAAGTATAGTCAGTAGATACATCCAGAACTAAAATATTATGAGTATCTCTAACACAAGATGATAGCAATATGGGCGTTGTACTGTAACATGACAATGAAATACTGGCTGCCAAAATAACTTTCAGAAATAAAAGTAATACATTTTCATATGCCCAGTAAACAACTCTTTTTCTCATTATCATTTTTGCATATAGATAATCTATATCAATACGTCCACATATTCAGCTAAATGTCAGATAGGTAGTTTGTAAACATCTCATTACAGAGGCACCTGAAAATGGGTAAAAATAAAGTGTGCGGTTTTGGGTGTCTGCACATGTTGATATGACATAACCGACACAATTCACATGTAAGTGCTCAAATATGGCCACTAAATAAAACTAAGAAAGTGGCGTAACATGTGGCCCTGCACTAGTGGCCCATAATGTGGCCCTACACTAATGGCCCATCATGTGGCCCTACACTAGTGGTCCCTCATGAGACCCTACACTAGTGTCCCATCATGTGGCCCTACACTAGTAGCCCATCATGTGGCCCTACAATAGTGGCCCATCATGTGATCCTACACTAGTGGCCCATAATGTGGCCCTACACTAATGGCCCATCATGTGACTCTACACGTGTGTTGTGACCCATCATGTGGCCCTACACTAGTGGCCCCCCTTACCTGTGATTTGCCAACCACATGACCAGCCTCCAACTGGATGTTGAAGGGAACTCCGAGCTCTGACTGGAAGGACGTCATTGGAGACAACGTTCCGCTTGACACAACGATGCAGCGAGTGGCGACACCTATGTCTGAGAATGCCTGTCAACAAGCATGACTGTTTAATTCGCTTGCCAACAACATACAGCTTTGTTGAGCACTTTCCTGAAACGTCAGGATGAACTTACAAAGTTTCTACTGCCATAATTGTCTTACATCGATTAATTGATGTTTTGTCCATTATAACAAAATCAAGATCTCCGACTAACAAAAATATAGTTATCTTTGACTTTCACTTTAATTTGTTGATTACTTTTCCCTAGACATACAACAAATATAACAATATTATATATATATGCATTTTGATGGGGTATGGCTTAAGGGGCTTTCTCCAAATGAATAGTGTTCGGGGAGACATGACAAAGGAATAGGAGACTCAAAATATTACAAAACTAGTGTGACATATGGATAAAGACCAGCATGGCCTGACTCACGACAGCAGGGTTGAGACACCAGAAGTGGAGGGTGTAAGTCCACGTCGTCTCATATCTACCTTGAGGCAGAAACACAATGCATCAGTTTACCCATCCCAACAGCAAAACATGTGATTCATCAGTTTTAAGTTGAATAAACACACAACTTACAACAAAAGCTCAGCAATGTAAAATCTGGCATAGCAAGAATCAACTGCAGATAATATACCACTTTTAGTACTTGGACAAATCAGTCTTGCAGCTTCATAAATAAAGAGAATCAATTGGCTGTGAGGGTGAAGCATTGCCAACATTATGAAATCCTTGATGGTAACGTTAGAAATTGACATGTTTAGGTTTACATAAAAATTACAAGAAAAACAAAATCAGAAACTATGTTTTGCTATCACACCAAGAGATTATTATACTTTGCATTTTCAGTCTACATATGTCATTGGATTAAACTATGTTTTATATATAAATTAGTTGTTACATTGTCATGGAAATGAACAGACCTTTTCTCTTCCTCGAACTCAGCCACTGCCCATCCTGGAAGAAAAGAATTCATAGAAATAACAAGGACGGTTTTCTCTTTAATCTGTACAATTTTTGAAGTGTAGATAGTTCCTATGATGCAATCTGAAATTTTTACAGGCGATGTTCAGTACTAAGAAAAGTCCATTCTCCTTTAAGAGTTCAGGGGTCATCTCGTAAGTTGGCAAAGTAAAAAAAATGTAGTTTTGTAATGGTTCAAACCACCACCCAGCTCAACCAATACTTGGTGGGACATTCAAGAGTTCATACCACCACCCACCTCAACCAACATTTGGTGGGGCATTCAAGAGTTCAAACCACCACCCAACTCAACTAATATTTGGTGGGGCATTCAAGAGTTCAAACCACCACCCACCTCAACCAATATTTGGTGGGGCATTCAAGAGTTCATACCACCACCCACCTCAACCAATACTTGGTGGGGCATTCAAGAGTTCAAACCACCACCCACCTCAACCAATACAAGATTTTGGCAATCTAGAAATGGCTTCCAACACTCACTGGATTCAATGTGGTTGCCAAAATATTACATTAGGTCAGTAAATAAGTAAACTAACAAAATTAAAAACCAAGTTTACAAACATTGTTCCTGTGTAATAGAAGTAGCATTGCTGATTTGTTTGCCAACTATCACTATTATTGGTAGTATAGTGTTCTATAAATGTTACCTATCGATAGTGATTAGTGAAATTCACTATCAATACTAAACTATTATCATATCAACTATTGCAATACAGCAATAGTATTGTTACATACACACAGTGCTCATTTGTATGAATAAACACATCAGGATGACACATGGTACCCACCACGCCTACAAACACATCAGGGTGACACATGTACCCACCACGCCTACAAACACATCAGGATGACACATGTACCCACCACGCCTACAAACACATCAGGATGACACATGTACCCACCACGCCTACAAACACATCAGGGTGACACATGTACCCACCACGCCTACAAACACATCAGGATGACACATGTACCCACCACGCCTACAAACACATCAGGATGACACATGTACCCACCACGCCTACAAACACATCAGGGTGACACATGTACCCACCACGCCTACAAACACATCAGGGTGACACATGTACCCACCACGCCTACAAACACATCAGGATGACACATGTACCCACCACGCCTACAAACACATCAGGATGACACATGTACCCACCACGCCTACAAACACATCAGGGTGACACATGTACCCACCACGCCTACAAACACATCAGGATGACACATGTACCCACCACGCCTACAAACACATCAGGATGACACATGTACCCACCACGCCTACAAACACATCAGGGTGACACATGTACCCACCACGCCTACAAACACATCAGGATGACACATGTACCCACCACGCCTACAAACACATCAGGATGACACATGTACCCACCACGCCTACAAACACATCAGTATGACACATGTACCCACCATGCCTACAAACACATCAGGATGACACATGTACCCACCACGCCTACAAACACATCAGGATGACACATGTACCAACCACGCCTACAAACACATCAGGATGACACATGTACCCACCACGCCTACAAACACATCAGGATGACACATTTACCCACCATGCCTACAAACACATCAGTATGACACATGTACCCACCACGCCTACAAACACATCAGGATGACACATTTACCCACCATGCCTACAAACACATCAGTATGACACATGTACCCACCACGCCTACAAACACATCAGGATGACACATGTACCCACCACGCCTACAAACACATCAGGATGACACATGTACCCACCACGCCTACAAACACATCAGGATGACACATGTACCCATCACGCCTACAAACACATCAGGATGACACATGTACCCACCACGCCTACAAACACATCAGGATGACACATGTACCCACCACGCCTACAAACACATCAGGATGACACATGTACCCACCACGCCTACAAACACATCAGGATGACACATGTACCCACCACGCCTACAAACACATCAGGATGACACATGTACCCACCACGCCTACAAACACATCAGGATGACACATGTACCCACCACGCCTACAAACACATCAGGATGACACATGTACCCACCACGCCTACAAACACATCAGGATGACACATGTACCCACCACGCCTACAAACACATCAGGATGACACATGTACCCACCACGCCTACAAACACATCAGGATGACACATGTACCCACCATGCCTACAAACACATCAGGATGACACATGTACCCACCACGCCTACACACACATCAGGATGACACATGTACCCACCACGCCTACAAACACATCAGGATGACACATGTACCCACCACGCCTACAAACACATCAGGATGACACATGTACCCACCACGCCTACAAACACATCAGGATGACACATGTACCCACCACGCCTACAAACACATCAGGGTGACACATGTACCCACCACGCCTACAAACACATCAGGGTGACACATGTACCCACCACGCCTACAAACACATCAGGATGACACATGTACCCACCACGCCTACAAACACATCAGGATGACACATGTACCCACCATGCCTACAAACACATCAGGATGACACATGTACCCACCATGCCTACAAACACATCAGGATGACACATGTACCCACCACGCCTACAAACACATCAGGATGACACATGTACCCACCACGCCTACAAACACATCAGGGTGACACATGTACCCACCACGCCTACAAACACATCAGGATGACACATGTACCCACCACGCCTACAAACACATCAGGGTGACACATGTACCCACCACGCCTACAAACACATCAGGGTGACACATGTACCCACCATGCCTACAAACACATCAGGATGACACATGTACCCACCACGCCTACAAACACATCAGGATGACACATGTACCCACCACGCCTACAAACACATCAGGATGACACATGTACCCACCACGCCTACAAACACATCAGGATGACACATGTACCCACCATGCCTACAAACACATCAGGATGACACATGTACCCACCATGCCTACAAACACATCAGGATGACACATGTACCCACCATGCCTACAAACATAATTGTTTTCAGAGATATCATAAATAGATTTCTTCTTCTTGGAATGAAACAGAATCCATTGCCTCCATCTGTACTTACGGCACCTTTCCGCTGCTGGTATGACATCGTTCTCACCATGGCAATCCTAGAAGCAACAAGTGACACCTCATGTGACACCATCTACCCGTTATCATGTGAAACTATCTACCTATGATCATGTGACAGTACCTGTAATCATATGACACCATCTACCTGTAATCGTGTGACACCATCTACCTCTAATTGTGTGACACTATCTACCTGTAATCATGTGACACCATATACCTGTAATCATTTGACACTATCTACCTGTTCTTGGGACACTATCTGCCTGTAATTATTTGACACTATTTACCTTTAATCATTTAACACTACCTGTAATAATATGAACTATCTACCAGGGATCAGTGACATTTGATCAAAACCGCTGAAAATTTAAATTATGAGATCGAGTGGAGCAAGGTACGAGCGAAACAAGATATGAGCACTGCAAGTGCTCTCTGGGTGGGGTTCATGGTGGAGGGGTTCATGGTGGAGGGTGCTGTAAGCTGTTTTTTAAATGGGTTATGGTTAGAGTCATTCTAACACGGTAAGGACTAACATCTAAGATTATTTTGATGTTTTTCTCACATTCCACCACCCCACCCCCATATATATACCTGGTACTGTCAAGCTGTTGACTGCCTATATAAACTCATAATTATTAGTAGTTCAAAAAAGCTTTGGCGCTCTTTTGAAATTATTCAATGAAGTTGGACCAATTCTTGTAAAGAAATATTTAATTTGTTAATAATGAAATCAGTTGTGTAACTGAAACAATCTGAAACAGGGGTGACTGGGGCGTGGTTCCGCGCGGTAGTGCTGGAAGTAACTGTTGAAGTAGGCGATCCGGAGGCACTAGAAATAGTCATGTTCGTGTCGTATCATTGTAGTGTTCATCAGTAAGAATGTGGTCCCTTATTGACATAAAAGCTAAGCATTTATGGGTTTCCGAGCGAATGATATCTCTTGAGCAATCAGAGGGCATATAACAGTTCTATGTTTGGGACAAGTACGACGGTTTACGCCAAAATTTTATATTTTTATTTAGCTTTGCGACCTCCCCATATATATAAATCCCCAAAAAAAATTTCGGCAGATCTGGACGAATTACAAGAATGACCCAGTTGGATTCCAAAAATGCAGATATCTGTGTTTCAGCGGAACTCTCATAACTGATCTACCTGTAATCGTGTGAACTATCTACCTGTAATCGTGTGAAGTATCTACCTGTAATCATGTGACAATATATACCTGTAATTATGTGACAGTATCTATCTGTAATCATGTGACAATATATACCTGTAATTATGTGACAGTATCTACCTGTAATCATATGAACTATCTACCTGTAATCATGTGAATTATCTACCAGTAATTGTGTAGCACTCTGTCTGTAATCATTTGACACTAGCTGTAATTGTGTAACACTATCAGCCTGTAATCATGTGACACATTTTTAGCTGTAATCGTGTGACACTATATACCTGTAATCATGTGAACTATCCACATGTAATCATGTGAACTATCTACCTGTAATCGTGTGACACTAACTACCTGTAATTGTGTGATACTATCTAAATGTAATCATATGAACTATCTACCTGTAATCATATGAACTATCTACCTGTAATCGTGTGACACTATCTACCTGTAACAGGGATGAGAGTGACATTCAGAGAAAAAAACGGAAATTTTGCTGTGGCCCACATTTCAGCCCGAGAGGACTGTCTCATCTAATCGGGGGGAGGGGGGGACTCCTCAGAGATATTTTTTAATTGTAGACGACATATGGTGTATTTTGAGCAATATTAAATAGAAAATCTTAACATTTCCAATAGCAAAAAAAGCACACGGACTCACGCACACATTGTCATAGTACTAACTCATTTGTTAATGATAATTTCTGGGCTTAATAAGAGTTGGCTGACGGGCAGCTTTCTCCTTTGCCAGCTTTATCAAAACAGCCCGTTGATGGGCCATTCTAGCTTTCTTCGTTGCCAGCTCAACTGCTTCCTTAGCTTTGTACTTGGTGGCTGCCTTCGTCTTTGACATGTTCAGCTCAGTTTTCTTCTCCTCCTTCATCTTTCATTCCTCGGCAAGAAGGATGGAGTACATTTTGTATGCACCCCTCGTGTTGTGAACGAGGCGACCAGTCCTGTTTGTGGAAGTCCTGTATAGCAGTCTTGTTGCTTGCCATGAGTGAGTACTTCACTGTCTGGATAGTGTTGAATGTACTAACATTCTTTCTGGCAGTGGCAGTATTCATGATGCTAGACATGCGACTAAAACACCCTTCCACTTGAGAACCATGAAAGCAGCTCATCATTGCAGCCACCAGCTTTGACGAGGCTGGGAACTTGGCAGTAGAGAATATGGTAGCCCACCACGAGTCCAATCTGGAACTTGTGGGTGCTTGTGGAAGTGTGTTGTCTACTTGGAATCGGCGAACTTCCATGTGATACACCCTCTGTTCAGGTTCTAATAGAACATTGGTGACCAGCGTGGGCAGTGCCAGCGTGTGTACTTCAATGCCTTAGGTTCCCCTCTGACTGTAGCCTGTAGGATCCAATCCGCATAGTTGACATCGGCCTCGCACCAAACAGTAGGCTTTCCCTGGTGCTGATAATTTACTGATGAATATATCCAACATAGTGTCTCCAGCCGATCTCTCCAGCCACGCCCAGTTCCACTTATTCTTGACACTTTTGTCAATGTCCTTCACGCAACATTTGTCTTGCCGTACAACAAATCGTCGATTACCCACTGTGTTCGAAAATGATCGACATCTCCCCAAAAAATTCATCGTCATTTCCTATTGGTCCACTGCTTTTGTGCGTGCACTTCGAAAGTGCTGAAGCGAACAGCCGACAGAATTAAGGGTTTTACTTCGCAGATTCACGGGTTCGGTTGGGTCGGTTCTGTCTCTAATCGCCAGGCAGCATCATTAACACGTGACGACACTCGGTGGATAGATGGTTAACTCAATCCGCAGATAGATCGTCAGTGAATTGTCCTAGATTGTATATGCCCTACCCCCCAACATTCATTTTTTTCCCCGGATTTACACGATTCACAAAAGTGATCTTTGGAGCAGTATAAAAACCGGAATTCCGGCAAAAACCGGAAATTTCTCATCCCTGCTGTAATCATGTAAACTATCTACCTGAATGAATGAATGAATGCAATTTATTAGACCAATAATTGCAAGTACATATTGTAATTGAATATATACAATAGGTAAGGAGACTCCCGTAATCATACCTGTAATCATGTTACATTATCTACCTGTAATCCTGTGACACTATCTACCTGTAATCATGTGACACTCTACCTGTAGTCATGTGACACTCTACCTGTAGTCGTGCATATACTTGAGGTCGTCCCTGTAGATGAAGTCAAGGACAAGAAAGAGTCCCTCCAACACCCGTTTGGTGGACGCGTGCAAACTCTCTGTTCCTCCATCCTTTCTTCCCTTCTCTGTGTCTTCAACGGCCGTCACACTCGCCAAACATTTCTGTCACATTCACACAGTGACATTCAAAGTCACAATGAGCAATATATCACTTCATCATGGCAAAAAATATGGACCCTAAACAACTTGACTCAGTTTCACCGATCGTCCCAGGAGAAACACAAAGTCATATTTGACGTCTTCATTCTTCATACTTCTGATATATTCAATAATTAATCAACTTTTCATGCTAATAACCAATCAAGTTTCTGTTATAGCTGCTACAATAAAGGCGACATTATACCAGAAAAAAACACATTACTGGCATGAAAATTGTTTTTACTGAATATGTCGGAAGTATGAAAAGGTCACTTATAACCACGTGTTTGTCAAGGGACGCAATATAGTCTATCAACGTGCACTCTTTCCATGGTCCCCAACTCAATTCAATGATACGGTCCCCAGTTAAACAACTAAATTAAATTATATGGTCCCTAGACAAACAGCTCAATTAAATTATATGGTCCCCTGACAAACAATTTGATAATATCCCCAGCCCAATACATTTCACTGACTTTGTCCACTCACAAAGTAAATTAATTCACATGGACCCCATAACGACTGTCACAGATGTTGTAAAACAACATTTCAGTATAATTCATTTCCAGTTATAAAAATCATCTATCAAAGTGATTGACAAGTATCAAATCATTTATTTATTATTGAAGTTAAAGTGGTCACAATTTGGTCCACAAGAGGGCGATACCTTCAATCATTATGCTATTTCCAATTAATTAGTGACTGCAGTGTTTCCCCTGGTATATGACAAGCGTGGTGGGCCGCCTCGCCGTTTTCAATGCCACTTCGCCCCAAAATATGCCAAAATGGCCGCCTCGGAGCTATTTCGTATGCCCATTTTTTTCCGCGATATATTCAGCGTTGGCGAGCAGTGCGAAATGACACCACAAAGTCACTTATATTCCTGCAAAATCGCAGATTTGTAGCAAGATTGTTTAGTCATCTTAACATTGCTCAGAGCCGGTTAGGATTTACCTCTTGGAATTAACTCTATTGGATAACGTGAATGACATCACTTGTCAGTTGTCCAATCACGGAATATTCCTGCGAGATCCCCGGTGTCTCCAATGGTGACACAGTGCAGTTTCAACACACTAGAAATCTAGACATCAAGTAACATGGCGCCCAAACAGTAACTTGTGTTTTGGTTTATGACGGTGGTGGGAGTAAAACAACTGTGCAGGCTGATGGCACTACGTCACTAGTTGGCACTTATGTCGAATCCGGACCCTTTTGAAGCCCAAATAAAAACCATGCATCCTATTCACTAGTCGGCACTTACGGATATAAACCACCAAAGTTTGCTCTCACATCTCATAAAATATGCATATTGCCCAAAACTGTGTATACTAACAGGTTATCAATAACTTGGGCTAGACAATGTTATGTTTGCACAGAAATTGGATATACTAAACAACTTATACTGTTTTATAAAAAGGATACAATTTGAAAAACGTTCTTGTGATTAATAGAAACATACTACTGTGGCATTCCAGAAATGACTGTGTAATTCATAATAATAATTGCATCGCATGCTAGCAACAAATAAAATATAATCTTTGGAGCACAAACTACCACATCAACTTACAAAACACATGACGCAGTTGATGCCCACAATTTGGTGATTTTACTACATCCTCCGTACTGAATTTACGCATCCATTCATAAAGTCTAGACCTCTGCACACGCGGTTTCGATGGAAAGCTCTGTCATTGGCCGATCTGCCAAAAATGACATCAGTGGGCCATCGTAATTTAGCGAATCAGAACCATGGTTTAAAATGTAGCGTCATCAGCCTCCAAAGCGAAAGTCGAAAACAAAATGGCGGAGCGGTGTCCGGCAACTTATCCAATTCAAAAGTTTACTTCGGATTATCTCAAGTTTCTGCGTCAATATTTTGACAAGATGCCTGACAGTATTCATAAATAAGATTATTATACTAGTTCAGACAGTTAGAACAACTTTGGGTTTTTTTATGTGAAAATTCAACAAATTGGCAGCGCGATGTTTCTCCGGGTGAGTGCATGGGTTGCAACGGTAATGAGCGAGGTAGTGATCGGCCTGCTTGAATCGGCCTATTTTTATGTCGGAAAAAGTAATAAAACATAAAAGTTCTCAACGGATTTGTTTCATTTTTGTGTTATTTGGCAGTTAATATATATGGCTACATTTGTCTCACTTTATGTAGTGCGTACAGCCACTCAGTAATTATCTGGCAGCATGATTAAATTTTGGGTTTTTTTCTCAATTTTTTGGATGACATTCAGATAGTGATATCCCCATATGTTTAGTATGTGATATAGTTATTATAATTTTATTATAATAAAGCATTCCTTTAGCAATAATATGATACCTCACTCATATTTTTATGACAAATATTAGCAAAGTTATGATTTTTATAGGAACAGTATGCTACAGAGGATTTTCAGTGGTTACTTCTAGGGTTAATGTTCTGTTACAAGTTACAACATATAAATCAGCAAAGGTTTATTTTCTCACTGATATGAATCAGTCACGAGTAATTTTCAATGAAATCATCTTAGCATAAGGTATTGAAACAATTAGTAAAGTAAATAGAAGTAAGTAGTAGTTTTACTTGTTCTGCATATAACAAGTTCCAGGTAGTCTATATCGTTTATAGTGTTGTTAATTCATCTGTAAAACTGGGAAAAAGGTCAAATTATTAGTTAAGTACTTTAAGGATAGGTGGCATACACCGCTGATTCATATTAGGTTTCCCAGAATTCAGAAGTTTCACATGTCAGTTCCTTTAGTTTTTAGTGGTAGAAAAGAATGTTTCACGTCACACCAAATATGAATTTGATTGGTTGGTTTATAAAAAGGAAGAGGGCACGATACATTTGTGGAGCGCAGTAGCGCAGTAGCGCAGTGGTAAGAGCTCCGGACTCTCACTGAGAGAACGCGGGTTCAAATCCTGTGCGGCGGTATCGAACCTTGGGCAAGTTTGTTTACTCTAAATTGCTTCAGTTCACTCAGCTGTACGAATGAGTCCCAGGCTATAGACAGTGGTGGATATTTATGTATGAATAATCTTCGTGCATTAATTGCAGCGTGGCTGAATGCTTCCCAGAGAAATCAAGATGGTGTTCAATTGAACAGGTCTGCCAGGGAGTAAAGCACTTTGAGCAGTCCTGAGGACTGGTTACTGAGCTATATAAGAACTTACCTTTACCTTTTACTATATTTGGTCGAGGATTGGGCAGTGGTGGTATTGAACCTGCAAGTTGTGTCGATAGAAATCGAAAAATGTCATTCGATATTTGGCAGGGCAAATAGCCCATAGTTGTATAAAATGTAATTATAAGTAACGTTGTTTTTATTATTAGAGTTAGTTATGTAGAAATAAGAATGGTGTCCAAAAGGGCATATATTTTGTTCGGATTTAGACTGTCAGACAGTCACTGACTGAGTCAGTCTTCGATATCGATTCGGGCACTCGACTCGTGAATTCCGTGAAGATGTAAGATCCGTCAATTGAAAACCAAGTTCTTCAAACTCGTCAACACACTGAAACAGCCGTGAATCTTCAAACGTTCGTACATCAGTGCATTGACAAATTTTTGCATTATCATTGGACCAAAATGACTACATAGGTTATTATTTATAAGCCTTTACCTACTTGAACATTTCATTACCCGAAATATTAGCAAATTTTGAGAATGTATAAATTTGACCAAGTTATTGTTATAAAGTCAGTCGTGATGTAACCTCATTTAAGGTTCGACTATATCGACATTTGTACGAGTAAAAATTTTAAGTTATAAATTGTGCAAACTTTACGATGTTGTTTGTCATATTTCCTTTATATGTTCGCCAACTACTGTATTTTGAAATTAAACTCGTTCCTATGACGGTTTACCTTCTACTGTTGGCAATTACAGTACTGCGTGCAGCAGATCATTTTAATATAACTTCAATGGTACCCAGGGTATGACCGAAAACTAAATTTGTTTACTAAAAAAGTAAATAACTAAAAATAAATGAATATACAAAGAGGCTTGTGAACCTCACTGCCTGGGAAGAGAAACATTTAGAATGCTCCAAAGTCAGCGTATGTATACACAGATGGTCCCAAAACTGACCTTGAGTTGGTCAAACTTGTTGGGTCCGATGCCGAGATGGTCAAGTTGAGCCACCATGTCCACCCCTGTCCATACCTTGGCCGCTTGGTCATAGTCACCTGACCCGAGTGACTGCTGGTATCTCTCCACCAGCTCATTGAAGCCTGACACCTGTGGTGATACGACGCAGTGTCAATGTCAGAAATGGTGACACAGTGACAATAACTGTAAACATTTTAAAATTGTTGTGCCTGCGTAAATGTTGATATTCTATTGGTAAATTAATTTTAATACATTTCTTTCTTTTGTCTTTCTAGAATTGTGAACCAGGTTGATTTTTGGGACACGTTTTAGAATTGTAATGGCATTTTCAGTGTTTGTTCTTTGTTTACTATGGGTTGGTGTGGATTGTATATTGTATCTAAGGTTGTATAACTGTGGATGCAGGTGTGGATTGGTGTGGATTGTTATTTGTATCTAAAGTTGTATAACTGTGGATGCAGGTGTGGATTGTATATTGTATCTAAAGTTGTATAACTGTGGATGCAGGTGTGGATTGGTGTGAATTGTTATTTGTATCTAAAGTTGTATAACTGTGGATGCAGGTGTGGATTGTATATTGTATCTAAAGTTGTATAACTGTGGATGCAGGTGTGGATTGGTGTGGATTGTATATTGTATCTAAAGTTGTATAACTGTGGATGCAGGTGTGGATTGATGTGAATTGTTATTTGTATCTAAAGTTGTATAACTGTGGATGCAGGTGTGGGTGACTGTGATGGCCCATTCAAAACGTGATGTCATTACAATCGTGAAATAAAGCTTTACTGCTGCTGTTAATAACTAGTTTACGCCCCCCACACATGAAGAGTACATTAAGGTCAACTGTAATCAGTTTTAGCACCATTACGGTATTTTTATTTTAAAATATTAACTAAAAACTGGCAGGTCAATGGTTGAAGGAAGCAAATGAACGTAGAAAGAAAGGCACATGGACTCCGGCACTTGGACGAGATGCTGCTCCACTTTCCCAAGGTAAACACATTAATATAGGCATTTTCATCCATAGATTTGATTGCAACAGAAAGAACCTACCACATTCTTCAAAGCCATATGCTCTGTGGGTTTCACTCCATCCTGGACTACAAACAGAAGCACCATACTTTAGAACATCAGCCATATTACTACTATATGAAAGTTGTTCAGTGTCAAATACACAAGCCAAATTCTTGGAAATTGAACTGTTGGTTGTAATAATTATGTGATCCTGATGCCACATGACCTAATAGTCACATAACAATCATTAAAAGTGCACACGGTTAATAGTAACATGTGTGGAAGCACAGTAATTATAATTATTATAATAAACAATGGATTAGTAATGTTATCATAGGGGGTGTGATGTCATGGCTAACTGGTATTTTCACAATTGGTTGAACGTCAATTTTTAATTTGGGACAGCCAGTGGCCTCAATAGCGAGGTGACTGTATTAGCAGGACTAGTTTCCTGTTCTGTTACAGAAATAACCTGGGACTGTCCTAGAGACCTTAATTGTGTGGTGGCTGTATTAACAAGGTGGTTGTATCAACAAGGTGTCAACTGTATTTATATTTACTATTGTTAATACAAGTCCATCAAATTACAAACAAGGCTTGGACCTATTTTCTGATATTTAGACATTAGACATCCTATAAGTGTTAACTCTTTCCCAGGCTGACTTATTTTACACCCTGCTGCAAGGAGACAATTTTTAAATGACGACCATTTGCGATTTATTGCGTGCGTCGCATTAAACACAGGAAATTTCATCAACCAATGCATGAAATTATACAAAATTAATGACATTATACACAGAAATTTTTTTTTTTTTGACAAGCTTTCACAAATGTTCATCTCCTGTACAACCCATGTTACCTGTTTCAACGTGCCTGGCTAATTTTAAAACAGCATTTGACATAGTAGAATGTGGATGAATTTGGCCTGGAAAGGTGTTAAGTAGAATGTGAGTGGATTTGGTCTGGGAAGGAGTTAAGTAGAATGTGGATGGATTTGGCCTTGGCCATAGGCAGAACATGAGTGGATTTGGCCTGGGAAGGAGTTAAGTAGAGGATGGATGGATTTGGCCTGGGAAGGTGTTAAGTTCTACTGGTGCTACAGACAGGGCGAGGAGTGAAGCAGTTGACCCACCCAGCTGTGAGATGTCTCTCTCCGAGTCCAGAAGCTGTTGTTGAGTGACGCTGACACTGGCCGCATCTCTCGCACAGTCCTCTATGTTGTGAGCCTCGTCCAGGACCAACACCTGGTCCCGCAGGTTGATGTCCATCTACACACACAGGGGGCGCCACTGTACAGAGCCGCCCACATGGGGGGTGCTACTGTACAAAGTTGTCCCCATGGGGCTCCACTGTACCATTCTGTCCACATAATGGAGTTACCGTACAATGCTGTCTACATGGGGGCGCCACTCTACAATGTCGCCCACACAGGAGCGCTACTGTAAATCAGTAGGTGGAGCCACTGTACAGGCACAATGATACAGAGGGTTACTGAAGGAAGGTACATCACACACTCGCACATAGAGGACACCACTGTACAACAATGTCGACAAGAAGAAACTTACACATTAACCAAACTAGTATTAACCAACTGCCACATTTTTTGGGTTGCAATCTGTATTTTTGACCTAAAATTCTGTAAGAATCTGTATCATTCATGTATATATATACCGGTATATATATATATATAATATATATATATATATATATATGCTGCACATACCATAACAAGTACATAATTATATTACTCATACATTCTACCCAACATCTGCCACAAACTACATTCATCACTGAATCAGCATGCATTACAGATTTAGCCAGTCTCAGCATCTCAGCTGACACAGCCAACTGGTGGCAGCGGCTGTCGATGTTCAGTTTACACTGAAGGTATGCAGTAATGGTGTCCGCATTCAAGCTGTGGCGTGCATCTGTGTGTATTTTCCGCAAGATGGGAAACAGCCTCTCTACATCAGCATTGCTGTGTGGGAGGCAGAGAAGTGGTGCCATCACCTTTGCCAACAGCGGGAAGCGGAAGGCCTGCAACAGCGTCTTGATTGAGAGAATCTCGGATGAGACGTGATCGATCTGCCGCGCTTGGCCATCCTCCTCCAGCACAATGGCGTCATAGGCTAACAGCTAAAAATCCTCATACTCATCTTTCAGCTGTTCGGCATCAACGTCTGGAGCAAAACGGGCTAGACGCATAAACGGCTCGTACGAGAGGTTCACACCGGCTGCAGGGTCGAGAACACTCGCACAACACCGGGTTGCTGAACGGAAACTTTGCAACCATATTGCGCACTACCGCACAGTAAAATGCGCGCACATCGTTGATGAATGACGCCTGGACAGCTGGCGTGACATCTTTATCCTCGAAGAAGGAGCGCACCTTCATACTGACCGCGATGGTCAAGTCATCGTGTTGGATGGAGCGATCGTCGAAGTTGATGGTGCACGGTCAACAACGTTACGGGTGTGGCGATTTCCCGCCATTGAGCCACCAGCCGCATTTTTCAGTACTACAATTTACGAGCGCGCCATCTATTGGCTATTGCACGCTACAACGAACTAAATCAATGACTATTGTCAGTGATTTAGTTCGTTCTTTTGGCGTAGTTAGTCACTAAAATAAACAATATGGTTTTGTGATGCTTACAAGTAAATAGTGTAGCTATATACATTTTTTTTTATTTTATTGAAATAGTCCAAATCCCCAAATCGGATACGGATAATCCGTATCATATGGCAGGTCAGCCTGTGTGAATAAAAAATTAAAATCCATAACTTCACATCGGTTCTTAAAATTCGCACTAGAGGCAGCTTCATGTACTCACACTTTGTCGGATGAGAGGATCTATGAGGTAGTTGTAGGGACAGAAGACAATGTCAGCCGCCTCTCTCAACTGTCTTGCAGCAAAGTATGGACATGCCTGAAACATTGCAATAAACACAATTTCTAACTATAATCGAGCTAGTATGTGTGTCTATATATGTGTGTGCGGGGGTATGTTAACTTTTCCTCGTTGATGGTTTGCAACTTTGGCACCAAACTATCAGGGATTTATCTACGACCCCTCAGATCAATGTGTGCCTTTATTTTTGTCATGCTCCATTGATCATGGTTCCGGACCTGTTTTAGGGTTCGTACCGTACATTATACGCATGTAAATCTGGGGATCGCCTCAGTTGGAGATGCTTTATGTACAGTGTAAGTTGCGTTGATGTGAAAAACTTTTCAAATTAATATAAGAAATGTCATTTACAAATGCTCCGGGAAACCGTCTTGTGCATTTGTGAGTTTGTAGCACGAACCAGAATAACTAGCGTTGTACTTGTTGACATACACCACCAATAGGAAGGTGACAGGGCAATGGTGCCTGGAAGCAGTTGTACTTGTTGACATACACCACCAATAGGAAGGTGACAGGGCAATGGTGCCTGGAAGCAGTTGTACTTGTTGACATACACCACCAATAGGAAGGTGACAGGGCAATGGTGCCTGGAAGCAGTTGTACTTGTTGACATACACCACCAATAGGAAGGTGACAGGGCAATGGTGCCTGGAAGCAGTTGTACTTGTTGACATACACCACCAATAGGAAGGTGACAGGGCAATGGTGCCTGGAAGCAGTTGTACTTGTTGACATACACCACCAATAGGAAGGTGACAGGGCAATGGTGCCTGGAAGCAGTTGTACTTGTTGACATACACCACCAACAGGAAGGTGACAGGGCAATGGTGCCTGGAAGCAGTTGTACTTGTTGACATACACCACCAACAGGAAGGTGACAGGGCAATGGTGCCTGGAAGCAGTTGTACTTGTTGACATACACCACCAATAGGAAGGTGACAGGGCAATGGTGCCTGGAAGCAGTTGTACTTGTTGACATACACCACCAATAGGAAGGTGACAGGGCAATGGTGCCTGGAAGCAGTTGTACTTGTTGACATACACCACCAACAGGAAGGTGACAGAGCAATGGTGCCTGGAAGCAGTTGTACTTGTTGACATACACCACCAATAGGAAGGTGACAGGGCAATGGTGCCTGGAAGCAGTTGTACTTGTTGACATACACCACCAATAGGAAGGTGACAGGGCAATGGTGCCTGGAAGCAGTTGTACTTGTTGACATACACCACCAATAGGAAGGTGACAGGGCAATGGTGCCTGGAAGCAGTTGTACTTGTTGACATACACCACCAATAGGAAGGTGACAGGGCAATGGTGCCTGGAAGCAGTTGTACTTGTTGACATACACCACCAATAGGAAGGTGACAGGGCAATGGTGCCTGGAAGCAGTTGTACTAGTTGACATACACCACCAATAGGAAGGTGACAGGGCAATGGTGCCTGGAAGCAGTTGTACTTGTTGACATACACCACCAATAGGAAGGTGACAGGGCAATGGTGCCTGGAAGCAGTTGGACATAGAAAGAGGTTGGATTTCCATTTTAAAAAAATATTTGGATACGGAGTTAGTAAATTTTTAGACCGTGGAACTGGCAGGCGAAGCCCGATGGGCAGGGGATCTGGACTTTTAGATGCTTTGCTCGGAGAAGTGACTTCCCGGCATTTGGAGTCGGAAATACCACCCGGGTCAATGTTATCATTTCCATGTATCATAAGAAAATGAATGACAAATGTAACAATCAGCAGGAAAATTATAAACTTGCCTTTTTTTACATTTTAGAATAAACAGTCCAATTCATGATGTAGTATGGTATCTTGTGTTATTTTTCTTCACCAAGAAACAATTAATACTCGAAAATATCACGAAAAATGTACAGCCATGACAGCACGCCGTATTCTTTACACTATGCCTACCAATATACCGGTATGCCATGTTCTATCCTGAGGTGAAAGCTTCAATCCCGCAGTGAATACCACTTTTAGCCTATCACAGATCAGCTAGCATAAACGTTTTGGTACGGGCTCATTCTTCACCATTAAAAACGTCATTAAGTATTAGTTTCATTGCACAGAATGTTAATAAAAGAGAGAGGCAAGTGAACATCAGTGCCTGGGATGAGATGCTGCTTCCAAAGTTAGTGTATTAAGATACACATAGCCATCATTTATACAGCTATTTGAAACAAATGTGGAACAACTGAAATTGCCAAAGCTCTGAAACAACACTAAGTTATGAACTCCAGTCTGTTCAACTACTAAAAAAAAAAAAAAAAAATTGCTGGGTTTTTTAGTTAACAATATCGTTCTGATTTTGTTTATATTGCTTTCAATTAGTATATTTCATCCCTTCGTATCGCTAGTATACTCCTGTAAATCCTTCCACCTGAGACCAAGATATCCCCAGGATACAAATCATTTGTCAAATATGGGTGTCTAATTCTTCAGCCCGAGTCACAATATTCTCACAGTCCCTACAGTGCAGACACCCGGCATTGTTTAAATCCTCAAGGTGTCTGGGGGGTTATGGTAATCCCACCTCATGTTTAAATTCTCATCCGCACCTCATCATTTTTCCAAATTCATGGGGTACTCTAGGGGCTATGGACTGGTAGTGATTACGTGAGCACATGAACGGTTCATGTAGTCATACAAAATATGCTAGTAAAACTGCAGAAATTTTTTTTTTTAACATAAATCTGGAGTATAGTTTTAAAAATTTGTATAGTTATAAATTGAAGCTATATTTTTATACAACATAATAGTAAGTTATGTGGTGTCTAATTCCACTTCAAATAAAATGTTCCCAGGCTCTCATGTAAACGTTAATAAATCTTTGATATATTTATTTTTAAAGTAAATTATATTTAAAAAAACTGATAATTTATTAGTATTTATTTATATATTGTTCTTAGTACTACAATAAATATTTTGAAGGTATAGCACCTGCCAAATTATGTATAAGAAGCCTGACACAGTGTTTGCAATTAGAAAGTTGCACCCACGAATTGTTAAAATTAAATTGTAAACATAAGATTCAAATACTACACAGCTGCTACTGCCTGTAATTGGTGCTAAATGCAGAGGCACATATCCCTACTCACATATCCCTACCCACACATGCTAAACCATAAAGTGGATGAAGTACATCTGATTCTATGAAATTCCTGCTAATAATTACTAAACATATCAAACACTATCTTTAATAAATGTATACAAGAAACAGTTTAAAATAGTATAATTACTAATAAATCACATAGATTTGAATGTTGATTGTCACCTTGATCTTGGCAGACTTGCAAAAGGAGACAAAGTCCTCAAGGTCCCAGGCCGTGCCAAGGCCACTACTCTGCAGACACCGCTGGGAGATGACACGGCGAACACGGTCTTGAAACCTGCAGCCATAGTTCTGGTAACAGACAACAGATGGCAGCTTAAACGACTGCACATTTTTTTGGAAACTGGATACTGTGGCATTTCCCCCCCGAGATATCTTGCTTTCTGACACAAGAATTACATTACCATTGTTAAAACCCCACTTTCTGTATGCAGCTGTTTATTCAACAGAAATTTTCTTTTATTTTTACTGGAATATTATATTCATATATCAGTAAGATAGAAATAAAATACTGATCATATATGTTAACTTATGACTGTATGGTGCTGCCACCTTCCAGATACATGATAGCAACTGCTGCCATCTGGTGAATGACTCTCACAACACTGGCTTGTTGAATATCATTAGCATCAGTTTAAAATCATTGCTCTAGCATTGCAGTTTGATTTAAGCTACAATATGAATTACAATTGGTGTCATTGTAAATTACAATGTAACTGAACCTAACATTGCAATTCTAGGAGTCCCTATTTTACAGTGTAAACAGCTAACTTGATAATAATGATATTAACAAAGCAGCATTATCAAACTGTTTCAATCATTAATACATTGTACATAATAACAAGTTAAGCAACTGCAACTTAACATTGCTACCTCAACTGATTTTGTCCATTGGGAATGTGGGTATTTGATGTCTAAATGTTATGGGTGAATAGTTTAAGTACCACCCATAGTCAGTTTAATAAAGTGTTTACTCTGGTTGTTGCATGTGGTAATTTTGTAAAGCTAGTGGCCTTCAAACCTTCAACCCATTCAACTTGTTGGCCATGTTGTTTTTAGAGAAACAAAGGAACATTGGCAGCGTCAACACAGAAACACGGGCATAACCGTATCGCACATTCCCGTGAAGATTCTAAGTTCGAGAATAATTTGAATTAATGTCAGGCCCAACATTAAACAAGTTAATAGCTTGTTTGATGAGTCACCAAAACTACATAAGACACTTGCACAAACAAGTTGGCATGTCGTATTGGGAACGACATAAGACAGTTGTACAAACGAGTTGGTATGTCGTAGTGGGAACTACATAACACAGTTGTACAAACGAGTTGGCATGTCATAGTGGGAACTACATAAGACAGTTGTACAAACGAGTTGGCATGTCGTAGTGAGAACTACATAAGACAGTTTTACAAACGAGTTGGCATGTCATAGTGGGAACTACATAAGACAGTTGCACAAACGAGTTGGCATGTCATAGTGGGAACTACATAACACAGTTGCACAAACGAGTTGGCATGTCGTAGTGGGAACTACATAACACAGTTGTACAAATGAGCTGGCATGTCGTAGTGGGAACTACATAACACAGTTGTACAAATGAGTTGGCATGTCGTAGTGTGAACTACATAACACAGTTGTACAAATGAGTTGGCATGTCGTAGTGGGAACTACATAACACAGTTGTACAAATGAGCTGGCATGTCGTAGTGGGAACTACATAACACAGTTGTACAAATGAGCTGGCATGTCGTAGTGGGAACTACATAACACAGTTGTACAAATGAGCTGGCATGTCGTAGTGGGAACTACATAACGCAGTTGTACAAATGAGTTGGCATGTCGTAGTGGGAACTACATAAGACAGTTTTACAAATGAGCTGGCATGTCGTAGTGGGAACTACATAACACAGTTGTACAAATGAGCTGGCATGTCGTAGTGGGAACTACATAACACAGTTGTACAAATGAGCTGGCATGTCATAGTGGGAACTACATAAGACAGTTTTACAAACGAGTTGGCATGTCGTAGTGGGAACTACATAAGACAGTTGTACAAATGAGCTGGCATGTCGTAGTGGGAACTACATAAGACAGTTATACAAATGAGCTGGCATGTCGTAGTGGGAACTACATAAGACAGTTATACAAATGAGCTGGCATGTCGTAGTGAGAACTACATAAGACAGTTTTACAAACGAGTTGGCATGTCGTAGTGGGAACTACATAAGACAGTTGTACAAACGAGTTGGCATGTCATAGTGAGAACTACATAAGACAGTTTTACAAACGAGTTGGCATGTCATAGTGGGAACTACATAACACAGTTGTACAAATGAGCTGGCATGTCGTAGTGGGAACTACATAACACAGTTGTACAAATGAGTTGGCATGTCGTAGTGGGAACTACATAAGACAGTTATACAAATGAGCTGGCATGTCGTAGTGGGAACTACATAACACAGTTGTACAAATGAGCTGGCATGTCGTAGTGGGAACTACATAACACAGTTGTACAAATGAGTTGGCATGTCGTAGTGGGAACTACATAAGACAATTATACAAATGAGCTGGCATGTCGTAGTGGGAACTACATAAGACAGTTATACAAATGAGCTGGCATGTCGTAGTGAGAACTACATAAGACAGTTTTACAAACGAGTTGGCATGTCATAGTGGGAACTACATAACACAGTTGTACAAATGAGTTGGCATGTCGTAGTGGGAACTACATAAGACAGTTGTACAAACGAGCTGGCATGTCATAGTGGGAACTACATAAGACAGTTATACAAACGAGTTGGCATGTCATAGTGGGAACTAGGCAGCCTTGCTTGTTTCCAGTTATAATTTTAAACAAAATGAGTGAAAACACCAAATTGATGAGGAACTGAAGCCTATGACCCGGCTATAGATAAGGTAAGCACTAACATCCAGCTTCGTCTTGCATTCCTCATTCTTGTTGGGCATAGACGAGACTTCTGGGTCAATGCAAGTGTGTTCTCTACTTGCTAGGATACACATCCTACAATAACACGGTGATCACATCAACACAGTGATCACATCAACACATCCTACAATAACACAGTGATCACACCAACACAGTGATCAAATCAACACATCCTACAATAACACAGCGATCACACCAACACATCCTATAATAACACATCAACACAGTGATCACATCAATACATACTACAATAACACAGCGATCACACCAACACATCCTACAATAACACAATGATCACATCAACACATCCTACAATAACAGTGATCACATCAACACATCCTACAATAACACAGCAATCACACCAACGCATCCTACAATAACACAGTGATCACATCAACACATCCTACAATAACACATCAACACAGTGATCACATCAATACATACTACAATAACACAGCGATCACACCAACACATCCTACAATAACAGTGATCACATCAACACATCCTACAATAACACAGTGATCACATCAACGCATCCTACAATAAAACAGCGATCACACCAACACATCCCACAAAAACACAGCGATCACATCGACTCGACACATCCTACAATAACACAGCGATCACATCAACATATCCTACAATAACAGTGATCACATCAACACATCCTACAATAACACAGCGATCACATCAACACATCCTACAATAACACAGCGATTACATCAACACATCGTACAATAACACCTGATCACACCAACACATCCCACAATAACGCAGTGATCACTTCAACACATCGTACAATAACACAGTGATCACGTTAACACATTCTACAATAACAGTGATCACATCGACACATCCTACAAAACATTGATCACTACGCATCCTACAACACATCCTACAACACAGTGATCACAGCAAATCCTACAACACAGTGATCACAACACATCCTACAACACAGTGATCACAACACATCCTACAACGCAGTGATCACAGCACATCCTACAACACAGTGATCAAGTCACATCCTACAACAGTGATCACAGCACATCCTACAACACAGTGATCACAACACATCCTACAATAACAAAGTGATCAAAACAAAACATCTTACAGCAAAACATCCCACAACACAGTGATCATTACACATTCTACATTGTGATCAATACACATCCTACAATAGTGATCACAACACATCCTACAACACATTGTGATCACAACACATTGTGAACAATACACATCCTACAATAGTGATCCCTACACATCCTACAACACAGTGACCATGACACATCATATAACACACCTTTCACTCAATTATCACCTTCCCAGATCCTTAACATCCATCAACACGCACTGAATTCAGTGACTACATCTGCGTTCCCAGATGGTATTTTAAAACGTGTTATGTCATGTTAGTGTAACTGACACACTATATTTTAGCAAACAGCAATTAACATATTCTGTTGTGTCTGATTAATTAAAGACAAGGCTGATATGCAGCTAACTACATATATCATGTTTGAACTAAGTGACTATTGTGAGTGAACAGGGCTATGTAAATGTACTGGTACTTAGTATTAATAATAACAATAATAAATAACAATAAATACATAATGAAAATAAATTATATTATTAATAATTATTAATAATTACTTTTTATTTATTATAATTATACATCACATAATCAAATGAAATATGCAGTCATTAAAACTACAGGTTCCAGTGAAAACTAATGCTGGACACTTTTCAATTCTGAACTATCCCAGGTCATAAGATGTAAGATCATCCTCACCCCTCAAGGACTATCGATTCATTTAATATTCATGACACCGATTGACACTTGGCATCTCTCCGAGAGTGTATGACATGAGAGGAAAGCTCCATTGTTTGCATACTTTGTATGAGCAAACATCTGATGAGACACTACCCTGGGCATCATAAGTGTTTGACAGACACTTGGCAAGTGTCGATGTTTGCTAGATTCTGAATGACTCATGTGTTTACGGAAGGTAGAGAGCGAAGAAATCACATGACGTGTCAACTTAGCATTGGCACTTGTGAATGCTGCCAAATAAACCTCTCTTCTCGTGACTCTATGTGTGAGTAAATAATTAAGATAAACATTGTTTTGATGGCGCAGGCATCTGTCGAGGGGAAGGCAGAAGTGTGTAGAGAAATATATAAGTGGAGACATCTTGGAACAAAGGATAGTCATCTGCAAAGGCTGTGTGTCAATGTATGTTATTTATAAGTGTCACAAGATGTCATAAGTCACCAGTGTCACATGTTACGCCATAAGTCAACAGTGTTGATTTATATCAAAAGTCACCAGTGACATCTCATGATGGAAATCACCAGTTTCATCTGTCATAAGTCACCAGTGTCACATCATGTCAGATACCACCAGTGTCATCTGATGTCATAAGTCACCAGTGTTACATCATGTTACATACCACTTGTGTCATCAAATGGCATAAGTCTCCGGTCCCACATATCACCCATGTCACCTTATGCCATAAATAATGGTGTCACATCATGTCATGTATGTCATAAATAACCAGTGTCATTTCATGTCATACATCACCACATGTCATAAGTCACTAGTGTCAGGTCAATGCATGTGTCCCTGAGTCACCATATCAATTGACACAAGCAAAACTGTCAGCATTTAGTTATTGTTGAAATGAACAAGGTTGAGATGTTAATCCTGTAAACAAGTCAACAAGACGGGTCAATCTGATTAAGATTCAGCAAGTCAAAAGTTTACAAAAATCCTCAAAGCCACGGCATAACTTATGATGGGTCATTTGGACGTTACCATGTGTCAGAGAGGAAATAAATTGTTAGAGAGGCGCCACCTATCACTAGAAGTGATCCACTAGAAGTGATCCACCCTCAGCCTCATACAGCGTATTGGCATTGCATTTTACATCTACAAATGGTATGATAAACATGAGATTTATTTCTATACATTATTTGTCAAATTCCTTTCAAATTTCATTAAAATATTGCTAATATTTCTTAAATAAAATTGTGAAATATATAAAACATGTAAGTGTAGCAAACGATAAAAAGTAGAGTAATTACAAAATGCAAAACAGTGATGTTAAAAATTATAGTTATACTGCATAGCTAACTACCTTAATATACAATAAAGATCTTATAAATTTACTTGGAATATTTCTAAAAGCTCATCTATGAAAGAGAAAGCTAGAATTGGAAATGCTCGCCAACTATTATAGCCCATTAGTACATGTATTGTACATATAAAGTACACAGCATCCATGCCATTGTTTGTGTGGTTGTATGAAAGACAGAACAGAAAAACAACAGCCCAATATAAAGTGGTTAATTTGATTATTTTATATACAATAAAAATACTTTTATGGATCAAAATAATAACATTCAGATTAATAAAGGTATTGTGAAATTCAGTAAATATATAGCACCTGTGCAGCTACACTTTCTACACACATTACATGGACTGACCCATGATTTGTTACATCAGGAAATCCATCCATGAGATGGTTTACATGGATTAAAACTACAATACTCACCTGACATCTTTGTATGCTGTTTTGCCAAGTTCGCGAGTAATTTGAGCAATCTGCTTATGTGTCCTCGTGCCAAAGTAGATTTTTGGCACTCTGAAATCAACAAGTATGTCACTCAACATACTTTCACAGGGTTCCCACTAATTCTGTAACACACAATTTCATGACTTTCCATTACCTTTTTCTATAATGGATGTGAGTTGCAACTCAAGACATCACTATCGAGTTACCTGATGTAATGCGAGGGTATTGTACATAAATGTACACGTGAAACAGGTTATGAATATATTGTGCAAGTTAACGTTACCAATTTAATTTAAAATTAACAATAAAAGCAAGAGTCATATTAAATTACTCTTGCTTTTATTGTTAATTTTAAACTGGTGACTTATGACAGATGAAACTGGTGATTTCCATCATGAGATGTCACTGGTGACTTTTGATATCAATCAACACTGTTGACTTATGGCATAACATGTGACACTGGTGACTTATGACATCTTGTGACACTTATAAATAACATACATTGACACACAGCCTTTGCAGATGACTATCCTTTGTTCCAAGATGTCTCCACTTATATTTCTCTACACACTTCTGCCTTCCCCTCGACAGATGCCTGCGCCATCAAAACAATGTTTATCTTAATTATTTACTCACACATACTGCTGTTTTGCCAAGTTCGACTAGAATTTACATCTCTGAATTATTCAGAAAATTACAACAAGTGACAAGAACTGTGTGTCGAAACTGTGGCATCTGTGAGTTTTAGCTTTGTATATATTTTTTTTCAAATACACTATTTTTAGTTATGTATTTATTATTTTATATGGACAAACTGATTGTCTTATTAGACTGTTATTATACCACCAGAATGTCAATTTAGGGTGATCTAGTCATTAGAGCATCAGACTGTCAACCGAAAGATGATCTAGTTTTTAGAGCACCACAATGTTGATTTAGGGTGATCTAGTCATTAGAGCACCAGAATGTCAATTTAGGGTGATCTAGTCTTTAGAGCACCATACTGTCAATTTAGTGTGATCTAGTCGTTAGAGCAGCAGAGTGTCAATTTAGGGTGATCTAGTCTTTAGAGCACCAGAATGTCAATTTAGGGTGATCTAGTCATTACAGTAATTTGCAAAAGTTTAAGACCAAGCACGATTTTTTGAAGAAATTTAACAAAACTATGATTTTTGGCCTTCACATAACATTATATCAGTTTATTTCGCCAAATAAATGTAGTACAACATAATATGAAACTTTATGTCGTCCAAAAGTGTCAGTGTCTCTACTTTTCAGTATTTAGTGTGGCCTACTTTGCTGTCAATGACCGCCTGGATGCGATATGGCATGATAGAAACCAGAGATTCGCAGTACTCCTGGGTGATTTCGGTGACCCAAACGTCCTTGATAGCTTGTTTCAAGTTTTGAGCACTTGATGGTTGTTTGTCTGCCACCTTATCCTTCATTATAGTCCACAGGTTCTCAATGGGATTTAGATCTGGGCTGTTCCCAGGCCATTCCAGCACGGAGATGTTGTTCTTCTTGAGGAAATCAGTGGCTATCTTGGATCGGTGACAAGGAGCGTCATCTTGCATGGAAAACACACATTTGTGGATGTCCATATTCATATTTCAGCTTCTCCTTCAGCAACTCCATGTACCTAGGTCCATTCATAGTGGTGTTAGGTGGAATAAAATACAGATCAGAAGGGCCAAAACATGACACGGCACCCCAAATCATCTGACTTGGCGGGTGTTTCATTGTGGCTGCTGTATATTTCTCATCAAATCACTTACCTACTGGCCGCCTAACGTGCCTCTAGCGAGGTATAAACTGCTGCATGGTCGATTCATCTGAGAACAACACTTTCTTCCACTGCGCGAGAGTCCAGTGGTGATGTCGTCTGGCAAAGTCCAGTCTCTTTTTTTTCATCACTGTTGTCAGGCGTGGCTTCCGGGCCGGCTTGCGGGACTTGAGCCCAAATTCCTTGCTGAGACGTCTCGAAACAGTACTGAGACTTATTTCCATACCTTTTAAGCGTAAAGCAGCCCGAATTTTCTTGCATGAGCTCATTGGCGAGCGCATCATGATGCGTCTCATTACGTGGTCATCCTTGAGAGTAGTTTTCCGTGGACGACCACTCCTTTTACTGTCACAAAAAGTGCCATCAGTATTGAATTTGACGATGGCGTTGTGCACGGCTGTCTTGGAATAACGTAATTTAGCACTAATGTCTCTTTCCGTATATCCTTCTCCATGTAGAGTCACTATTTGTGCCCTTAGAACCTCTGTCAAAGACGATTTTTTTGCCCATTTCAGGGATGAAGACAAAACAGAAAAACACCTAATCGATACTGACAGCAGCAAACAAATGACGTGGAAGTACTGACTAGGCGTATTGCTTCAAGGCCCAAATAGGATGATGCAATCCAGACATTATCTGATGCAATCTGATGCTATACCATAAAATGCTTAAAAATTGTGCCTGGTCTTAAACTTTTGCAAATGACTGTAGAGCACCAGATTCAACCGAGGTATGATCTAGTTTTTAGAGCACCAGAATGTCAATTTAAAATGATCTAGTCATTAGAGCACCAGACTGTCAACCGAGGGATGATCTAGTCTTTAGAGCACCAGACTGTCAATTTAGTGTGATCTAGTCTTTAGAGCACCAGACTGTCAACCGAGGGATGATCTAGTCTTTAGAGCACCAGAATGTCAATTTAGGATGATCTACTCATTAGAGCACCAGACTGTCAACCAACGGATGATCTAGTCATTAGAGCACCAGACTGTCAACCGAGGGATGATCAAGTCTTTAGAGCACCAGAATGTCAATTGAGGGTGATCTAGTCATTAGAGCACCAGACTGTCAACCGAGGGATGATCTAGTCTTTAGAGCACCAGACTGTCAATAGAGGGGCCACGGTTCGCGTCTACATCCTGTCGTTTAAAAATTCAAAGTCAAAGTG
Organism: Escarpia spicata; assembly: GCA_963995525.1. Lineage (NCBI taxonomy): Eukaryota > Metazoa > Annelida > Polychaeta > Sabellida > Siboglinidae > Escarpia > Escarpia spicata. The sequence continues at coordinate 43,525,524 of OZ023213.1, forward strand.
ACTTGAACTTTTTAAAGTTATTTAATTAACTTTTTATTTTTTACGTTGACTTATCTGCTGAAAGCGTGATTTTCTAATGTATCAACTTAATTTAGTTATTTAAGTAGTTAATTTTATTTAGCTTATGAATAATTGTCTTTTTAAACACTTTTTAAATGTATTTAATTTTAACTTGTTAGCGCATATGAATATACTTTAACCTGGATATGTCACATTGAAAATATATACTAATAAATATTAATAAAAATTGGGCTTTTACTCCAGTTTGTTAGAAGTAACAAAAAAATGTAATGTTTGTCCTTTCTACCTGATATGCCAGGGCAAGTAAAATATAATATAATTTATTACTTATAAAGTGTAATTTCCATAAAATGCTCTAAGTGGTTAAGTAAGAGTGCCAAGTCTTGGGTTCCACAGCTGGTGTCTCATTCTATAAACCCCTACTGGCATTAACATCCTGACAAAAGAACTCTGCCGATTATCGAAGTCGAATCAAACCTAATCCCATAAGCTTTTCATAGGAAATTCAACAAATGTTTGCAAATTACCAACTTGACTTCTCGTCCGTTAGAAAAGGCTAAACTTGTCCATTGTTGTTTAAGTGTTGACTCTCAATACTGACATGGACAAGTGACCGGGACTGCCCATCTGTCCCCTCCAGTCTCACTCGAGGTTAACAAACTGGCTTGACACAACGAGTTGATTGGCAAGCATCCGGCCTCAGTGACAGCCCATTTGTGCGCACAGTAGGATGCCAGTGGACGGCCAGGTTAAGCCCGACAGTCAGCGGGACCGCTAGATTAAATTAACTTGTCGCTAAGCGGCAGACAACTGACGTTGATCCCAGCCATAAATCCCCCATTTCCCTGTAGTCTGGGGGATAAGGCTGAGCACAAATCCACACTTGGATTAGCCTTCTGGTTGTGGCCTGTTGGTTGACAGCCAAATTACACGGTGAGGTTCGGTGACTAATTGCTCTTCCCACTCCATTAGTGTTCAAACTCGATGATCTTCCACAATTTCCCGCACTCTCAAAGGTTCTTCCCTGCCCTTGCGACATCTCTCTTGACACTTGTTGTCCAACATTTTTTTCCGTTTTCTTCTTCGTTTTATTATCACCTTCCATTGGTCCCATTAGGGTGGGGGGGTGGCACATCACTTGAATAGATCCAAGTTGTCTCCGTCTGTCATGATTCTTTAATATTCTTTCACCCTCTTGACTTTTCAACCCTGCACTTTTGACGTCTCTCTTGGCACTATCTCTCCAACTAGATTTTTTTACAATACAAATATGTTTATTTCAACTTTCATCATACATTTTACATACTTAAATTATCAATTGTTTTCAAATAAAAGCTGAAATGGATATGCTTGAAGCTAATTAGCTGATGAGACAACATACCCATTTTTAGTAATACACATTTTTTTAGCAATACGTATTAGGAAAATATATATAATTTTTACCATTATTTATGTAATATCTATTCAAATTCATATTTTTGGCACAACATATTAGTAATACCAACACTAAAACAGAATCCGTTGCACTACTCGAACACAATTTCTAACTGTATTTTGCTAAAATAACAGTTTTCAATTTAGTGTGGAATATTTGGCAAGAATAACTGTATTTACACACATATTTAGATTATTTCAGTTTTACACCTATAACACTGACGCACGTTGATTTCAATTTGGTTCTTGCATACACACAGTGGAAATGTCCCTGACTACTTGATCTGGTATTGTGCACATGCATACGTATGTCCAACATAAAAATGCAATTGTAGTTGCAGACGACGCAAGATTTGGTTAACTTTGCACATAAGTGATAAACATTTAAACTCAACTCATTAGTTTGGTCTCAATATCCTGCAATCTTCCTCTTCTCCATCTTTCTGCCACCTTTTTATTCTTCTTCTTGTTTTTGTTCTTCTACTTGCTCTTCTTGATCTCCTGACACTGTTTGTTCTTCTTCTTGCTCTTCTTGATCTCCTGAGCCTGCTTGTTCTTCTTCTTGTTCTTCTTGATCTCCTGACCCTGGTTGTTCTTCTTCTTGTTCTTCTTGATCTCCCGACACTGTTTGTTCTTCTTCTTGTTCTTCTTGATCTCCTGACCCTGGTTGTTCTTCTTCTTGCTCTTCTTGATCTCCTGACACTGTTTGTTCTTCTTCTTGTTCTTCTTGATCTCCTGACCCTGGTTGTTCTTCTTCTTGTTCTTCTTGATCTCCTGAGCCTGCTTGTTCTTCTTCTTGGTCTTCTTGATCTCCTGACCCTGGTTGTTCTTCTTCTTGCTCTTCTTGATCTCCTGACCCTGGTTGTTCTTCTTCTTGTTCTTCTTGATCTCCTGAGCCTGCTTGTTCTTCTTCTTGCTCTTCTTGATCTCCTGACCCTGGTTGTTCTTCTTCTTGCTCTTCTTGATCTCCTGACCCTGGTTGTTCTTCTTCTTGTTCTTCTTGATCTCCTGACCCTGCTTGTTCTTCTTCTTGCTCTTCTTGATCTCCTGACCCTGTTTGTTCTTCTACTTGCTCTTCTTGATCTCCTGACCCTGTTTGTTCTTCTTCTTGTTCTTCTTGATCTCCTGAGCCTGCTTGTTCTTCTTCTTGCTCTTCTTGATCTCCTGACCCTGGTTGTTCTTCTTCTTGCTCTTCTTGATCTCCTGACCCTGTTTGTTCTTCTTCTTGTTCTTCTTGATCTCCTGAGCCTGCTTGTTCTTCTTCTTGGTCTTCTTGATCTCCTGAGCCTGTCTGTTCTTCTTCTTGCTCTTCTTGATCTCCTGACCCTGTGTGTTCTTCTTCTTGTTCTTCTTGATCTCCTGACCCTGTTTGTTCTTCTTCTTGCTCTTCTTGATCTCCTGACCCTGGTTGTTCTTCTTCTTGCTCTTCTTGATCTCCTGACCCTGGTTGTGCTTCTTCTTGCTCTTCTTGATCTCCTGACCCTGTTTGTTCTTCTTCTTGCTCTTCTTGATCTCCTGACCCTGTTTGTTCTTCTACTTGCTCTTCTTGATCTCCTGACCCTGTTTGTTCTTCTTCTTGTTCTTCTTGATCTCCTGAGCCTGCTTGTTCTTCTTCTTGCTCTTCTTGATCTCCTGACCCTGGTTGTTCTTCTTCTTGCTCTTCTTGATCTCCTGACCCTGTTTGTTCTTCTTCTTGCTCTTCTTGATCTCCTGACCCTGTTTGTTCTTCTTCTTGCTCTTCTTGATCTCCTGACCCTGTTTGTTCTTCTTCTTGCTCTTCTTGATCTCCTGACCCTGTTTGTTCTTCTTCTTGCTCTTCTTGATCTCCTGACCCTGGTTGTTCTTCTTCTTGCTCTTCTTGATCTCCTGACCCTGGTTGTGCTTCTTCTTGCTCTTCTTGATCTCCTGACCCTGTTTGTTCTTCTTCTTGCTCTTCTTGATCTCCTGACCCTGGTTGTTCTTCTTCTTGCTCTTCTTGATCTCCTGACCCTGTTTGTTCTTCTTCTTGCTCTTCTTGATCTCCTGACCCTGTTTGTTCTTCTTCTTGCTCTTCTTGATCTCCTGACCCTGGTTGTTCTTCTTCTTGCTCTTCTTGATCTCCTGACCCTGTTTGTTCTTCTTCTTGCTCTTCTTGATCTCCTGACCCTGTTTGTTCTTCTTCTTCTTCTTCTTGATCTCCTGAGCCTGCTTGTTCTTCTTCTTGCTCTTCTTGATCTCCTGAGCCTGTCTGTTCTTCTTCTTGCTCTTCTTGATCTCCTGACCCTGTTTGTTCTTCTTCTTGCTCTTCTTGATCTCCTGACCCTGTTTGTTCTTCTTCTTGCTCTTCTTGATCTCCTGACCCTGTTTGTTCTTCTACTTGCTCTTCTTGATCTCCTGACCCTGTTTGTTCTTCTTCTTGTTCTTCTTGATCTCCTGAGCCTGCTTGTTCTTCTTCTTGCTCTTCTTGATCTCCTGACCCTGGTTGTTCTTCTTCTTGCTCTTCTTGATCTCCTGACCCTGTTTGTTCTTCTTCTTGCTCTTCTTGATCTCCTGACCCTGTTTGTTCTTCTTCTTGCTCTTCTTGATCTCCTGACCCTGTTTGTTCTTCTTCTTGCTCTTCTTGATCTCCTGACCCTGTTTGTTCTTCTTCTTGCTCTTCTTGATCTCCTGACCCTGGTTGTTCTTCTTCTTGCTCTTCTTGATCTCCTGACCCTGGTTGTTCTTCTTCTTGCTCTTCTTGATCTCCTGACCCTGGTTGTGCTTCTTCTTGCTCTTCTTGATCTCCTGACCCTGTTTGTTCTTCTTCTTGCTCTTCTTGATCTCCTGACCCTGGTTGTTCTTCTTCTTGCTCTTCTTGATCTCCTGACCCTGTTTGTTCTTCTTCTTGCTCTTCTTGATCTCCTGACCCTGTTTGTTCTTCTTCTTGCTCTTCTTGATCTCCTGACCCTGGTTGTTCTTCTTCTTGCTCTTCTTGATCTCCTGACCCTGTTTGTTCTTCTTCTTGCTCTTCTTGATCTCCTGACCCTGTTTGTTCTTCTTCTTCTTCTTCTTGATCTCCTGAGCCTGCTTGTTCTTCTTCTTGCTCTTCTTGATCTCCTGAGCCTGTCTGTTCTTCTTCTTGCTCTTCTTGATCTCCTGACCCTGTTTGTTCTTCTTCTTGCTCTTCTTGATCTCCTGACCCTGTTTGTTCTTCTTCTTGCTCTTCTTGATCTCCTGACCCTGGTTGTTCTTCTTCTTGCTCTTCTTGATCTCCTGACCCCAGTTGTTCTTCTTCTTGCTCTTCTTGATCTCCTGACCCTGTTTGTTCTTCTTCTTGCTCTTCTTGATCTCCTGACCCTGGTTGTTCTTCTTCTTGCTCTTCTTGATCTCCTGACCCTGGTTGTTCTTCTTCTTGCTCTTCTTGATCTCCTGACCCTGTTTGTTCTTCTTCTTGCTCTTCTTGATCTCCTGACCCTGTTTGTTCTTCTTCTTGCTCTTCTTGATCTCCTGACCCTGTTTGTTCTTCTTCTTGCTCTTCTTGATCTCCTGAGCCTGTTTGTTCTTCTTCTTGCTCTTCTTGATCTCCTGACCCTGTTTGTTCTTCTTCTTGTTATTCCGTTTCTTCTTCTTCCTTATATTGGTACATCTTCCGTTGATGCCATTGCAATGGGGGCAACCACTTGAATAGATCAAAGTTGCCTCCGTCTATCATAATTCTCTAATATTCACTCTTGACTTTTCACCCCTGTTCTTTCGTATCTCTCTTTACACTGTATCTCAACTTGCTTTCAGTCTTCTTCTTCTCCATCAAAACCTTCTCCGTGTTCTACTTCTTGATCTTCTTGTTCTTCATCTTGTTCTTCTTCTTGTTCTTCATCTTGTTCTTCTTGTTCTTGTTTTTCTTCTTCTTCTTGTTCTTCATCTTGTTCTTCTTCATCTTCTTCTTCTTGTTTTTCTTCTTCTTGATCTTGTTCTTCTTCTTGTTCTTGTTTTTGTCTTGTTCTTCTTTTTCTTCTTCTTCTCACCTGTCTTGTTGTTACTATTATCTACCTTCGTCCCACCACATGGAAATTGCATGTGCTAAAAATGCTGCAGTACGCAATGCAACATACAAATAATTCTTAGTAATTTACAATAAGAATTTATTGTACAATAATAATAATATACATTGGATAATATTTTTTTGAATGTGAACATTAATTAAATATAAAAAATGGTAACGGGTACAATCGTTAATTGTCTCACTTAATTTTTCATCCAATTTCGAAAGATTCATTAATACACAAATTGTGCATCACTTGATAATGCGTTCCACCGTTTCATACGCTGGCAACCAGTTCATCTTTTCCAGGCACTGGTACTATTTGTCATCTGGCGTAGCACAGCATAATTTGATGATGCTTGTTTATTATTTCACATCAGTTTAGGCTTAATGTTGGGTACATTGAAAACAATTGAGGTGAACCTTTTATACATCATATTTGTGAATCTTAATTGCAATTTACAAGATGAAAAGGCGATGCCAAGCCAAAGACCTGACTGGGGCTGGACTGGAGGTGCAAACGGGGAAGCCATCATGGCATGGATGGCTGCAAACGTGATTGATTGTGACAGCACAAAATTAACAATACCTTTCTCCACATTCACTCTGCCTAAAGTTTACAGACCGTAATCAAAGGAACTCTTAAGTAGTTTGGACAAACTCAACGATTACAGCAAGGAAGACAAGCTCGTTGTTACGGGTACACGTGTACTTTGTGTTACCATTGACACACACCAAGCTGTATGTCCGCCATTTTCTAAACAAATTCGGCAAAAAATCTTCAAATTAATTAATACTGTCTGTCTTAGGAGGGACAGATAACCAAAATATCCTGTCCGCTGTTCGCGTACATGAGGTGTCCCCTCGTCAGAGGGACATTGACATCGCAAAATGGTCCGTACATTTACAAACTGTCCCGACATAGCGGGTGTCCCCTCGTCAGAGGGTCGCTGATGAGAGGGACTAGTGTAATACTACCTGTATAATATACTTGGAGAAGTTTGCTACTTAAAACTAAAAGAAATATTGTATAATCTAACTGGAACTTCAGTGCTGCTACAGATGGTGGATTTTGTGTGATGAAATAGAACACATGAACATATGACCTTTAAATGTTTTTCCTGCAATCCCTTAATTAAACACACATGTGCTGAATATGTGCACCTGGTCTACACATGTCTTTGGATTTGTAAGCAAATAATAAGTATTAAGCAAAACACACCATTCTAACATCATGCATCTAAGTATATCAAAATCCAACTGTGACTACCAACTTTTTATTTCGTGCAATTTTGAACAACCCCCAAACGGGAGTCTAAGCCCAGACTGTGTATTTAACTCTAAAATATATTTATGTAACTAGATTGCCATGGCAACTTCCAGGATTCCTAGAATGAGCACCCTGTCCCTTTATTGTTGTGTGACATTTCCACACTTAACCACCCCAACTTCTCTACTCACCCCCTCCCCACCCACCCCCTCCTCACCCTCCCCCTCCCTCTCCCCACCCCATGTCCTGTACAATTATAGCTGACAAGCCAGTGGCATCTGTTCCTAGAAATTCCTGGAAGTACCTGGATCGTTGTTTGCTTTGAAGTTACAACACTGCAACATAAGTTTATTAACGACACTTCATCCTCTCATATATATATATATATATATATTAATGATGAAGACCAACACACGAGACAGTTGCAGCCAGGGTAACACACTTTACCCCTCCATGGCTTTGCTGCTGGGGTGATTGATTTGGCACCCTTGTACCATTGCCTCTTTCTTCCAAGGCTTGTTGCTAATCACTGTAGCTCATTACTAGGGTCAGGGGTATATAATCTGCCCTTGTCTGTGTCATTCTGTCAGGGATTCAGGGTATATAGGTACAGAACATTTAATTATAATGCATATATATATATATATCTTTCCAGCAACAATGCACAAAACCTATACTTTTACAGACATGTAAGCAATGTATATATACAATATATATAAACAATATATATATATCAACTGTATACACCCTATTTATTCTAATTTCTAACCAACCATGAGGATGAGTATTTTTGCTAGTAATAATAACAATACAATAACATCTTGTTGATCTTACAGAAATACTGCAATTGCTTTCAAAGGCCAAAGAACTTGCAGCTGCTAATGGCAAATGACCTGCCAAAAACCTATGACGTGTCGTTTTCCCAACTGAAAACGTTCCATGGGGAAAATATTGCAGTTTGGCAAAATTACGAACGCGGTGATTTACGACGAAACAATGGCTGCCGAACAAATGCGATTACATCCGACCTGGCAACACAATCAGCGAGGAACACAGGAATAGTTGTCTCCTAATCGGCTGAATCCTTTGTATGAGCGATTAGCGGGGTAATCTGACAGCGTGACTGGACAGATGCCTGTCTCACACGCGCGCAGGCAGTGCCCTGTCAAATCAACTACTTAACGGTGGTCACTAAACAGGCTGCTAGACTCCTGCGGCATTAGTTTCGCATTCATTAGGCTCAGCCACTAACACTCCACTGACGAGTTGATGACATCTCTCATAGCCTCTTTTAATTATAACACAGGGGGGTGGGTTGTAGGGAACGTTTCACCAGAATATGGTAGGCCCCTTCCCTGTATTACTATTACCCCTCCCCCTCTCCAATGTGACAGCTTTGGCCTAGACAAAGGAGGCTGGGTGGAGTAATGAGGGGGAATAAGAAGGGGCGAAGAGGGAGTACTTAGGAAGATGGGGTGGGATCAGAGGGTGCACATAAGTGGGCATAAAAAGACACCTTGATAAGGATTAATATGAAACCAAAGTTATCCCGCAAACCCTGGGGACAAGATAAAATAGAAGTAAAAAATATAAAAAACAATACGGCAGAAGTACAAAAATGTAGGGAACAAGTAGGAATTTATGTCATGCAATTTACAAAGAAAATTGTCTGATTTAATATATAATTTTACTGGATATCCTGCAAACCCTTCAGAAAACACGATAAAAATATAATATATATTTTTTATTAAATAATACAAAAGTAGAAAAACTTAGGAAGAAAGTAGGATTTATGTCACACCTCTGGCAGAGACTATGGCTTATTTTTGATAATTCAGTAGCTATTCTGCAAACCATGGGGGAAATAAGATAAAACAAGGATATATTTTAAGTAAACAAACTTAGGGGAAAATTTTATTTCACTTCATACCATTAACTAAGATGATGGCCTAATTTGAACAATTTCTGTACTTTTGCTACAAATCCTGGGGAAAACAGGATAAAAATATATATAAATAATATAGTTTTAAGCTAATACATAAGTAGAAAAAATCAGGAAAAAGTAAAGATGTACATAATACCGTTGACAAAGATAATGGCTTTACTTGAATTTCTATAGTTATCTTGCAAATCCTCGGGAAAACTACATAAAAATAGAATATATTTAAAAACAAATACACAAGAAAAATGAATTGCAAAAGTAGAATGTTATGTCACAAAACTAACACAGATAATGACCTCATTTATATAATTTCAGTAGTCATCCTGCAAATCCTGAATAAATAAGATAAAAAGTAATATATTTAAAAACTATGATATAAGAAAACCACAAAAAGTAGGATATTATGGTAAGCAATTGACAAAGAAAATGGTTCCATTTACATTTAATTTCAGTAGTGTTCACCTCTCCGTAGATAATTATGAACAACACGTATTTTGTATGTTTAATTTGGAATGATTTATATGTATTATTTACTCAAAAGCTATTTGCATGCCCATTATTTACTTTACACAGATATAGCTGCCACTACCAAGTTATGAACCCAATCTTTATTGACACACACCATCACAACTGCCGCAGCTCTGCCAAAGTGAAAAATATCGACTGTCACGCAACTTGACAAATACATCACAGATTCTGTGTCACGCAGTAAGAAAAAATTCAACAAAATAACAGCGCCTTTGAAACAGAACCCCGTGGTATTTTCACCCGTTTTTTCAAGATGTTAATTTAAGCAAGCCTCGTTAATTAACGTCCCTAGCTGGAGTTGCAGGCGTCAGCGGCTGTCACCCGAGTCACAGCCAGGCGACAGTGATGGGCAGCAACAGTGCCAATGTCCCTCTAAGCAACGGCTTCATCAGAGCTGCCACGTGTCTCAGTGCCGCTACACACCGCTACCCGTCGCTGTAGACACATTACTTGTGGGTCCATGTCACATGTGACACATCCGTCACAAGATCTTTGTAAATCTATCAGCCAACTAAGCACACTTAGACTCTCTCACTTTCATTTGGATACACTTCAATTTTGCTGTCAAATGTAACAGGGTATGTCCTTGACACTTTAAATTTGGTTGTTATTTTGTTTTCCACCAAATAAAATTCTATGAAAAAAATGTTTTTGTACTCGCCAGATACGGAAGATTGCTGTCAAAAGGAGGTAATACTTTTAAAGTATTCCCTCACACATACACAAAATGGAATTATTGGACACACCATTTTGCAACTGTGATTAAATGTTTCTTTTGTATACAAATTCCTTGATAGGAGCCATTTTTAATAAGCTGATATATGAATATAATTATGTATAACTAAAATATGTTACTAGAGGGTATACTGACACAACATTTCAGATATATTCCAACTCTATTCAAAAGCATTTTGTGCAAGAACATCTAACTGATTCAATTATGTTCAATGAACGAACAAAAGTCACCAAAATGAAATAATTAGTGTTACTGAAAAAAAAATTAAAAATAGGATGGCCTGTATTTCCATGCTAAATTGTGTTCTGCTACATTGGACAGATTTTAATATTCATGTCAGTGAAAAAGATTATCAGAAATATTTACTTTTTTAATTTGGGTAACTATATTGTGGTGCACATCTATCTACAAAAAATATGTCTGTTTATCCACTCAATGTATGCATGATTGGCAGAAACCCCCTAAAAATTAAATGACTTCATTTATTATGACTATTTGCCAGGAACTGTTTTCAATTTAGGAAAACCAAACTGTTTTCCATTTGTGATACCTGTCTGAATCTTGAGTAGCTCAAACGAAGCTTTCGACACCTTCACTCAATCACTGTGCCTTCATCAGCTTCATACTGAAACACCATCAGTCATCATGTCACATTGTTGGTGACTGTCACGTGACAACAGTTCCAAGAATACTCTCCCATTTTCTTTGTCCACATTAAAACCAGGGGCATATTTTCTTCTAAACAAACTATGGAATAAACACTTGGGATTGATCTCCTGTAATTTCCACTTCAGGTACATACAATATTTAACACATTTATCTGACTCCCTAGACACGAAAAACCGTGTGCAATGCTGATACCTTTTACAAAGGTAATGGTCACGATTTTATGACCCTCGACCACATGCGGTCGGGGGAGTGTGAGAGTAAAGGGGTGATCTACCGCAGTACCCTATGGGGTAGGGTGCTGCCATGACCCACGACATGAAACGGCAGACTGTGAATGCGCCACACGACCTATTGACTCGAGCAACTGGGGCGACACAGGGAGACTATTCTCTTCTCGCTTTTAACTCTCACCCACTGCGACACAATTTATGTTATTCCTTAAAAAAACTTTGATTTCTCACCGACTGGTGTTGGCTTGGGGCTGGTTCCCGCGGTGCTTGGTCCTACATCATCAACAACACCCTACATGCAACTCCCGTTTGTGCACCCCCATCTTCCCAGCTGTTAGTCCCTCTATTCCCCTATCCGGACCTGTCAAACATGGTGTGGGTCGCTAGGAGTGTCAGGGGGGACAGCTTGACCAGGAGGATTATACTGACCACATAATCCACTGACATGTGGAGATAGATCACTATTTCTACATTCATGGTACATGAATAATGAGTGATTTTTAGATGCTACCTTTCAAGGATTTTTTAACACTGAGAACATATCGTAATGACTATGTATTTACATACAGTCATTCTGTACAGTATGTATTTACATACAGTCGTTCTGTACAGTATGTATTTACATACAGTCGTTCTGTACAGTATGTATTTACATACAGTCGTTCTGTACAGTATGTATTTACATACAGTCATTCTGTACAGTATGTATTTACATACAGTCGTTCTGTACAGTATGTATTTACATACAGTCATTCTGTACAGTATGTATTTACATACAGTCATTCTGTACAGTATGTATTTACATACAGTCATTCTGTACAGTATGTATTTACATACAGTCATTCTGTACAGTATGTATTTACATACAGTCGTTCTGTACAGTATGTATTTACATACAGTCGTTCTGTACAGTATGTATTTACATACAGTCGTTCTGTACAGTATGTATTTACATACAGTCGTTCTGTACAGTATGTATTTACATACAGTCATTCTGTACAGTATGTATTTACATACAGTCATTCTGTACAGTATGTATTTACATACAGTCGTTCTGTACAGTATGTATTTACATACAGTCGTTCTGTACAGTATGTATTTACATACAGTCATTCTGTACAGTATGTATTTACATACAGTCATTCTGTACAGTATGTATTTACATACAGTCATTCTGTACGGTATGTATTTACATACAGTCATTCTGTACAGTATGTATTTACATACAGTCGTTGTATACAGTATGGAGGCTCTAACAACATTACTACTGCAGGTTGGTAAGAAAGCAAACATAAAAATATAGTTTATATTAAAACTGAATCGTAACTTTGCATACATGATGAAATTTCAACAGAGTACAATATTAATGCTAATCTGCAGCCTCACACTGGACATGAAAGTGACAACCCAACAAATGTTAGTACAGCTGGTTAGGATGCAAAGTTAGATATTATGTAGTCACTAAATTATGGATATTGTGTCTGTTGAAAAATGGTACATAACAAATATGTCTAGATGAGTCCATTTTGAGGAATCTGAACGAAGCAACATATATAAACACACAATTCCTTGAAATCTACCTAAAATAATCTTGATTTGCACAAATAAACACTTTTTTTTCATCATTTCCACCAGTACATGTTGATTAGTTGGGTGAGACAGAAACAGGAACACATTTAGCATTGCAACAGTCAGACAATTAGTATTGCAACTGATGCTATTAAGAATGTGATTATGTGTGGTTGCAAATGTGGTAAATAGATGGCATTGATTATGTGTGGTTGCAAATATCATAAATAAATGGCATTGATTATGTGTGGTTGTAAATATAATAAATAAAAGGCATTGATTATATGTGTGGTTGCAGATATCGTAAATAAATGGCATTGATTAGGTGTGGTTGCCAATGTGGTAAATAAATGGCATTGATTATCTGTGTGGTTGCCAATATGGTAAATAGATGGCATTGATTATGTGTGGTTGCAAATATAGTAAATAAATGGCATTGATTATATGTGTGGTTGCAAATATGGTAAATAGATGGCATTGATTATGTGTGGTTGCAAATATGGTAAATAAATGCATTGCAACCGAGGTTTAAAGAATGCAGGGCACATTTTGTAGTCATGAAATGAGATTGCATCTGGGGCTGAACACTACAGGCCGAAACGGAATCGAGTATCAGGGGTCATATTAGGTTCAATAGGTTGTTCTTGGATCATTAAATGTTGTAATGGTTGTAATTTAGGCAAAACCAAATTATGGGGTTGCTACTGGGGTTATAAACTATAAAGTATGTAGGATTGCAAGTCTGCAATAGGGCCAACACATGTGTGGAACATACGACTTGGGGTGTATAATTGCAACTGGGGTAAATAAGCACTTGCAATTACAATAACTGGGATAATAATGGGTGTATCGGTTGCAACTTTAATTGTTATGTCTATGGGGTTGCAACTGGGGTTGTTATATACATATATATATAGGGTTGCAACAGGGGTTCATTTTAAGGAGTTGCAACTGGGGTTGTTAAGTCTGTGGAATTGCAACTGGGGTTGTTAAGTCTAAGGGGTTGCAACTGGGGTTGTTAAGTGTGTGTGATTGCAACTGGGGTTCTTAAGTCTATGGGGTTGCAACTTAAGTTGTTAAGTCTAAGTTGCAACCCCATAGACTTAAGAAACCAAGTTGCAACCATATAGACTTAAGAACCCCAGTTGCAATCACACACTTAACAACCCCAGTTGCAACCCCTTAGACTTAACAAGTTGTTAAGTCTAAGGTGTTGCAACTAGGGTTCATAAATATATGGTGTTACAACTTGGGTTGTCAAGTCTATGGGGTTGCAACTAGGGTTGCTATGTCTAAGTGGTTACAACTGAGGTTATTAAGTCTATAGGTTTACAACTTGGGTTGTTAAAACTATTGTGTTGCAACTGAGGTTGTTAAGTATAAGAGGTTGAACTGGAGTTGTTAAATATATGGTGTTACAACTGCTGTTATTAAATCTATGTGGTTGCAACTGGGGTTGTTAAGTATAATGTGGTTACAACTAGCGTTGCTAAGTTGATGGGGTTGCAACTGGGGTTATTAAGTATATCAGGGGGGGGGGGAGGTGCAGCAGAAGCTTGTATAGAAAAGCAACCAGGGCAGTAGTGGTCACTGACACCCCCAACGCCCCAGGTGGGGTGTTGTTAGAGGGGGTGGGGGGGTAGCAGCTAGACATGTACACTACCACAGCATCTGTCATAGGTCTTCCCCATGCCACTTAACCCTGTTCACCCCTACACCTGACACAGTTGTCAAGGGTAGCCTGTCTCTTCCTCCCCCACCACACACACTGCAGGGAGACTGACCCGCAGGCACCCAACCCTTGATCCCTCCATCCCACCCCTTGATACCTCCCTCGATCTCATCCCTTCATTCCTCCCTTGATCCCATCCTTTCATCCCATGCCTTCATCCCTCCCTCGATCTCATCCCTTCATTCCTCCCTTGATCCCATCCTTTCATCCCTCCCTCGATCTCATCCCTTCATCCCTCCCTTCATCCCATCCCTTGATCTCATCCCTTCATCCCTCCCTCAATCTCATCCCTTCAACCCTCCCTCAATTCCTTCCCTTCATCCTATCCCTCGATCCCACCCCTTGATCCCTCCCTTGATCTCATCCCTTGATCCCTCTCTCGATCTCATCCCGCAATCCTTCCCTCGATCCCACCCCTTGATCCCTCCTATACCAGGCCTTTATCCCACCTCTTGGTCAACATCCCATCTACATCCCTCAATCAACATCCTTCAATCCTATCTTTATTATAGTTATATCCCATCTCTTCCCACTACCCCAGTCCCTCAACCACATCCTTCCTTTATACCACCCCTCAATCCCATCTCTTAATCCCATCTCTTAATCCCATCTCTTAATCCCATCTCTTAATCCCATCTCTTAATCCCATCTCTTAATCCCATCTCTTAATCCCTATTCATAAATCCCCATGAAACCACCCCCTGTTATCATCCACTGATCCCATATTTTCCCTCAACAAGCAAAGAAAGTCTTGACATGTCACACAAGATGATAACAGGCAAATGACAAAATTTATCACACAAACATCCCTGTATACTCAAATGACACTTTGTTTCAAAAGAATTCTGCCTGAGAAAGTAAAGCCGATCATTGTGTCTTTAAAAATGGCAAATCTCAATGATGACAGACCGATCATTGTCATTGTTAAAAAAACAAATAAAATAAGTCAAAATCTTGGGATATTAGAGTACAGGGTACTATATTTGTATTTAATTCTGAATAAATTTGCACTATTTAATGTCTTATTTTAAAATAATTTAGTGGAAAAATGTTCCTAAGACAAACACCATGTTAAATTAACATTCTCATCAATTATCAAATCACCCATTAAAGTTAAATATCATACAAACATACGTTAATCAATAACATATGTAAATGTAAAAGAATGTACCTGTTTCCAATATACAACCCACTCAACATTGGCAACCCACTCAACAAGAAATATAAAAATGGCAGTGGATATAGCTGTGGGCTATACATCAGGAGACAGAAAACAAAAAACATTTCCCCAAGATGAATAGTGCTAACAGGTGAGTTTAACGAAGTGTTGTTTTCTGCAATTCAACCTAACAAGTTTCGACAAAGTCGGGACACAAAGAAACACCGTCACCCCATCAGAGGTGAGGCGTAGACTATCCAGGCCCTATCTAAACACCCCCTATCTGCGTGTCTACCCCACCACCCAAAAATGCCTCCGGCTGTTTTCACACTGTCTTCAGCGCTCACTTGTAAAATCTCAAATGTGGCTAATCTGCAGACACTTCCGAGGCTGTGGTGTGACCGATAACAACAGTCCAATCAGCCGTGGCTAATTAACACAAACGAGGCATCGCTGGGTTTGTTTAACCCCCAGATATCTCTCTCGGTAACGTGGTGTGTTTGGGTTCTCAGTACTCGGAGTCGTTTTGGGTGGGGAGTGAGGGAATCAGGGAGAGTCCCACCGGGGGTCCCACACTTAGGGAGCCACAAGAGGTATGAGAAACCAAAACGACTAGTACAGCACAACAAGAAATTATCTTATCCAAAACATCTCAAATGAAATTGCAGTATGCAGCATATAAGTATACATAATAAAACTATTACATAATAAAATTTCATATATACATCTATTGTATAGAATTAAACATTATATTGTGTAGGCACTGTATGAATTAGATATGGATTTATAAATTATAATGATTGTAAGATATTGTGTTTGTATCATACATAACTACACTGGTTGTAGGTGAACCATAGATAAGTAGCATGCTTCAGTCCACCCCCTTCCATCAACTTTGTATTGTTTATTTTATTGTTTACATGTTGGAAATGGTGTATTATGTGTAATGATAACAAAATTGTGCCAATAGTTGTTGGAAATAAATGACTGATTTGATTGACTGTATATACAGTGTACTTAAGCTATAAATAAACAGAACTCATAATAATTAACAGAAACACAGTACAAAAAGCAACAGAAATATGGTCAGTGACAAACATATCAGTCATAGGAGCCACTCATTATATCAAATGATATTTGGCTTCTCTTCAGTACATTTTAATAGTCTCTGGTCTTTATAGATATGTTTGTCAGTGTAGTTCTATCTAGAGTTTATCTAGTGCAGAGCTTGTTTGTAGCACAAATATAAATAATTGAATGTAGACACTTAAATGTTTGCATTATTTCCTACATATCTATGAAAATCATTACCGGTATGTAATACCTCTGTATGTATCCACTGAATTATAAATGTGTATAGCCATAAAAGGAATCTAAAAGCTGTATAACAGTAATAATAGTGCACTTCTATAGTGTGCCTATAAATATTACACTGAGGAACCAAACGAGCAACAAAACAAGAATCATTAGGCATAACCATGAGCAGGGATGTGCAAGAGTCATCATTAAAGCAAAGGACAGCCCAAGATTTGAGGTGGGAATGCAATTTCAAATAAATAAGACTTCAAACATTCCAGATTTTGGATAACTCGCTTGCCAACATTAAGCTTAGTTTCAGGAAGATGACTACGACACTTTCTAGATAATTGTGTACACATAGTATGTGTAAAAAGCTTCCAAACAGAAACCGCATTACGGAAACAGTTATATATTGCTAATAATATAATAGACTCAACACTGAACAATGTACTGTACTCAGTAATATAATAGACTCAACACTGAACAATGTACTGTACTCAGTAATATAATAGACTCAACACTGAACAATGTACTGTACTCAGTAATATAATAGACTCAACACTGAACAATGTACTGTACTCGGTAATATAACACTCAACACTGAACAATGTACTGTACTCGGTAATATAACACTCAACACTGAACAATGTACTGTACTCGGTAATATAACACTCAACACTGAACAATGTACTGTACTTGGTAGTATAATAGACTCAACACTGAACAATGTACTGTACTTAGTAATATTTTGCTCATCTCATTCATTATCCCTACAATAATTCACTCATTTGCACAAATATTTTGTTTTACTTTTTGTTAAAATCATCTGACAAGCTATAAACTTGCCATGTTTCTGTGTTGATTCTGCCAACTTTCCTGGGCCATCTCAAAAAATATGTCTGACAAATTCAGTGGGTTGTTGACAAAATGTTTGCATGGCAAATGGCTTTTGCATGTTAACAGATGTTTACAACAAAAGTCAATTCTGTTCAACCATTTAAACAAATAAAATACGTACTTTAAATTAAACTCACTTCAGGTTTTATTTAAGCTATATACACAAGATATTTGGACATTTAAATTTGAATTTGTGATGGTCTAGACCAGTTGAGGAAGCAGCTTTAATTATATACCAGAATATTATAGTAATAGTTATATATAAAGAAATGCAAGCATTAAAACAATGGTGCCTGAGAGCATAAACAGTTTAACTGATCTGTTTTCAGAATACCTAACTTACTGATGGTACACATTTTATTCATCACCTTTTTTATTTGCTAAATTACCTCTTTTTAATTAACTTATTTGAATCCATCGTTTTAGTGTATCTTTAAAACATTTATACAATTCTCTCATATGTAATCAATGAAAACACTACTACATGTATCTGCATATGTTTTGTTCTAAACACACGACCCTTAGGAAGATAACTGTATATTTTGTAAAGTTAATTGTAAATAGAAAATACTAATTGTACAAACAGAATTTTTAGGGATGCAGCAAAAAAGTGTGAGTTGTACCCTAGAAGCTTACACAGACAGAAATTGTCTGTAAATATAGTAAAGAAGGATTGCGGTGTGTCTGAATCACCGTTTGGGAGTATCGTTGATGGGAGACTGCAGTGAGTGACGGAGGTGTTTGTGCATCTGTTGGGAGAGAGATTCGTGCAGGTTCCAAGGCAGGTGCCTGCCAACAAGCCACAATTTTAGAAGCAGTAGATCACCTTGCGGTGTCAGATCAGGGGAGATGTAACAGGAGGGCGCCACTGGTCTTTCTTTCCCCACTCAAGTCCGGGCCTTCTACATACTATGGATGAAATTAACTTTACAATGTCTGCCTAAAGTTGCATCCTGAGGTCGTGCATTTTTTTAATACAAATTTCCAGTGAATCAACATGTCCGATACATTAAATATATAATTTCATCAACATCATAAAAACAATTTTAAATGGTGCAAGACAAAAAATTATATCCGTGTGCCATATGTTAACTATTTATTATTCCACTGGCCGGACCTGGCGAATGGTAATTTTGCAAAAGGGTATTTTATCGAATAACATTTCAAACGCCTATGTGACATGGTAGCAAGTATGATCAAATAAGTAAAGAAGTAAAAAGAACTTCCCTTTTTACCTTTACTGTTCATTCAAACTTGGGTTCTCTCGGTCGAGAGTCTGAAGCTCTAGCCTTTGCACAACTCCGCTCCACAATAAGTAAATACTGTTCATGTTGTACATCTACTTTGTTACAACACAATTAAAATTGGAGGTTTAACCCAGAATGCAACTTTAAACTACATTAAACAACTCAAGACTCTCATGTAATTTGACATATATTTAAAAATTAGCATGCAGTGAATACAAGAAGTATGGATTTTAAGCCGTAAAATGTGGTATGCCTGGACCTCCGACTAGGAAAACTACTGCACCTGATGCCCACATCAGCCTCCGTACCTGGCATGGCAGAAACAGGTGTATGGGTGGGACGCTTTTTTACACTTAACCTGTCATTGGCTCGCTTAAATCAGGGGGCTCGGTGACAAGGGAGGCTGTGAAAGCCATCGCCCTCAACGCCCCTGGCCAGGCCGCCTCACCGGTCAAAGGGGCGGCTGACAGGGAACTGGACATAAATCGCCGGCACATTTAGAAGGTGTCGAGAGGGAGAGAGAGAGCACTTTGAACAGATGTGAGATGTACGACAGACCGAGAGGAGGCTGTCCCGGTGGCAGTGTGGCTGCACCAATACAGTGGAGATCTCTGCCAGAACACACAAGACACTTAGAGTGGTTACGCTCAAGACTCTCCTTAAAACGCAGGTTTTAAGCTGGCTTACTTCCTAACAGGGGTAATTAGGACACTTTTTATTTATTTTGCATAATTATATAAAAAAGTAATTATATATATTTTTTATATACAAACATTATATTATAGTTGTCTATTTGTTTAATTTAATACTGAAACTATATAGCATGTATTTTAGTTATATATTTTTAATATCAATCTTAATAATTATTATTTATTTGCTTATTTAAAAATTGCATAAAGTGTCATTTGTTTTAATTATTTATTATATACTGTTTAATTATTTATTAATCTTAAGGCCACACCAATTTGATTGTTAGGATTACGGATTTTTTAGACCTTTTTGTTACGGAGGAGGGGGGAATAAAAATAAAAGTAATTGCACAAGAAAGCTGTTTTGTGTAAATACATGAATTGTCATATGAACCATACAGTACAGTGCTAAAAACTTATTTAGCCTTGTATCAAAACGTACTAGACACATACTTTTATGAAAGTTTAATAAAAGTTGAACACTATTACAATTTACAATAACAAGTACTTGTAACAAGACTTGTCAGATACCATTATGGTGTGTCAACATTACAGCCATACATGTGTAGATTAGAGGCAGGATATATCTGGCTGTGATAATATTAATTTGACTGGCATAATTAGGACTTGATTGTCGTACCTAAAATATTTCAAAGTTAACTTTGAGAAATAATACATTCTGTCAAATGTTTAAAATATCACAATGTTATGATCTATGCATCTATATAATACTGTTTTACTATGTGGTTAACTTTTCTAACAACATTTATTTATGCAATATTTGCAACACAGTAACAACCTTACATAATCAACTTAGATCATAAAATAATTCCTTTCACGCAATAACATAAATGACTGGTTGTTTCTAACGCAGCAGTGCATAATCTTTAAGTTAACAAATGTAAATTATACAAGTAATCATATTAACAGAACTTTATGAATGTTCAAATCAGTGATGCTGTTTCACTGATAATTTTGTTCAACTATTGTGACGCCATCCAACGGAATTTGTGAGAACTACGAACCGCGGACTATACCACTTTGAGCCAGCGTAACCTAGGCTGTTATTATTCCTTCGTGTTTTGTGTTCGAAACCGGAATATATACACTTATGCGTGTTCTAACGATGTGACAACCACATTTAATTAGCAACATGTCTTCAATGCGCTTAGCGGACAACCAGACAACGATTGCGAAACAATTTATGGTAGCACCTTCCGCCCGCGTCCCTGTTTACGTCTGTTGACACGAGGTACCACGGGCCCCATGACACTTCGTAGCAATTTGCCTTGCGCTTTTTAATAATCCTGCTTAATAAATCCACCAAAATAAATGAATACCGTTGCAGCGTAATCATGTTTGTTTCAAAATATCGCCAATAAAGTCAGAATCGTTTACAGTGTTGGTGATTCTACTCTTTCAGCGTTTATGGAGTTTCCGTTCGAAAACACAAACCCAGTTTCGAAATGTCGATTACGCGGAATTCCATACGATACGTTTTCCTAGACCGCGGAATTTTCGTTTTAAATCTTCCCGTTTTCAGCGATCGCGGAAAATCGGTGTCCGTAGCCGTAAATGCTGGATGAATTGATACAAAATCATTGGTTCAGCATTTCGATCAGAAATAAAAGTTAAAAATTGCTATTTTATTTTTATTTCCGTTTTGTCCAAAACAACGTCGGCGGGTCCGTAATCCGAATAATCAAATTGGTGTCGCCTAATCTAATATCATAAATATTTTCCTTAATCTTTTCTAATGATTCAAAGTATGTTTTATAATGTGTGTGCGCACATACCGCTTATGAACAGCAGGCTGGTCCAAGATATATCATTTTGGCACTGAACAAATTTTAGTAATAATAAATCAAGTACAAATACGGATTATAAATAGTAGTATCAGAAAGTAATTTTTTTGAGATGTGGCAGAAACCCTTGATGTTTGCAGAAACAGGAGTTTGTTTTATACATGACAGGCATAAGGTACTTCTCTTATCTAGATGTATACTTGTACACTGATTTTGCGTCCCGAAGCCCGTATTTGTATCTGATGTTTATGTTTGGGGTATTTGGTCAAATACAATGAAAATTTTGTGTAATTGAACATCTTTGAGGAAATGACCAATTTTAAATGCATTTGCCTGAAATGTTGCCCAGCGGCTACTTCCTCAAAAAGGTTTTTATTCAGCTCACTGCAGAATTAGTTACCCATGTTTTCTAGAACCAATTGTAACAATCAAAGGCAACTCTTGAAATGATTTTACCGAAGTATTCACTCGTTTATAAAACTGACCAGACATACTACTTAGACTATTCATACACCACAAACATGAACACCAGCAAAGAAAGCACAAAAAACAGTCAACTCAGCCTTTTTAAATGTTATTTTTTAGTAAAAATGAAAATGCTACAACTGTTAAATAATAAAGCATGTTGTTAACTATTACACAATTGTTTTGTAAAATATAACCTTTGGAACTTTTATTATTATACGCATGTATTTGAGACATTTAAATACATTTTCTCCCAAACTTATTATAAATATTTTTCAAATATTCCACAAAAAATAAGTATTGTGGTCTAATACTTAAGGACAATATGAAAGTAGTTCAACTTTAAATATATATATATATGTGTGTATATATAATGTACTTTGTCTGTGTGTGTATATGTATATATATATATAAAACATACAGTTAACAGTTGGCAAGACTGTCACGCTTTGAAGTTGTCATTTGACAGGCAGAACAGACACAAGTAGGGAAACATATTACCCAATATCTCCACCCCCTTCCAGGGGCTACCAGGGGAGATTCATGGTGGGGAGGCAGATTATTTTTAGACACTTGCAATGTATGGTTTTACATGAAAGTGGCACACCCCACGTTTTGGGTAGAAATATGCCAGTGCAGCAGCTGTGGCCTTGACTTGTGACCTTGGAGTGGATGACCTTGGCCTAAGTATGAAATACATTTGAGAATCTACTGAAAGACTGCTGATGCTTGGATTGGTATTTTAAATAAAATGTCTTTACCAGAAAAATTATTCAAGTATATTTTTAATATATCAAAATGATTTTTAATGTTAATGCTACTTTTTCAGGTAAAAATTGCAAAACCAGTTTTTTTGTGAATCCTGCATCTGAGACTGCTGTTAACTGTTTGGTTGCATACTTTTGTGTACTATAAATCAAATGTAAATTTACCACAGAAAAGACCACTGACTTTGTAATTTTTTGGCATCAACCCCTCATTTCCCCACTTCTGATAGTTTGCTTGAAGCGCGGCTCAGGGTTAGCCATTATCTTTTCATCAAAGTTTGTTTCTGTGATGATTGTTGAATCCATACCAGAATCGTAAAATGTTACGCAAGTTACGGCATTGCCATCAGCACATCGCACACGACGTGTGTCATATCTGCACCACCATTCTTCTACCTGGTGGATACTTGTACGACTATGTATGACCCCCTACGCGGATGTATTATAGAACTACACTAGCGGACAAGGTTGTTTCCGCCATGTACACGCCAAACTGCGTTACTACCTTTTATGAAACGCACATCTAAGATGTATACAGCGCGTAATAGATTGCATAAAATGAGGGGTGACATTTTCTGCTTTGTCTAAAAAGTTACTTATCACTGAGTACGGATTTCGAACTTAAAAATAAGCAGTCAGAAAAATTGTCTTTAGCGCTGGCCCTATGTACAATATGCAGCTGGACTTTTAAGTAAAAAATTAAGGGGAAAATGCATATTATACATGGAAACTAACGGTACTAGCAAATATTTGTTGATGTTTACTAGATGTAAAAAGTAGTTCAACTAGGCAGAAATACATTATCTATACATTTGTTTTTACATGTATTAAAACCTGTTGTAACATCTTAAAGTACTTTTATTTCTAACTACTTTCAAAACTACAACCACCTGTCTGGAAAATCAGTCACACTAACTTGTTTTTGTCTCCATTTTTGCTAAAACAACAAACTACCTAAATAATATCTTCAGTTACATAACATGACAGAAATACAACTGCATAATACCTTAATCAGTCAAGTTGACTCTTCCATCGCATCTAGGCCATGCAATACATTATTTTTTAGTTGACAAGACTTCTAACAAGCAGCACCAGTTGTGGCAGTTTAATACTGTCAGTCACAGCTGCGTATTTCACTTCAACAAATAATACATTGTCAAAGAAAGTCAACGGTATGCCTGCGAAGAAAAACATTTCCAGCCTGCTTGACATCTTTTTCCCCCCGTACCAGATGCAAAATTCGCAGAATGGGGAACCAACGTCCACAATCTGTCACAAGCGTCACGTTTTGATGGCTTAATGTCACTGGCAAAAATACCCAATGAACATTTGCATGACCTTGAGTGAACCACTTCTGCCACCTGGAATAATATTTATCATTAACGCGAAAACATGCTACGGCAACTCGGAAACACTTGTGGCGTTCTATCCAATGGGGTTGTGTGTCAGGACAGGTGGGAATGGGAGGAAGGATAGGGATGAGCTCTCCCTGCTGCCTAGCGACGCTGGAATGTCTGGCACCTTGCCGTGTTGTTACTGTTGGCACTCGTTTATAACATGGACCTTCTAGAATCGACACCAACCAACAGATGGTCCAGTCAACTGGTGGTAGCCACTACCTGGTCATTCACTGACCACAGAGTGGCTGCCTGGTCACTCACACTTATAAATACCTCACCTCACCTGAGGTCAAAGTATGCAGACAATTCTAATCAGGATCAACGTTTTAAAGGTACAAAAAAAATTATCCGTTCCTTATTTACTCATGTTTATTTATATAATAGTCGTAACTAATACTATAAAAATACAAATAAATATACTGAAGGTGTACTACTGCCAAAATGACCAAAATGGTGTTTCAGTGCTTCACGTTTTAAAAACAAAAATATGAAAAGCCTAAATATGCAAAATAATTTAGTGCGAGCGATTTATTACTTTTATCCGCTAGGTGGCATTCCCATTTGACCGTTTGGTGACGCCACTGTCCAGTAATACCAAAATGCAATTGAGGTTAGGCAGCCATAGGCATCCATTACACACGATTAATTCGATCGGGTCATCAAGCGTTGGCACAGATTGAAAAGTTGCATGCTGATAACATATATTTGAGCCAGGAAGTAGTAGCGATGATGTTACAGAAAATGACAGCAGCGTAACGAAGCTGTTGATTAAGTTGTTTTGTTTATGGGACGGACGCTAGCTGTCGGCACCGCACCTACCGGTGCACACCCATGACCCGAGCAGAGATCACGCCAACACTAATTTACGTGACAAGAACAGACTTTCTTTCAAACAAATCGGTTATGAGCAATTAGCGCAAGCGGTAGGGAGCAAGCGCGATCGCCCACCTAAAAATAATGCACTTTGAAAGTTGCACCTTGAAAAAATTTCAAATTGTAAACACAACCTTGAGATAGTAAACAGCCACCAGTGCATACGTGTAATTAACACTTAGTGTAGAATCATATGTCCCTACTTGCAAGTACCTTTGATGTTCCTGTTTCCCACACATACTACCACAAGTTAGGTGAAGTACCACCAATTCAGTGAACTACCTGCTACTAATTACTACTTCTTGCCGATTCCAGGTGACAGAACAAACAACTTTCTTTAATTAATGTATGAACTATGGCCTGCACTCTACATAACTTATTTAAACTAAAATGCTGATATCCTGTAATTTTATAAACATGAATATGTAGCCATGGTATTGTATTTAATATTCATAAGAGAACAAAATAGCAACATCCTTCACACATACACACACCTGAATATTTGTCTCAATACATCTATTGACTTTACAAGATTGTCATCCAAGGCGAAGAAGAAAAAAATGGACAAGGAAACCTTTGGCTTATAAAGACAACAATTTTTCATTTATATAATGGGTAGCCACTACCCAAAAACAGCCATATAACAAATATGCCATATCTCTGTCATTACTGAACACATCTTAACTAAATTTGGAGTGCTAGTTATATAAATGAATGGTATATGATATCATTGATCTGAGAAATGTGGGCTCATTTGCTTGTGTATTACCATGACAGTGAGACCAATTTTATGATCATGCAATTGTCAAGAATCACTAGCTAGAGTGCTCTTTTGTCAGATAAGGTGGTTTGGGGCAAGTATGTGTGACTTCACTGGCTGTTGTTCAGGTTTTGGTATTTTTCAAGATGGCTTCAAAAAAGCTCAAACCTAAAGTTCTATCTCACAACAGGCATTGCAGTCAGACATCCTTGCTCAAAACCACCTTATCTGATAGAGGAGCATTCTGGCTAGCGATTCTTGACAACTGCGGGATCACACATATAGTTGTTAGTTCAGAATAATTTTCAAGGATGCATGCCCCTCTATTACACTAGAAACATTCATTGTCATGGCAATACACAAGCAAATGAGTCCACATGTCATGTACTATTCATTTGACTAATTATACACCAAATTTGGCTACAATATGTTTAGTATTAACAGAGATATGGCCTATGGCTGTTTTCGGGTAGTGGCTACCCTTATGTGTAACCAGTCCTGCTGAGATATTTGGTTTTCAAACATATTCCCGCTGCTGACATTTACACAATCAGCAGAAACTGTGTTCCATTCATTTAGCATCCTTTAGGAGAATTAATAATTGTTCACATATGGCCATGGTGATTTATTCAGGTGCCTGCCAGAACACAGTTTACACCAACAGCTTTTTCAACAAAACAATAAAGAATTGGAACAGTTTATCTAAACCAGTATCTGCAGCCACGGTGGACACTTTTAAAACTAGACTAGACAGACACATATAGAGTTCCTGCAGTGCTTTCGCACACTTCCATATTGGCGTATTGACCTTGGTTTTTGCAAGCTAATATATAGACATAAATGATATTCACTCTGTACTCTTCCTTACAGGTTTGTTCTTCATCTATGTTCTTTAGTAGAATTGTGCACCGCAAACACAATATTACACACACAAAAATATATGTACTAACTCATAACACAAGCAAATATAAAATGAGTATTAACAGAAAAGCTACTTACAATTAATTCCGACGTGACTAAACACATTTTATATTTAAGCAAAAGATTTTTTATATTTAAGTGTTTATATTAATCAAACAGTTTCTTCACATTTTATTTGTTGATAACTTACTTTCGCTGCGAAGATTTTTTCTCCTTGTCACACGAGTAACTGCAGCAGCCTGTGGCGCCACTTGGCAGCGGGGTTGCTACCTCCATCTTCCAGAATGCCGGGCCAGAAACAGGGCTCTGAGCATTAGCTCCACGTGACTGCTGCTGCCCCACTCCATTCTGGGAATAAACAGCATGAAATAATAAAATAGGTTTAAAATAACAAAAGTATAAAAATTCACAAAATAATTAAATACTGACTGTTGATCTATTACTGGTGTAATTTACCAGTCAACAAAACTGCATCAAGAAATATGACATAATTACCCCACAAGACACCGTTTTTCTCTTTTGAATATTTCGACTGCATCTAGCAGTCTTCATCGGCAGAATGACATGTGACACAAACTGAAAAAGGACTGCTGGGAGCTCATGACCGACATTGCGATTCAATGTAGGTGTCCTCTGTGGACGTTGATTGCCTCCTTTATCTTTCTTCAGTGCCAGTTTTCCTCGTGGTCTAAAATTGTGATGTCTTTCAATGAACACTGATGGCCTGTGTTCAGTTTATGTTCACTTACGGCTGATAGGGGTTGGTGACATGACAGATGTTCTTCCATTCTTGTGCCAAGTGCTGGTCACATTCTGGACAGTGAATGTCATATACAGAGCAACACGCTTATAACAAACTACTTTGTAGGTAGCTAACGAGTTTGTTATATCCGTGAATTTGTTATATATGTGTACGCGTTTACCCGCTAGGTGGCAGTGTTGTATGTGATAGTTTTTAAACTATTCGCCAGGGGATGGTTTCATGAAGCGCACTTAAAGGTACGCAACTACTTAGCGTCACGTGTTTGCGTAAACTCCTATGTTCGCTTATATTCTTAAAAATCATGTAATTTACTAAGACAATCATCTTGGCGTTAAGAACGTTCTTAGCCGCTTCATGAAACCGGCCCCAGGTGTCTATCAAACGCAAAGATACTTTGTTGTATAACATTTATTTAGATGACACATAAAACAGTTACAAATGTTACTATTAAGTGTAGTTATAGTATAAGATCGCAGTCCACCATCTGTGAAAAATTAACGAAATACAGTTTGACATAAACACATGGCGAGCACGTCGCATCCAAGCACACTAAAACAAGAACTGTCTGTGGCAGAATGGAGCCACAGTAACTGCTACTTCTTGTACAACACACACACAGAATGACATCGGTTAATCTGCTTTGAAGAAGTCCTCCATTGTCGTTTGTTTGCTGTTGGCTAGGGCACCAGACAACAGGAAATCCTCAAGCCAGTCACAGCGTAGCCCTGTTACCTCATTGACCTAATTACTTTGGCATTGGCACTTTGCGTGGCTACGCCATGGTTTCCAGGTCACGGGCGGGAAGTATTTGTGAACAAGCGGGCGATTTTCGGTTAAACAGAAATTCGTTATACGGCAAAATTTGTTCGGGAAAAGGTGTTCGTAATAACCGTGAATTCGTTATAGCCATGTTCGTAATATGCGTGAACGCTTATAATGGAAAAGATAGGGACAAAATCTGTACGTAAGACATTTTTTGTTATATCCATCAATTCGTTGTATTCGTGTTCGTTATAAACATGTTGCACTGTACCACACCACACTTTACTGTGTTTTCTGTCGTGTCCTTCGGGTGCACCAGTAGTGACCTCAGGGTGTTGATAGGTTTGTGGTACACCGGTATGTCATGGGACTTGAAAATCCTTGCCAATTGTTCTGACAGTTTACTGATGTAGGGCAGGCCTATGGCATGTTGTCTTCTACTGGTTTCTGTGGTATTGTTCTCTGTCTGTCCCCTTGGGTTAGTGATGGTTTGATGCCGTTCATTTTCAGTACTTTCTTGATATGCTCCACCTCTTTGGTCTTTTCCTCATCTTCTGTTACCAGGCTTTCTGCGCTTTGTAGGAGTCTTCTCACTACCGATCGTTTGTGCTCTAGGTGGTGATTAGAGTCCCAGTTCAAATACTGATCTGTGTGGCAGGAGCTCCCAGCAGTCCTTCTCCAGCTTGTATCACATGATAGTGGTCATGTGACACCCCCATAACATCATTCTATCGATGAAGACTGCGAGATGCAGTCAAAATATTCAAGAGAAAAAAGATTCTTGTGAGGTAATTATGTCAAATTATAACCAAGTAATTGGATCTTCAATCCATTAAAAAATGTATTGATCAAGAAAGCTTTGTCAGGTAAACCATCCTCGCAAGTTAGAGGTGGTAGATGACTGCACTTAGATCCACAACACCTGGCAGGTATGCTATTAGTTTTTTGTCTCATTTTAGAATCATTTTACAAACTACCAAACGTTCTACCCACCCGTCTCAACTTAAACCGAATAATCACAACTTAAACTAGTTATGCTCTGCAGGATGAACATCTAGGATTTAGTTGCAAAGGGAATTATTGTTGTTATTTCAACAGATGAGAACAAAAAAGTTATGAAATTTAAAGATTTATTCAAAATTGGAATTGGAGGGGGAATAAGTACGGCAGAGCTGTAACGTTTCCATGCAATTGTTTGGCAGGATATCATACGTCAGATACCATGTCTACTCATGCCCTGAGCTATTTCATCCTTGAGTGTCTTAAAAATAAAATGTGTAAAAAAACAATATCGCATTTCTAAGTCCAACAAATGCTGTCATCTTACCTGCATTATTCTGCCACCAGGTGTCCGGAACTTGCGGTGACTGACCTTGAAATCATCATCCTCCTCAATGACTATGACCTCTGCATCTAAACGCAGAGAGAACAGTTTTATACATCTTAAATACAGTAGTAATAATTATTTACTATAAAAGTAGTAATCATTATTTACTATAAAATATCACAAAATTCAAACGTTTTTACCTGGCTGTATCACAACATCGGCATTTGTTGCGGTTGGCAGTAAAGGCTTTGGAGACATTTCATTGGTTGAAGTGAAGTATGGAGACTTGGGGAGACCTGTGTCAGAGGTTTCTACTCTGTTACACTGACAGCAGCCACCAGCACCTACACAAAGCAAGAGTGCAACTTTTACTGGTGTAACAATACATCAACTATCAATGCATTGCAATAGTCAATTATGTGACAATACTGTATTACTGATCTTTTAAATGGAACTGGCAATATATTAAATATGTTTCAGCAGATATAACAGTATTAAATACAGATGTTCAAACAATTATCCTTGACAACGGTTGTATCTAGAATAAAAACCGACTAAATTTTGTTGAGCACTGACCGACATTAGACTGCCCTACGACATGGACAGAAACTGCACCAAAATGAACACAGGACTAAAAAATATAAATACCATTTTCTTCCTCTTCCTCCTCTCGTTCTTTTTCTAATCTTGCTTTCTCTGAAAACATAAATACATTCGGTCGACACGTTTCTTTTTCCATGGTGATATTTTGGTTTGGGGAAGATCTTGTGATACTTGTGTGTATACATAACTGTATGTGACATTGTATACATAGTGTTTGTAGCCACAAACCGCATCTGTATGAGTGTCTATAAACACTGTGTGACGATGTCTATGTGACTGTATCAATGTGACAGTGTCTATACGATATCGTCTATATAACAGCATCTACGCGACATTGTCTACGCGACCTCCAAAAAGGACAGGATATACACAGATAAAAAACTACGCTCAACTCTTAATAAGTCAAAGGCTTCCTTGTCCACATGTCATTAGGAGAGAATGTGGCTTTTGAATGGCAATTTGATAATAATGTGACAGTGTCCGTGACAGTGTGATACTGTCTGTGACAGTGTTTGTGATATTGTCTGTGTCTGTAATATTGTCCGTGACAGTGAGTGTTTGTGATATTGTCCGTGACAGTGTCAGTGTTTGTGATATTGTCCGTGACAGTGAGTGTTTGTGATATTGTCCATGACAGTGACAGTGTTTGTGATATTGTCCATGACAGTGACAGTGTTTGTGATATTGTCCATGACAGTGACAGTGTTTGTGATATTGTCCATGACAGTGTCAGTGTTTGTGATATTGTCCATGACAGTGTCAGTGTTTGTGATATTGTCCATGACAGTGTCAGTGTTTGTGATATCGTCCATGACAGTGTCAGTGTTTGTGATATTGTCCATGACAGTGACAGTGTTTGTGATATTGTCCGTGACAGTGAGTGTTTGTGATATTGTCCGTGACAGTGTCAGTGTTTGTGATATTGTCCGTGACAGTGACAGTGTTTGTGATATTGTCCATGACAGTGTCTGTGTTTGTGATATTGTCCATGACAGTGACAGTGTTTGTGATATTGTCCATGACAGTGAGTGTTTGTGATATTGTCCATGACAGTGACAGTGTTTGTGATATTGTCCATGACAGTGTCAGTGTTTGTGATATTGTCCATGACAGTGTCAGTGTTTGTGATTATTGTCCATGACAGTGTCAGTGTTTGTGATATTGTCCATGACAGTGACAGTGTTTGTGATATTGTCCATGACAGTGACAGTGTTTGTGATATTGTCCATGACAGTGTCAGTGTTTGTGATATTGTCCATGACAGTGACAGTGTTTGTGATATTGTCCATGACAGTGTCAGTGTTTGTGATATTGTCCATGACAGTGACAGTGTTCGTGATATTGTCCATGACAGTGTCAGTGTTTGTGATATTGTCCATGACAGTGTCAGTGTTTGTGATATTGTCCATGACAGTGTCAGTGTTTGTGATATTGTCCGTGACATTGTTCGTGACAGTGTTTGTGATATCATATGTGACAGTGCCTGTGACATTGTCTCTGACAGTGTCCATGATAGTGTCCTTGACGGTGTGCATGACAGTGTCCGTGACATTGTCTCACCATGTTCTGCAGCCTGCCAGGCGAGGACGGAGCACAGCAGGGCAAGACTCTTCCCACTTCCAGTGGGACTCTCCAGCAGACAGTTCTGACTCCGGTCAAGTCCCTTCAGAATCTAAACAGCATCCACGTGTTTGTAAACATATTACCTTCAACTCACCAAACACTTGTAACATTACCAGACACACAATTTTAGTAAGGTTTACTTTTCTACACAAACTGACCGCATACAGAATTTTCCAGAAACAGGATATCCAATTTTGAAACCATAAATTAGTTCAACAGTTTACTTGTTCTATAATAAACAAGTCATTCAAAAAGGCTGCTAGTTCAAATACTTTACCTGCTCGCATTGAGTTATCAATATTTTACTGCAGTGTTATAGTGGGATTCAAACTGTATACATTGAATAATAACAGATGATCGATTCATACAAAATTCATTTGGTTTGAATACAAGTCACAAATATTACCTTGTCCATCATTGATAGCTGTGATGGGTAAGCTTTGCAAGGAAACAGCACTTTGACCCCATTGATAGTGTAGGACTGAGCCGGAGGAGTTTCCATGGTGATGATAACAACTGAAAACATAAACACAATGTTCAGCCGCTCTCAAATTTCCACCCATCAAAGAAAAAATCACCCTCCAGGAACTCCTTTTTCTATTTGTTAATTAGGCAGACTTTTTTAGTGGCAGCATGTAATTTGAACGACAGAATGCAGGACTGTCGGTTGAGGGAATCTAAATTGCCAATTGCTGCTTTAAACCTTGGCCACCTTTGTTCACCCTACAATACCTTCGTCTTTTGGAAGAAACACTTTATGCTGATGGTTCCTTCTACCAGGTGTCTATGCCGGAGGAAGTAAAAGATCCCCGCAGGGGTTATCTGTGTAAGAGCTGGGATCTCAATCTCTAAACACACATTGGCATCAATATCCTGACATAAGTATTCTGCAAAAATTATGTAGATGTAGTGTTTAGGATTCTGTTGCCATTCCAATGCCAAAGAGCCAACCCCACTGATCAAGTGCCAAGCAGCCAATTGTGCTCTACGGCACTGACTGGCGTATATGACACCATTACAAATTGGTCAATAAACCAGACGTTGTAACCAGAAAACAAAATTGTACATGTTTACCATGCAAATGGTATTTGATGTCTAAGCGTATATATATATATATTATCTATTACATTTTTGGATTTAAAAAAAAAATGATCTGCCATTTCAGGAAATGTAGTTTACCTGGTGATATTTGCACACTAAACCCATGAAAATATAAGTTTTTAATGATGTGTAAGTCTAAAAAAAACTTTGGCACTGTTTGTACGTCAGTGCAATTTTCGATTGCACCAAAACAGTTTTAAAGTATTTACGAAACGCTCTAAACGTCCTGTATTAAATGTTTAGTCAAGTACTCGCCAGTCAGACACGTAAACATATTGGGACACCGGCCTTTCAAAATGCAAATGTCAGCACTGAAATCTGAGACTGAAGTGAAATTTGACAGTTAACGTCGTACGATTACCTAAAAAGCAAATATGTCAATCGCATATAAATTCGATGGCCACAGTTAATAAAGTACGCAAACAATAACACTGTTGTGTCATCGGATGTCTACTCATATTAAGCTGACTTCTTGTTAAAACAAGCATCACGTACGTTAATAACGATGTTTACATTATTTTGCAATTTCGATGGTTCCCGCCATCTCTCTACCGGAAGTAGATTGAAACAAATCTGCAGAAAATTAGATATGCCGAATAAAACTAATGATCCGGGTAATTATTCTTATTCCCGTCAAAATTAATTATGAGTTAATAAAACAACACAAATCAATACAATGGAATCTCATTTAGCGCTTAAATAGTGTTATAATAGTATATTTTCTGAACAATTTGTCACAGACCCGCTTGGTGGCGCCACGTCTGTACTTTTTTCAAGAACGAACTATCAGGCCTAAATTTTTTACCGACTACTGTTGTTGCATTGACCAAAAATATAGTAAAACTTAAAACTGGCCATATTGCGTAATCTTTAAATAACCTTGATGTAAGTCACCGTGAGTTTATCACAAAACGAATTAATCACATTTTAATTTTTATTTGAAATGTGTAATATTTTATGTTTAATTTAATTGTAATGTATTTAATTCAACATTAATTAAACCGCTGATTGTAGTAATTATTACAACAACGTTATGCGTTACAATTTTGGCAGCAAAAATGCACTATAAACCAGTTCATTTTACGCAGACATTCATGCGATCCCATGCATTGTTCGCAGTAGTCCCTATGCATAGAAATACACAAAGACATGCATTGGGCCTAACTGTTACTTATCGCGATAGGCGGAAAGCCGATATGATACAAAGTTAAATCGCGTTTCCGTGATATTTTTAGCTCATATGAACAAATGTACCGGTAAAAAATAACACCCATAATTAGATGTATAGTGTGATATACTGACAAGGGCTATACTTAGAAATAGCGAACACCATAATTGAAGTTACTGCATTCGAAGAACCGCTTCATAACAGCAGGTCTACGGTGAGGGCCCGACTCGGCTATGACTCGTTGCACTGCTCAACAATTGGTTTTTGTTTGTTAATAGTCACTGATGAAAATATTGACGTTTAACTGCGATCTTTTTATGTCGTAATGCTTACTTATTTTAATTCGTCATCAAATTATGTATTTTCGAATAGGTACGAGGTGTAAGATCAGAATACTAACACGTTTTGCGAATATGGTATTGAAAGGTTATAGCTAGACATTAAACTGGTAATTTGCATATTAGTAAAAACTGAAACAGAAGTAGGGCCTAACAAGCGTAGGCTAAGGAAAGGCGTTTACACGTCGAAGGACCATGATAGATTTGAACTGATCTTTGTCCACGTGGCTCGTTGATAATGTGTCGAAGGCTCAAAGCATAAGTGTTTTGCTAGTTGTAAGTCGAATCTCGGAAAACCGCACCGCCTGTATTTATTAAGAGTATTTGTTAAATGTTGAAGGGCGAAACTACATGTCGGGTTTAGACAAACAATGAAATGATGTAATGCACTGCAATAAACAATTGCTAATTTACTTCAATTCTGATGATCTTGTGTGAACAGTTATCATTTTACTATCTCAGTTTAATAATTAAAGGATACTACTGCAAAAGATGCTGCCCGAAATACGCATGTAAGGTGATATATATCCAAAACCACACCGCTAAAGTCAGAACGCAATAATCTGTAAATCTGGCATTTGTACAATGTTTGACGCGATTGAGCAGGCTCTGGTAAATATATGCGATTGTTTCTGCGCATGTCAATAAAAAAACAATCGCAACCAAGGAAGACGATGGAAATTCATTAACACATAATAGGAAACATAATTCACAAGTATTGTACAATCATATTGTCGACATTTATCCAGGAAGTCTTGCATTAACACATTATCTATTCGCCATGTGGTGAAAACAAATACGCATTCTCAGGATCCGTTTATAGGCAGGGGGCCTAGGTCTTGAAATGTAGACTTAGCTTTAAACAAATTACATAATAACAAAATACAATATGTGAAATATGATAGATATGTATACTGAAACTTTCAAACATTGATCCGCTGCCTCGTTTGGATACATATATATATATATATATATATATACATATATATATATACATATATATATACATATATATATATATACATATATATATATATATTAATGGCGATGATTTGGCTACTTGACTGGGCTTGGAGAGTTTTGAATTTTAGGGATCGTTTTCATCGTGACGTAGATGTTACATGGTTATTGTAAAAACACTGTGTACAGGATGGACACATTATTTTTACAATAACAATGTAACATCTACACTGCCTAAACGTATCTCAATTAGCCGTAATTTGTTAAATAAAATGACCGTTATCTTTTTAGTTTAAATATCATGCTTACATTGCAACTTCGATATTCATAGACAGATAACGGGATAATTATTTGTCGGACAAAGTTCAGCTGATTCGGCGAACTTCCTGTTCACAGTATTTGCTTCAGAAGGAGATTCGGGGTAACGGAACAAACTACGTCGCTTTAAGAAAACGAAGTATTGTAGTGTTTTCGAAGTGAAGACACCGCGACGGTTGTGCGACCCGCGGGGGGAGTCTCGGGTCGACCTGTGCATCTAGGAGTCGATGTGGCGTATTTCTGGGCGGAATTCTTGCCCGGCGCGAACAGCTGGCTGGCTCATGGCCAGGAATATCGGTCGCGTCAGCCGAGCCGCCTCCATGAACGGTTATTGACTGTCGTCGGTGACAAGATGGCGCATTTTATTTGAAATATTACCGCTTTCTTTGTAGCGCAGACGGCACGGGTCAATCACGGAGATTGCCGGTCGCTTCTCGGTCGCTCTTTAAGACATCGGAAGGGCTTCAATACTTGTAAGACGGCTGACTCTCTATGTTTCTGTTTTATATCAACCTGCCGATTGTTGGTTATCGTAAATGTATGCAAGTACAGTTGTGATGCAACGACTGTTTTGTCAAGATGCTGTGTAATTAGCGAAGCAGCATTTATCAAGTATAACATGTGTACAGTATACATGTGCGATTATTTAAATGTTTGAATCATGCGATATTTGGATACATGTATAGTATTTTTTGTTTATATTATTTAAATGGTTACTGCTATTTTAATATACAAAATATAGGACCTACTACTATTGGCCGTTACATGAAGACTTCGTACGAGACACACCGTAGACAACACAGGCCGAGACAGCTGTCGCCCGCTATCCCACGGCCGTGGCGAATAGACGTGAGATGGCGGCGGGCAGCGCGTGTGTCCGGGACCGGCGGAGTGTGAAAGCCGCGGTCCGCTGTCGCCGGCTCGCGAACACATCCATCACCCGGGCCAGAGCAGCACACGTCAGTGGACACTAACTGACACATACGTACACTCCCGCCCGCCCGCATAAACACACGCACGCATGCACGCATGCATGCACACACACGCACGCACGCACGCACGCACGCAAGCACTCACCATACGCTCACACAAGCACGCACACACGCAAACACACACACACTAACGCACGCACACAGCGTATCAGAGGAACGTGACTTTTGTTTGTGGTCTTCTGCGTGGATTTATTGACTACATAAATACATTTCTCATACGAAAGTATATAACATTGTCATTTTGGGAATATAGGAGGAGACGGTTAGGTGTTGATCCCTTTTATAGTCTTCGATTTGACAGGAATATGTCGCAATGTGTGTTTGTGTGTGTGCTTGTGCGTGTGTGTGCGCGTGCGCATGCGTGCGTGGATAGGTGTATGCATGTATGTGCGAGACAGAGAGAGGGTGCGTTTGCGTGCGTAGGCCTACGTGTGTGCGTGCGTGCGTGGATAGGTGTGTGCTTGTACGTCTGCATGCAATTTGATTACGAATCAAGACACCGTTTATATCGGTACATCGGTCCTTACACTGACGTATGTGATTGTGCTTGCACGACCTGCCCACAGGTGTCACTAGTGTTGCGGCGCAATATGGCGTGCGTCCACAACCTTAATCTTGAACGTCCGTCACCGCGCCTTTACAATCAACATAAACTTGGATCAGTTGGCTTGCATTAGCCGAACCGACCTGATTTAATACCCAGTCGAGCGATAATTGGATCGCCGCACCAGCGGAACATCCATCGTCGCCCAAGGCACAAATAAATTATCGCAATTGAGTAAAACATACAAACGATCGCGCAGCGCCGAGAGATGGCGAGAAGGTGTCGACAAGTCCCCCTCTGCCGCCTCACGCACTTCAGCTAGACTGAATTTACCTCCACCAAATGTTGTGTGGCGGTACTTTTAACTCTGATTTTCTCGAGAAAAAATCCGGTTGGCATTGTCATGCCTCTCATTATCTCCTACACTGTCTGGCCGTACCCTGTCCCCCATCCCGGAAACACCTCGTTGTTGCTCGCCCACAGAAGGATGGAGAGTAGATAGAGATAGTATCAAATTTACGAGTCACTTCGTGACTAGAATGGTTAAATGTGTTGCCTTCGTGCGAGTCACAGTGCATCAATAACACGCGTCCGTCTTCGCCACAACAGACGACCTTGTCTATTAATCATTGTCAATGTGATGTATTGAATAAGTATATTTGAAGATATGATAAGCAGTTTGAATGATAAGCCCACAGATTATTCAAATTGTAAACAAAACGTTGAAACTATATAAACATCACCTTTTGGTAGTAGTGCGGCAGCAGCCGCGACTTACCTCAAGTTCCGGGTAATGCTCCTTCAAGTCAGATTCGGTATACAATTTGATTCGTAGTATTTCTTCGTATTAAGAGATAATAAACAAATGTGTGTTTAACTAAATTGGACATGGACAGGCCTTCAGGGAGAAAAGGTGCAAGTGGTGTACAAGTGAAAATAATGGAGC
The DNA here is from genome assembly GCA_963995525.1 of Escarpia spicata. NCBI lineage: Eukaryota > Metazoa > Annelida > Polychaeta > Sabellida > Siboglinidae > Escarpia > Escarpia spicata. Next base: position 43,563,382 of record OZ023213.1, read on the forward strand.
ACTTGTTTAGTATCCAGGCCAACCTCGATTTCGTCATTATAACTACACGTTTGCCTAAATGTGATACCTCAGTTCTATTATTCAACATCATCCCAGACATATTTATATGACGAAAATATTGCGTCTTAGCACACTTTTGAGACCCAAAGAGCGACCCGGTTTGCGCTAGTCAGCGCCGCTGCGTCCGCGCATTACTGAGGTGAGCGATACAGCAGCGTTTGCTGTTGCGAACTGGGTCGATCTTTGGGCTTCAATAGTGCGCCAAGACGCGATATTTTAACGTAGATATGCATTGGATAATGTTGATTGATGCCAGTAACACACGATATATAAAATACTGTAACAAGTGCCAATTATGGTAACATCTGTATACTTCCGAACGGGAAATTTAAGGTAAGCGTGGTCCAAAAACAAGTTGGAAAAAACAATAAAATATCGAGCTGATTGCAGCTGGATGGTGATGATAGCTGACATTGTGGATGGCTTGATGCGGTTTCGAAACTCGGTCTTGAACTCTTCACTCGTTTCACTGTGTTGAAGCCTATTTCACATTCAGCAGAATTCGCTAGAAGTACCAGCACTACAAAACTAAACTCAACCGGTCTATCAGCATTGATCGCACGACATTCAAGCCCACACCAGCTGTCCACTTGTGGAATATATTCGGCGCGAGGATGCCCAACTTCAAATTCAAGCTGGACTTGGACAGTGACTCACTGTCCGAGTCCAGCTCTGGGGCGAATGTTTCACGGAGCCTGACAGTCCCGTTGCTCTTGCAGATGATGACAACAGTTCTGAGTAGACCCCCGCAGACATTCGTGTTGTGATGTTTGTTGTAATTTGCAACACTGATGTTTTTCTGTCAACAATAAATTGTTGCCTATTTAGTTATTTTAGACCGATATTTGGTGGTTTGTTAATCCGAATATCGTAAATTAGTATGACAGACTTGGCCTGAACTAGTAAATTAATAAATGTCATGCGTTTCAGCTGCAAATGTATATTACTCGTGTAATTACGTTAATATTTGGACCATCAACTTTTGTGTGGGACCACCAACTTTTGAAAGTTGAACGTCCGACTGACTTTTCAGCTAAGGTGTAGAACACTAACTTGTACCAATTTTACCACATGGAAACTTGTGTAACGAATTTATAATGTCAATTATTTACAAGAGGAACAATTCTTATACCATGAATGTTTTTACTGTTTTAAGGAATTCCATGTTTTAATTACAATAAAAAATAAGAGTATAATAAAATCATGTAAATAAAATGACCTACGACGTCCAAGGTTATACATTTTATATTTGCGTCAGAGGAAATGCGTGTAGACTCGTGTAATTACGTTAATATTTGGGCCACCAACTTTTGTGTGGGACCACAAACTTTTGAAAATTGAAGGTCCGACTGACTGAGGAAATACGTGTTGACCCCTATGATTTAGAAATATATATCTACGTTTGGCAATTTTGAAATACCTTAGTGTATTATTTGTAATGATCTTTTCCATATATTTGACAGGTATGTATGAACACAAATCCTAACAACATGTATTAATTAAAAATATTTGTTCCTTGTTCAGAAAGAAGATTCCTATGTAGGATTGGAACATCTGATATAAATTCAGCGTCACTCCTGTTGTGTGAGTGACTGGCAAGAACACTGAATATAAGAGTTTCACCAAGTAAACCCGGCAAGTTGTTGTTGCGCCGCGTACACGGGTCTAATCCGCTGTTTCTTGCGAATGTTGACATAAAAGTGTTAATCTTCACTATTTGTTTTCCTTCTGCCTCTGAATCCGCGCCGCGAATCCGTTCAGTTCTGACTGTGTTTTGTTTTCGCGGTGGTATCGCTGGCGTTAACCGGCGACGCCGAGAGCGCGGTCAGATGAAAGCACCGGGCACGTATCATCTTCTACACTAACAACAACGTGCGCGATGTATTTAATTTCGTTATCTCCGGCGAGTATCAGAGGCGGGCATCTGGCGACGTGGAACTGACCGCGGTCAATCCGGATGACCGCGGTCGGCAAATGCAGTAACATCGACCGAGGCTAATGGGGTCAGAGCATAGTTAACCTTCATCTTGTGGTTCATTTAAATGTTGGACCAAGACAATTATGTTATATTTCAAAGAAAAACATATTATATAAATTGACTGTAATTGGTCAGGTGTATTGGCAGGTTTATTAATATAATGTAATAGAATTATGCAGTTTTTTAATATTATAATTGCCCTAGTGATTTGTTTTGCTATTTTTCTACCCATAACACACGTGGGCGCAGTAATAATCCATTAGTACATGGCGGGTCATGGCCAGTTAAGTAAATATTGATAGTCGTGCGTGTATGCGTCTTTAACGAGCTGAAGGTGTGTTATTATGAATACACTTGTTGAGCATATCGTCAACATGGTGGCAATGGTTGTGAAGAAGTTTCAGCATCTTATTAGATCAAGTTTTCTTATAATCTGACAAAAAACGTTAACATGGCGACCAATGGGCAAATCAGCCGTGCTGTCCTAATGTGGTTGTATTCTTGTGCGCACGGGCCGCGACCAGCTGTAATGTGTCTAATTAGGTATCGACGTCTGCTTTCATTAGCGCGTGAATGGACCATGCACAGGCGCATCATCAAGCCGTGCTTGGGGCGAGCCACGGCCCGGCCAACTCAGCCAATAACGCGTCGGATGGGATAATCGGAAGGGTGACGTTTCCCAACGGAGCCAACGGCAAGCTGCTGGAAGCGGGCGGGAACCGTGGGAGGGTAAATGATTCCGAAAAGGACGCATTAATGTGATGGGCTTAATAGACAACTACAAAAACTGCAGAAACAGCAATCTAGTCATTTTTCGATAACATGTTTTTGTCACATATTCTTACAGTTGTTATGTTTATGTAGAACGTACAGCCATTATCTGTATTATGATTATAATACATATTGTTATTATATATAGTATTTATATTATTCATATTATTATTATAATTCATTACTATTATTAGTATTATTGGCAGTAGTAGCAATAGTAGTATCGCTGGAAGTACGCATGAGTTGTAGATTTGTCTCTTCACGCAGGTTCTAAAGTTACCCTTGAAGATGTCGCGGTGTTTGGCGAGTGCTGTCCACACAGCAGTGATTCTTCTTTGAATCTTCCTGTCTTGGGTTTTGTCTCCCACATAGACATAGCTTTCAACGTTCTCTATCTGCGTGGTGTTGATATACACTATGTATATTGGTGTGTAATTTTCTAGCATCATTTTTGTCTTCGAAATGTTCATCTTGAGATCTTGTTTTTCACTTTCATCAGCTAGCTCCTGCAGCGTTGTTTGTAGTTCTTGCGGTATAGTAGCGCATATATGAGTATGTCGTCGACGAAGCGAATATGACTGAGATATTCTCCGTCTATCTTCCAGCCTCTGGTTCTCCAGGTCAGTCTTCAAAATATTCTTTCGAGTGTTACCGTAAACAGCTTGAACGATATTGTGTCACCCTGTCGTACTCCACTCTTGATGGTCATCTTGTTGTTCGTTTTGTGTAGGTGGACTGTCACCGAGCTGTCGGTGTACATGCCTTTCAGGAGTTCGATGTACACATCTTCTATCCCCTGTTCGTGAAAGGAGGTCAGCATTGCTTGAGTTTGCACCGAGTCGGAAGCTTTCTCGTAGTCGACGAAAGCGTTGCACAGCGGGATATTATGTTCTCTGCACTTCTTTTTCAGTTGGTTTACGACGTGTATGTGGTCTGTCGTTGAGTACCTGCTTCTGAATCATGACTGCTCTCGTGGTTGGTTTTCGTCGAGTGTCTTCTCTAGCCTATACGTTAGTATCTTTGTGAGTAATTTGTATATGTTTGATAATAGACATATTGGTATGTAGTTCTTTAAGTCTTTATTTTCCTTCTTGAAGATTATTACCATCTTTGCGTTCTTCCATGCGGTGGGTATTCGTCTTTCTAATAAGCATTTAGTATCCAGCTTAGCCAGTGTCTTCGATATGGTATGTTCTCCTGTTTTGTGTTACTTTTGTGTCTTCCCATTCTTCATATCTCTTAGCGCTGCTTCCACCTCCCATGGTGTTATCTCTGGTACCTCTTTCGGGTCGGTGTGAATTATGGCATTCTGTTCACTGTCGTTTAGCTCTATTCGTTCTATGATCATATATTGGTCTTGTATTGTTCTACCTTGCTTGTCTAAAGGTGTAATCAGTCTGTCTCGGCCTAGTGCCTGTGTCCTTCTGGCTTTTTTCAGGCTCTTTGATGCCATAATTGTTTCTCGTATGATTTCTTGTTTGTACTTCCTGGTGTCCACCTTCGCTTTCTTTTTGATGGTCTTGCATATTTCTGCTTACTCTATTTGCTTTGTTACGGTCGCCGTTATCCACCATTTCTCGTCGTTTCTTTATTAGTACTGGTGTCGGTGACGATATTCTCGTCACCGCATGCCTGTTGATTGCTTTGGCTACACTTGTCGCACTTAGTTGGATCATCTCAGTGATGCTTTCGCTCATGGTGTCGATGTCGTCTAGTTATTGTAGTATTTCGAATCGATTTCGCAGTTCGAGTTGGAATTCGATCTTTCTTGTTCCTATTTGTGTGGTATCTACACTTGGTGGTATTTTTTTTATCAACTTCTTCCTTTCAGCCTTGACGTCCAGTTTGATGTTGCTCATTACTATCCTGTGGTCACTTCCGATGTTGACTTGGTTGATGACAGTTATGTCAATGACCATGTCTGGCCTGTTTGTCAGGATGCAGACAATTTCGTTCTTCGTTTCTCCATTTGGGTGTTTCCACGTCGATCTCCTCCCTGCCTTATTCTGGAACATGGTATTCATGATTTTGTACTTTCTTGATGTTACCCATTCTACCAAGGTGTCGCCTCTTTCGTTTCTCACACCTAGGTCAAATTTGCCTGTTGCCATTTCCGAAATGTTTGTTCGTTTCCCTACTTGCGCATTAAAGTCTCCCATCACTATCGTGTAGTGGGTTGGCTTTTCTAAGGTCCCATCCACGTCGTTGTAGAAGTTATTTGTGTTTCTTCTGAGTATGATGCTGTTGGGGTATATACTTGTACTGTCTTCAGTTTGTACCGCTTTGTTATGCATAGAACACGTTCTGCTACTCTGGGGCTGGTGCTGTTAACCCTCACTATATTGTCTTTCCATTTCTTGTTTATAAGAAAGCCGACTCCTGCTTGGCTTGGTATAGTAGGTGGCCGCTTTGTAAGGCAGTGAAGCATTCCTCTGTTCTTCCGACTTCTCCGATCCCGATCCCAATCACATCCCATGCCAACCTGGTTTCCATAAGTTCTCCTTATCATCATCATCATCATTATTATTAGTATTAAATAAAACATTTCTTGGGAATGAGTTAGGGCATTAGACAATTTAGGTGTTTCGCTGTCTAATTGTTGAATCACCGTGGCATGGTGTAGTTATATGTGCCTGACGTCACTGGCATTCCAGGTTGGCAGTCGCTGACAAAATAAGGCTGCCTCGATCGGCTCCTGTGCAAGTGATTTATTGTCGCCAGAGCCGAGCTTATATAACTGTTATATGATGAATGGTCCGCATTGGTTTTGTTGACAAAACTTTAATAAAAATGGTGACGCTACTCCCACAACTGGTTTACCCAGTCACGAATTCGATTCTATAAAGTCCAAATATGTCACGTGTAAATAGTTAATAATATCTGCGTTCGGTTTAACAAAAAGTGCGGTCATTTGTTTGTTCGAAATAATGTTCTTTGATCGTTACCAAGGCCTATAGTTGCGCCGATAGTTACCCTTCAACCCACTCAGTGTGTAGGTAACGTGGTTTTCGATAGAGCAAGGAATGTCGACATCAACACAGAAACACGTGAATAATCGTATCGCGCAGTCATGTAGGATTCCAATTTTGATAACCAACAGTTTGTTGGATGATTTTATCAAAGCTACATACAAGAAATTGCATAAGCGAACTATGGCAAGGCTTGGTGGTGGTTTGACCTTTTCACAAAATTAATTTGAAATGAGATGAGCGAAAAAAAATCTATTTGCGGAGATACCTTTGAGCAATCATTTATAATCATTATAATGATAATTTAAAATAATACTGATCATCGCCAAACGTGTCTTCGTGCGAGGTATTTTAGAGGAATAGACTGAGTCACGTCATCGACATTTCCGTCATGACTCGTGCGGCAAAAAGATCGCGTCCACAGCTTGTTTACCCACTGCACGTGCGTAGATACATTACTTCCCCTGATGCGGACACCAGATACGAGGGACCAACTATTTACTATAAATTTACGAAAAGACGCAGTCAAAGTGGAGTGGACAAAGCAGCTCAACTTACGAAATGGCGTCAGGTCGACTCAAACCCCAGTCTTTCCAAAATGTTTCAGTATGAAATCATGACCAGGGATGTGCAAACGTTATCATCAGAACGAGAAACAGCCACTGATTTATTTGTATAAAGTGAAAATGCAATTTTGGAAGAACCAAAAAGTACAGATGCATCGATTGTTTCAAATGATTTTAAGCGATGCGGAGTTCGGTCCAGATGTGGGGCGTAGCAATTAATTATATAGAGAAAAGCTCGTTTGTCCCCGATAACCTTAGCATTAGGAACAACAAACTGGCACAGCGATGCTAAAATGTAAAACAACATAACAAAATAGAACAAAAACATGCCTATGTATCAGTCTATCTTACTGTACATTGACCCCCGCTCTTGTCACCGTGTTTAACAAACGAGTATTAGGCAACACGTTTACTTATGAATAGAACTGCGTGTTTACTGTTGGGGTGGCTGATCCTGCTTAACCCATGGGTTATTTCAGTTAATAACAATATTTACAATATATTATTACCATATCCTGACAATTTTAAACTGAAATATCGCAAGTATGTTTCTTATTTTTAGAACTCATTTATGAAGGGAAGATAACCAGGGTGAATGAGATGCCCTATTGTAATGCCTACAGACCATTTCCACGAGATGGCACAAGTGTCTACAAATGCCACGTATATGAGCGGGGAGATGCCGATGGGGGATAAACTGCAACAACGGCATTGTCAACGCCCAAACACTGTACGGCAACTACACAAGCCTATCACCACTTATTCCGGCGACAACTATTCGCCGAAGGTGTTCCTGTCGGACCGCCGCCCCAGTGCCGACAGAGCACGTTGATTTGTTATCGCCATAAGAAAACGCAAACTCGCGATAAGACAATATCGCGAGCTGAGCGCGCGACGCTTCAGACGCAACGGCGACAAGTCAGGTCCGTGCGGCGTGGCCGTCGCCGCTGGACAATCGGAATCTGTGAAGGTCTGTCGCGGCCCGGGACGGCCAGACACCGGCTGGAGGCAGCCGGACGTCTGGACCTCAAAAGCCCGGACGTTTGACCGGACACACCAGCGCCAATCCGTGAAACAAGGCACAATAACCCCGTGCTCTATTGTGGAGCCGTCGCCGGCGGGGTGAATGCCACAGTTTAATCACTTCTTTAGATTAGTGACAGTTATGTATTGTGATCGTATCGTCGCTATCGACTGCGCCGTCGTTGACAATGCTAACAGCGCCCTGTTGCGCCAGAAGCTATAACAAATTGTACGTTTGGGGGCCGTCTCAGAAGGCATAATTCGATATCTTGTTATGTCCTGTATTGTTGCCCTGCGCTTTCCGTCCTTGCCCTCCAAATGCCTTTTACCAGCAGCCTCCTCTCGCTAACGTCCATCTTCCCTCGTCTTAAACAAATTCCTCGTTTCATAATTACCCCATCGATGCTGTAGTCTTCCCCGTTTTCTTGCAGCCTTGGTGCTCCTCTGCCCCTGCTAGCTTCTACCCACATCAGGCATTTTTATCAGGTGCAGTGACATGCCCACATCAACTCTTTGTTCTTGTAAATCTCCTGATCCATAAACTGTACATCGTGTGTTTAACGCTGTAGCTTGGTGGATAAAACATCGCAATCTCAATCCAGAGAATCCACGGTCAAATCGTATTGCTGTCGTTTCGAGGCTTGGGCAATTTCGTTCATTTCACATTGCCTCAGTTCACGCAGCGATATAATTGTGTATCTGGCACAGATTACACACACACACACACACACACACACATATATATATATATATATATATATATGAATAATCTTTGAGCACTTGCAGCGTGGCTTAATTGTTTTCGCAGACGTCTCGGTGGAGTTGGAAGGGACACGTCTGCCAAAGGTTGAAGCGTATGAAGCCCTGCGCTGCCAAATGCACTGAATATTGCGTGATATAAGAATTTACCTTCATAATTATATATCATTATAATAATGGGACAATGTATGGCATAGCTTAGAAGAAAAGTTAATTTAAACCTCGTAACTAATGAAACGGTAAATATTTTATTATGATTGTATCCAAACCGTTCATATCTGATTTAATACAAAACATACTATTCCGGTATTTTAACGACATATTCGTGAGGCATAAATGTCGCCCATAATGTTATCACAGCATTTGACATAGGGCTTTCTCACAAATGAAGGGTATCACAGATTGTCCGATTTAGTTTTATAAGGGAACGTTGATACTCAGAGTAAGCCAGCCTATTTTAAAGCCGACACAGTGTGGGAGTTATCTCCCCCGCCACTTATATGCATTTATGCAATATTAGGGAAATATATCTAATGTAAAGTATCCTTCCTCCGTCATTGATAGCTACCCCTTATAAACATTTCCAGAAATGATAAATACATTTAACAAATGTACCGTAAATATTCTTATCAACTGAAATAACTAAACACATTTAGAATGTTAGATATCCGGGGGTAACACAAACTGTTACTCCGCCGTCGGTGATTGCCCCTTTGTCCAGGAGGCGGCGCCATCTACCGGAGCCCGAAATAGCAAGCCCCAGACTGAGGCGCGCGGTGCGCCAATCCACCTGATTGAGTTTGATCTGTGCGCAACAGACCCGCCCGTCCACCTGTTGAGGCCTTCCCGTGTAACCGTACGCCCAGCCAGACCTGGGGAGAACGACCAGGGATGGAAATAGTCGGCGCTCCGACATTCCACGCGAGCCTCACGCGCGGTGAGCGTGTGTGCGAGAGTGCGCGCGCGAACAGGTGTATGCGCGCGCCACATTCCGCGCGCGGCGTGTCGGTGCATGATTGACGCCAGCCGAGGCGCGATGCACGCGCCGCGGCCTCGCGCCATTCGTCATTTCCTGGTTAGAAGCGTTTTCGCTCGTCACTTCTAAGTGCCTGTCCGTGCACCCACCTGCCGACGGCAGCCGCTCGCGGCCGCCACGCTGCCTGTAAGCCCCTCGCTCACATTAATCCTCCGTCTCCTCGATCTCTCGCCGTGTCTCACGTCACACAACGTCGCCCGACGATTCGCCTTCGAACGCACGAATCGCTGTTGTTCAGTTCGTCGACAGAACGATGTATGTGCGGGGAATGTGGGTACGTGCATACGCACGCATGCACACACGCGCACACGCACACACGCATGCAAACACACACGAACAAACACATATACATATGCGCATGCGTACATGGACACGCGCACGCCCACAATTACTTTCGAATACGTGCACACTCACGCAAACACTCACCCACATACACATGCACGCATACATACACGCACGTGCGACCACACATGTGCACAAACATGCACGCGCACGCACAAATGCATCCTGAATAGTAATAATGGAGTATTGTATATGGTCCTGTTTTCCCGGTTTGAGTGATATTTCCCCGCCCACACTTCCCTGGTCGACTCCTTTTTTAGACATCTCCATTAGGCATGATGTTGGTGGCTTCCATCGATTGGCGTCACGGCGTCACGGCGTCACGGCGTCACGGCGTCACGGCGTCACGGCGTCACGGCGTCAGCTATGTGTGTGTCATCTGTTTCGGAGATTGGCAAACACCAAACCTTAATTTGCACATAAATTTATTTGTGAGAGAACGTCCTTGAGGAGTATCTGTAACATTACTGTGAGTGAGCCCGCCAATCTTAGTACGGCCAAGTATATATGTATGTCTATATATATATATATATATATGAAAAAGTATATATATAAATATATTTATAAATATATACACACACATTTCTTCATATATATTAGCCATAGCACGTGGTTGTAATAATATTCTAGTACATGGACTCTCTGGTATACATGGACCCTCTGGCATACATAGACCCTCTGGCATACATGGACCCTCTGGCATACATGGACCCTCTGGCATACATGGACCCTCTGGCATACATGGACCCTCTGGCATACATGGACCCTCTGGCATACATGGACCCTCTGGCATACATGGACCCTCTGGCGTACATGGACCCTCTGGCGTACATGGACCCTCTGGCGTACATGGACCCTCTGGCGTACATGGACCCTCTGGCGTACATGGACCCTCTGGCATACATGGACCCTCTGGCATACATGGACCCTCTTGTATACATGGACCCTTTGGTATACATGGACCCTCTGGTATACATGGACCCTCTGGTATACATGGATCAGGGTGGCTATTTGCCACGGTGGAATATGGATCACTGTGAACAGTTGACTGTTTACTGTGTTGAGTGAGTTAATTCTTAGAATTGGTTCACTGTCGTATATGTCTATTTGCTACAACAAAAGACAACATTGTGTACAACCCGCGCTCTTACAATTCAGTAATCATCTTTATTTTGACAACGTTATTGGCACATTGTGTGTCTTTCAGCATAGCACATTATTTGTATAGCAATTTAACATACATTTACCCCAACGAACAACTTTATAATGTTTAACTTGCTAAACACATAACAATAGTAACTTTTTTCACTAGGGGGGTCCGTAAACGCCATATATACACGGTGGTGAATGGATCCAGGCCCATTTACCACGGAGATCCATTTATAAACTCATTGGAGCCGTTGACATCTTCCTGTCGTTTCTACTCCTCGCCATCTCTCGAACGTTTGTCAGATCTTCGCCTGTCCAGTGTCTGACGTTACTAGTCCTCACGGTCCATCTCGTCCACGTTTGTTTTTTCTCTCCACTTCACCTTCGAGTGATGTTAATACAATATACACCATTTTTTTTGCAAACCAATGATGCTCTAATACGGTATTGTGAATAACCCAACGGTATTCTAATTCAGTATTCGAATAACCAATGATACCCCAATCCACGAACGACGTTACTTTTAATAAATCAGTGATTTTCTATATAATACAATATTTTAATTATATAAATGATCTTCTAATCCAGTAGTTTGAGTAGAACAACGACCCTCAACTAGATTATATATTAGACTTAACAACGATACTAAAATGTACAACTGAAGTAAAGTATACTCGCTTACACTCATTCATAGAGCACCAAACCAAGTGCAAAATATTTCACGTAAAGCAAACGTAACTCGGCAGTGGCGCCCCCTGGAGAGTGGCTCACCACCAGCAGCAAACACATGGTAAAAGTAAGTAACTCAAAATAACTATCATTGTATCTGAGTGTGTGTGTGTGTGTGTGTGTGTGTGTGTGTGTGTGTGTGTGTGTGTGTGTGTGTGTGTGTGTGTGTGTGTGTGTGTGTGTGTGTGTGTGTGTGTGTGTGTGTGTGTGTGTGTGTGTGTGTGTGTGTGTGTGTGTGTGTGTGTGTGTGTGCGTGCGTGTGTGTGTGCGTGTATGTGTGCGTGTGTGCGTGTGTGTGTCATACTGCATGTAATGATAATGAACTTATAACAAAGTCGTCGTCGAATTCATGTATTCACGCGTAGTACCTGTGAAAATAAACGACAATGTACGAGCGAAGGGTGGATCAATGATTATAACCATTGGGTCATGGCCGTGATAAACTGCCCGACCACAGCCGTCACAGCTGCCTCCTCTAAATTTCTTTGCGTCTGTTTATTCGACGTAAATGGCTCAATATGGCTCCGATCAACACAAAACGTTACTTTTGTCTAGCAATGTCTACCTGATATTTATGTAATTGACATCGGTAGTGTGAGTACAGAGAGAGGGCCTTGTGGGAACACAAAGGAACTAGAAGACAGTCGAGATGCAGACGCTTGGAATCAACGGAAAAATGACATTTCCGAGAATAATAGAATTTTCGGAGAATAATCCTTTTGGGCAATTAAGTTTATTCAACATTGTCTCAGTTCACGCACCTCTACAAATGAGTACCTGGCTATAAACAGTGGTGGGTGTTATGTGCACGAATACTTTTCGCGCTGTAATTGCAGCGTGGCTGAAACCTTCACAGAGAAGTGATGACGCTGTTCGATTGAGCAGACCTGCCAGGGGGTGAAGGTTAGACCGCTTTGAGCAGTCCTAATGACTGGATACTGCGCTATATAAGAACTTACCTTCACTGTTTTTATTTACATAAATACGCCGTGCCAACTTAACAAGGCGTCCTCTATTCGTGATATCGTGGGTCTTCTTTATTTTTTTTCCACGGTTTTCGCGCGTCTTATTTTATCCCACCTAGCCGAGCTTAGCACCCCTCTCCTGTCACCCGACACCCCGGGTGGCTAACAGACGCTGTTCAGCGTCACGCGACAAGTTCTGATCTCTCGGTTGACGAGCATCGCCGCGCCTACACGGAACGTTACTTAGCGAAGTCCCCTTCGGTCGCCGCTTCGAGGCTGGGCAACGTCACAAGGACTGACGTAATATAGACACATGACGTAACAGAGCGTAACTAATGTCCCGAAGAGCTACCACTGATCTATCAATAAATCAGTGAAACTATTGAAAATATTATATGGGTTTTACATATGGAATTTCAAGTAAAAAAACTGATTTCAACCAGGCAACATGGCATGTCTGGTGATGGGTTCTAGAGATAAGGGGTTCTGATCGTGTGGCTATAATGAAGGGATATATGGGTAACTAGAAAGGTATGCTAGGAAGCGAGTAATGACTGATGCTAGTTGCCACTGATTGTGGGTGGCGTGTTAATTGACCGTATAGTCCTGGGCGGCCGGAGACACTTAGCGAGGCTTACCCCGACACACCTCAGCCCATAAAGCGGCACCTGATCGACTCCAGCTGTCGCTGTTGTGCCGATGCCGGAGCGTGCGTGCGTGCGTGCGTGCCTGCCTGCGGGGGACACACTCTCTCGGAGGAATATCATGCGTCTTGGTAATATATATGTAGCAGTCCTTTAGCGTGGTTGATTTGGGGGGAGTGTTTTACAGTTTAGACGATTGCAGGCTCCCAAATAATTATCCCTTGTAGCTCCCCAAAACCACCAACCACCCTTTGACCTTTGAGATCTCCAACTGTACCACCCACCCCCCAAAATAACTACCTCCCACGAGACATGGAACGAAACTATTTTACGTCAAGCGGAATTGTTTTGCCTCAGCGGGTGTGTGCGTGTGCGCGTGTGCGCGCTAGTGTGGGTGCGTGTGGAAGGGTGGGCGCGAGCGCTTGCGTTAGAGTGTGCGTGAACATGAGCATTCGTGTGTGCGTGCGTGTGTTCGTGTGTACGTGCGTGCGTGTGCAACAAAACTGTGCAAAATGAGTGTTACACTCATTGCTGGTGTTATTGTGAAGAACCAATTTTCACAGCACGTAATGTTATCATATACGCGTTAACGGAGTTGATTGAAAATAACAAACCGAAAAGCTTTTTTCAACGCTTTATTACTTATCCATTCAGCGCGCGTCTCGGTCGTGAATACGTGACTACACAGACGTGACGTAATTTATTTACCAGACACCCAACGCGACTTCGAGGAAGTGCCCTAGTTAAGTGAGCCTGACCCACCCGGCTGAGTTATAGACCCGAGTCGTGAAGGCGCCCTCGTCAACCGTGACACGTGATGGAACCATAAGTCGCGCGTCCGACGGGGCGGGTGAGACGTTGACGCCGATACGAGGGAGACGACTCGCCTGCAGCTCACCGAGGCGCTGCGTTCATTAGCCACGGTCCGACTCCGAGTTCCGGTCATTAATGGAGACGCGGGGGCGTCAAGCTTCACATGATAGTCGCCAGGTGGCGCGCCGGCGTCATCTTGTCCATAAACCTCGTTGTAAACGCACCGTACGCAAACGAGTGTTTGGTGCTAAACACTATAAAAGTGGGTGAGAACCGCATCGAAAACCCGGTTTTCTATCAAGGAAAGATTGTTTGTAATTCCACGAGGCTCTAAATATTGATTTTGTACCTCCGCCCCGGTTTAGCGCACTTTGTTATATCAATATGTAGGAAAATATGTTACCTTTTCACTTATGCATGTTATCCCATCCGCAATTACCCTGAAACATGTTCAATTTCATAAAATGTAGATCCACCCGATTTTCATCAACCCAGTCGGCCAACAAAGAGGGGTTACTCAAGTTTCGTCCTATAAAGATGTTTGTTGTATTCATTTGCAGCATATGTGATATGAGATTCCAAATGTATATAGATTTTCACCCGTGAGAACTTCGAAACAAAATTGACGAAAATCGGGTGGGTCCACATTTCATGAAATTGAGCATGTTTCAGGGTATTTGTGGACGGATAACACACATTAATAAAAAAGTTGACTCATCATCAAAAATGTTGATACCAAAATCGAGCGCTAATCCATAATCCAGCATGGGCCACGAAACTAGGTTGAGTTTCATATCATACGGACTATAAAGTGCATCACGGATGCATCCTGTTCACGCACCTGGCAGCAACGTCGTTTACTATACAGGATGGCTCAGGGATTTAGCCATATACGCGTGGACTCCCTATGGCTGACTTATACTTAGCATTGTTTTATTATTCAATACCCACATTTTTATGACACGCCAAACAATGTTTGAGGGAAATTTTAGGGTGTTCAGAATTATGTAATCGGGAGAGTGCATGCATGTATGCGTATGCGAGTGTGCGTCTGTATGTGTATGTGTGTGCGCGTGTGCGTGCGTGTGCGCGTGTGCGTATTCGTGCGATTGTGCGTGTGCACGTGTGTTTTATTGCGTGCGTTTAACAAGATTTAACAAGATTGCCACCCAGAGAATTCACTCTAGATAGCAGGTGGACAAGGAAGCCCTTGGCTTATCGAGAGTCCGACCTTTTTATCTATGTGTATCCCGCCGGTCTGAGGTATGTGTCGATTTTATTTTTAAACATATTCACGCTACTAGCACCCACACAATCAGCAGGTAATCTGTTCCATTCATTTACAGTCCTTTGTGAAAATGAAAACTTTCTTATATCCAATCTACTCTGCTCCTTTGCTAATGCAAGATCATGTCCTCTAGTCCTTCTATCTTTCTTAACTGAGAAAAACATATTTCTATCAATATTTTCATTACCCTTCAATATTTTAAACACTTCTATCTGATCTCCTCTCAATCTCCTGGTCTCTAGTGTTGTTAAACCGCATTTTTTTAGGCGTATTTCGTAACTAAGATCCCTCAGATTTGGTATCATTTTAGTTGCTCTCCTCTGCACTCTTTCTAGCATATCTATGTCCTTCCTGCGATATGGCCTCCACGCTTGAATACAATATTCTAAATGAGGCCTAACTATTGTTTTGTACAGCGGTATTATTAGCTCTTTTTCCTTATACGTTATGTTTCGCCTAATTAATCCAAGGATTTGATTTCCCTTTGAAGCTGCAATTCCGCACAGTACCCCCCATTGTATATTCTACCTCTTCGTTCCCATGTCCTATGTGGAGGCATTTACATTTCCCAAAATTGAACATCATTTGCCACTTTTCAGACCATTTGATCAACCTGTCAAGATCATCTTGTAAATGCTGTCTATCTCCATCACTTTTAATCCTTCTAAACACTTTTGTATCACGTTTGTGTAAATGTGTGCGTTTGTGTAGGTGTGCGTGTATCCGCATGTATGTAGGCATGTAAAGTATGAACATATAGTTGCAATCATTCCGTTTAACACACACTGGCACACGGTTATTATATAGCATAAATCAGCAGCAACTAGTCAGACGTCTCGTGTTAAGTCGTTTGATTTCACAAATAAATATTCAAATACCACATGTACCAAATCTGCACAGATCGACACAGGGCATACAACTACATGACGACGACGCACTCTTGACGTGTGTAGTCTGTCAACGATATCACTTCAGCAATCACCCCGTCTACGTCGCGCCTTACTTGATGATCTGGGTGGTCGGCGCCACCTGGCGGCACCATTAAACGGCCGATACTTATCCGCCTCTGACAGCGTCCGGGGGCTAGGCACGGGGCCGAGACGAACCCGGTCCTCCAGCCCGCTGGCTGTGCGGTCCGACGAGCGCCCCGGATTAGCCATTCAGCATCCCGTGATCGATCAAACATCGTGACAACATCGATGTTATCGCCACTCATTCGGCGCGATACGTCGCTCCATGGTCATTGTCGGTCGCCAATGTCGTCGATGATATCTACGAATGATGACATTCCACACGGCGACTAGCGGACTACGAAGATAAACAAATGGCGTCGGCCGGTCAGACAACGGGCTGCGACAGGAACAACAAGTCCGACGCAACCATGCGGAAACCGGCGTCGGCCCAGTGACAGCGCGGACAATACTGGACAATGAGAGAGGCTGCGGATGATCTAGTGTAATCGTCTTTGACCCCCCACGAGGTGGATGTAGCCACGACGATGGACCGCTGCCGCGGGTGTTTAACGCTCCCACTTACTTTGAACTAACACAAAAAATTCAATTAATTTTAGCACAAAAAGTGATGAACCATGTAAAAACGAACACTGGCTGGTATTATAAAACAACGCTTGGAGCTTAGACGAGTACTCTTATTATTTATTTTCTTGTTCGCCCACGTTTTATTTTTTCTCATCACTTCTTTGTTTTTATCGTCGATCCTCAACAAATAATGTTTTCTGAAGACACAACTCAGTCGAATTAATGTGTTTACACGAGCATGGCACATTCAATTGTATGCCCGCAGCGAGTTATAGTAGACATCATCAGTTTAACAGCACGAATTCAATTGACCAAAACTACGATACATGTTGAAACATTTTATAATTTCGTACAATTGCACGGCTTCACGTGTTTGATGTGTCGATGCTGATAAACGTTACAACAATGAACATTAACTCGTGCCTATAATATAATGTGAAGTGCGCACGCCAATAAATTCCAAGAAACCCCGCCCGGCGAGATTTCGCTGTGATAGCCGATGTGATATACTTTCCGGTGTTGCGCGTCACGTGATGATTTGATAAACAATCAATAGGCGCCGTCTAAAAAGCGTGTTAATGATAACTTGATTAACAATCAATTGGCGCCGTCTACAATGCCTCTTACCAGCTTTGCGGCGCGAGCAGTCTCGCTCTAACCCCTAGGGGCCGTTTCCTGTGTGGGCCATGTACGTCACGCTTCACCGCCTCTCATGAGCGCGGAATGCGGCCGTATCATACATACGCTAATAGTGGGCGGGACTACAAACCCCACCCGCTTTCTGGCGGCCGCGTAGAGCGCTCCGAATGGTGTGTGCAGCCGCGCGGAACGGCCATCTGCAGCAAGGAGAGAAATGTTTGTACGACTGTTGTGTGCAGCCGCGCGGAACGACCATCTGTATCTCGCTTGTAGCGGGAAGAGAACACTTCGTGTACACCGGACGTGAACTGACATCCCGTTCGGAAATCCGGTTATGATATCAACCTGGTGTACTCAGAGTTGTTATCACAAAGCATATTATTATGCACTGTCGTTTTAATTTAATGAGTGTCAGCGGCGTGATTATGATTTTTATTAAATAGTTATTGTAAGGGATTTGTAAAGCACACAGTACGTAGACACGCAAGCAGGTATACGCTCACGCATGCATACACGAATGCACAATCCTACTATATAAGTACATGTACTACACTTATATACTTACACAGAGAATAATTTGGAACATAGAATCCATGAATATACATGTATATGTCTGCTACAGGGTTATTTTGGTGGCATTGCTTATATATATATATATATATATATATATATATATATATATATATGCTTATATATATATATATGTATATATATATATATAAATATATATATATATGTATATATATATATAAGCATTGCCGCCAAAATAACCCTGTAGCAGACGTATACATGTATATTCATGGATCCTATGTTCCAGATTATTCTTTGTGTATACTATTAGTGTTTACGCCAATCATTAGGTAAGGATATTATGTAATTTACACAAAACGGAAAACACAAAATTTCTGGGCATCACAAAATAGACTAGAGACAATAAGATTGTAATTACAAAACGTTCCAATATGCTACTAATCAAAACGATGTTGTTTGCATGAAATATAGTTGAAATCATCGTACTTTGCAATGGTACCTTTTCAATCAACCCGTCAATTTTGTTCGCCAAAATATCTTCTATTTGTATTTGCCTTTAAACTTTGAATATTTACAATAACAACACTAATACAATATTTTATGTATGCTTGTTTTTCAATATCCATATAAAATATCTTATAAGTAAATATTATGTTAATATTGGCCTTATTTACTTAGGTTAAAAGTATTGTTATCGTGTCGATGTCATCAATATTAAAGCCGATGTGTACATCCACGTGGTCTGACAGAATCTATCGCGTATATTCTTTGTTGCATCTTAATAGAGTATATAGCAATTATAAGTCTTTTTATTGTACCATAATACCGCCTGGTTTTGCCGCGCAAAAACGTTGTCAATAATTGTACTGGGCACATGCCTAATATATATACATATATATATTGTATTTATTGTTTGTATATTTGTAATGTCCTTATGCCCGTCAACACATGCAATGCTTATTAAATGTGTATAGACAGTGCCTGCTTACCGTGCAGGAAAACTTACTAACTTGTGTTCTTCTCTGTTTGTAAACATGTATTATGTTGCTGGGTTGTGTATTTGTACTTCTACCAAGAGCGGTGATGGTGATCTACGGAGGATGCGACCGTCGAAAGTATAGTATCATCCAATAAAATTCGACGATTTGAGAATTTTGAAGTTCATCTTAATTGTTTTGTTTTTATTCTTCTATACGGGAACTGGCATCTACTTGGAGTATTAACGTACTGTGTGCTTCTCGGCAGGTGGGAGACAATAACACATCTTTAAACTAATAACAATGCTTTAGTTGACACATATGTAGTGTCATTAAGGTATATAAATATACACCTTTGTTGTGAACATTATTATTTTGTGTTTGTGTTTCATTGTGAACATTATTATTTTGTGTTTGTGTTTTATTGTGAACATTATCATTTTGTGTTTGAGGCAGATTGGATTTCCTATGCATGTTTATCGATGAGGCCGTTTGTGGATGTGTATATAGAAAATTATAAATGTACTTGAAGTCGCGCGTGTAGGCGTCAACATGTTGGAACAGCCAATAAGGATAAGTATCGGTGGAAGAGAGGGAGACCATGTGCACACAAGACGGGTGAGATTACGGATACACCAAAGCAGACAATGGACGATTTGAGAGAAACAACAAGAGACAAGATTGGAGACAGCTCATCGTGGATGTCACCAGAAGTGGTAAAACTTTAATTATTGTGAATAATTGTGAACAATAAAATCATCCAGAAAGATTCGCTCCAGAATTACACTAAATCCGCGTCTATTTATGGCGTCCTCCAAATGCATATCCACCTGCCAACGGCCGAATTCCCCGATTTGCGCGTGATCGGTTTCACACGGTGAGTGACTGTATCAGACAAATAACCGATTTCTGTAGAAAATATCGCCGCCAGTGCCAGTAACCCACCCACATCGGTGGAGACGCTTGCCAAGTTGTAGCGGACACTGTCTGGGTGTATTGGTTCTCTCCTTTACCTCGTTCCGAAAGTGTTCCAACTTGATGGTGCGCCAAACACCCGTAGCTATATTGACATACACATACGTGAATTAGAACCACATTAAACACAAATCGCAACACCTGCTGGGTTATCTGCTATATACACGCGCGCGAACGCACGCACACGCACGCACTAACGTACGCATGACGTACAAGAGATCACCAGTCGATCGAACGTTGGCTCTGCGCCACTGGCCACCGGCGTTGATCAACTGATGGCATATTAAATATAAGGTGAAGTTAATTTAGTGCACGTTTTAAAATTGTATGTTGTTTGTGTGGCCGTATCGGACAGCGGTTAGATTAGTTTATATGAATGTACACCAGTTTAAATCGGCGGCTTAATTGATTAAAACAGTTTAGCTCCGTTCACAGTGAGTGTTTCGTTAACCGGTGACGCATTGGATAGACTTTAGTCCTTTGTGCCGACAGCTCGTTGTATAAATAATTCCCCTTCTTTTCAAACAAAATGCCCCCTCACACAAGGAGGTATTTATTATATTATAAAAAGGTAAATGTATTTAAATTATTACGTAGCCCGGTGTCCAGTCCAATTAGAACTGTTCAGTGCGCTTTATAATTAATTCCCTGGCAGATCAATTCATTTGAACACCAACAATATCCTACTATAATTATATTACCTGTCACAAATGCTTTAATTTTATGCGAAAATGCCATGAACTTTTATTTGGTGTTTGCTAGGTTTACTACATAATCTTCTCCTTCACCCCGATGCCTTGGGGGATGGGGTCCACATCGTCTGATTATCCCTTTATGTGGTTCTCTTCCATCTATCCCGGGCTTCTGCATTGTTCTTCCACTCTCGGTTGTTAATCCCGGCCGTCTCTCTCCCGCTCCCTCTCTCCTCTCTCTCTCTCTCTCCCTCTCCCCCTCTCCCCCTCTCCCCCTCACCCCCTCTCCCCCTCTCCTCCTCTCCCCCTCTCCCCCTCTCCCCCTGTCCCCCTAATTTTATGCGAAAATGCCATGCACTTTTATTTTGTGTTTGCTAGGTTTACTACATACTCTTCTCCTTCACCCCAATGCCTTGGGGGATGGGGTCCACATCGTCTGATTATCCCTTTATGTGGTTCTCTTCCATCTACCCGGGCTTCTGCATTGTTCTTCCACTCTCGGTTGTTCATCCCGGCCGTCTCTCTCCCTCTCCCTCTCCTCTCTCTCTCTCTCTCTCTCTCTCTCTCTCTCTCTCTCTCTCTCTCTCTCTCTCTCTCTCTCTCTCCTCTCTCTCCTCTCTCTCTCTCTCTTCTCTCTCTCCTCTCTCCTCTCTCTCTCTCCTCT
>OZ023213.1:43584689-43647189 GCA_963995525.1 Escarpia spicata
TCTCTCCCCCTCTCCCTCCTCCCTCTCTCCCTCTCTCCCTCTTTCCCTCTCCCCGTCTCCCCGTCTCCCCCTCTCCTCCTTTCCCCTCTCCCCCTCCCCCCTCGCCCCTCTCTCCCCTCTCTCCATCTCTCCCTCTCTCCCTCTCTCCCTCTCTCCTCACCCCTCTCTCCCTCTCCTCCCTCTCTCCTCTCCCTCTCTCCTCTCTCCCTCTCTCCTCTCTTCCTCCTCTCCCTCTCTCCTCTCCCCGCTCTCCCTCTCTCCCCCTCTCTCTCGAATAAACAACTCTACTGACAAAATAGTTATTTAACTGACGCAAGCTCTTTGATGTTCAGGCGGTCGCGATGTTCCCACATTGAAGACAACCAATTCAGCACACTGTTTGTTAATTATTGCCAGCCTTGCTGATTCCGGTTAACTGAAGAGACAACGTTCCTTTAAAATCGGCGTCACAGAAGCGACTTGATACTGGTAACTTTCTTAGCCGGTGAGAAAACAACGCCGCTACTGAGCCAGCCGCGGGTTAAATGTCTTGGCGACCTTTCATCCTTTCTCTGGTGACTTCACAAAGCGTTTAAGAAGTGTCACTTTGTTGTGAGCGTAGAACACGCAACAACTATGTCCCCAAGTCGCCAACAGACCTCCAGTCTAGACGCGGGTGCGTCACGTGATGACACGTGACACCCATTGCCGTCGGCCTTGAAACTTCCACTTGACTAGGCGTAGAGATATCTAGTTAAACAAACGCAAGCCAATCATAATGTAACGCTTTCAAGTGTAATCTGAATACGTAGACATCGTGTCAGTCTTAATTCAGCGTAAACTTGACATAAAATAGCCACACAGTTATCTCCAACAGTTACACTTTCCTATATTAAAGCTATTAGGCCCTAATTCCGGTCGTTTTATAATAAAATAATGTAATATATTATAAACTTTATCCACTCTAGCATCCTGACCGCAAAAATGCGTTTTATTTTAATATAACCGATATTTGTTTATTTTTAATGTTTCGTGTACAACAATCTTTCATACATTGCGTCACGCTCAAAGGCAAGGCCGATATTCATAGAGATATAGCGAACATTGTGAACCGTAACCATTAAAACACACCTGAGGGCAAAAACGATACGTACGATAATTGTAGTTTATACTGTATAGCCTAATTTTACAACAACAACATCATCATCATCAACAACAACAACAACAACAACTTACAAACAAACAAACAAACAACAACAAAACGAACTGATAGTGTACCTTTAAAAGTGATTCGTGTATTCCATGGTGTGCACAAAATAATGTTTCATCCTTCATGAAAACAGGATGTGTTTTTGTTTATTTCTTATCACCTACCTGTAGTAGATGTTTTGTAAAACAAATCTGATTCTGTCTTCTTCCACCAGAGACAATTCAATAACACTCGCGTATGTAATGGTACAAACCAGCAACTGTGTACATTTAAAGGAAGTCATTCGGACTCAGTCAGGGGTTGACACCCTCTAGAATTATTAGCAGGAAGCTCGTTGAATCAGTGGTACTTCGCCCGACTTGTGGTTTGATACGTGAGAACCAGGAACTTCAAAGGTTTTTGCGGGTAGGGAAGCGTGTCTCTTTAATAAATGTCAATAGCGGCTGGTTAGTATTTGAATGGTGTGTTTACAATTAGATAATTTCGCGGGCGCAATTTTCAAATTGCGAACACTCTTAGCGGGCAGTATACCTTAAACAAATGTATTCTAGTAAAGTAAAAGCAATATACAAACACACGTTAACAAACGAGCAACGGACATCAGACCTTTAAGTAAAACCGTGTATGCGTGCATAGCACCCGGGCACTGGACGAACCCTGCACCCCAAAGTGTCATAGTCCGCAAGTATGCCGTTTCCTTGATAGTTAAATGTGTACAACTGTTTCGTTCATTTTCTTGTCATAAACTTGTTTGTCAGGATTCATGGAATTTCATAAACGGAAATCGTTTCAAAAAACAATTTTGTCCTGCCTTTCAACCCGGAAATAAAATACTGATCTGGCTTGCCACCTAAGTGACGACACCCTACCTAACCCACGTGTCGGTGATAGGGGAGGGGCCGCGGCGGAACACGACTCAGGGGTAGTTGATGCGCCCGTAGCCCCGCCCACCTGGCTCGGGTGCACGGCTCAGTTACGCTGGGCGGCGAGATTGGCCGAGGCGGTGGGCGCCGTTGTATGCGTTGGGTACGGTGTCACGGATGTTGCTCGGGCAATTACCCCAATCGTCGGGCGATCTGATCTGGCTACACGCTGGAACAACGGGGCGACATCAGATGGTATTGTCGCCTGTCTCGTATCGGCTAACTTCTTGTCGCCAGTCTGTCCCTTCGCCGTGAGACGGTCGTAACCTTACACCGGCTTTACACGTCCCGCAAACGCGCCGTCAAAGCCTCGTCACTCGATAGCGATCGACGGAGAATGTTGTCTCGGCGCAAATCGCCGCAGACTGTCGACAGAGCGGCCGGTCACGTCGGACACGGTGTCGACCGATGCTCACCGATACCGAGCCGACGGCGCGATTTAATAATAGCAGGGAGCGGAGACCAGTTCGACAACGGTTTATCTATAACTGGCTCCCCTCTGTTCTCCAGCGGCACACGACGGGGAATGTTGTGGGTTTCCCGCGAGAGCAACATAGTTCGCGTTTACACACGATCACCGTGCATGCATGTATGATATGGTGAACATGCGTGTGTACATACATGTCCCCGCATCCTGTACACATAGCCCCCCATACAAGTAAACAAACATACATATGAAATACACACACGCACATACACACACACACACACACACACACACACACACACACACACACACGCACGCACGCACGCACGCACGCGCGCGCGCGCGCGCGCGCGCATGATTACAGTACAAATTATTAACCTAACTTGCTGCTAATAAATCACATTATCAGTGTTGATGTATGTGATGTTAGGCGTATGTCTATACCCAGCAACTTGTTCATGGTAGACGAGGATGTCTACAGAACAAATGCGATATTGTGATAATAATTATTTTCTCAACAGCAAGTATTATTATCAGTTATAAGCATTGTGGGTGTTCATGCAATGTCAATTATTATATTTTCATATAAAACAATATATGACCAGTTCTCAGCATGAAACAGTCATAAATACGTTCGTTCGTTTGCTGCCGTTAGTGTTTGTATCTTAATATAATGTCAACGGCAATTCTCACTGCAGAAAACAACTCATACATTGAAAGCCACGAAGCACGCGGCAGAATAAATTGCTTCAACAAAATTAGTTTGAAAGACCAACGGTTGACAATCTACTTCCAGTGATTTAGCCAGGTAAAACAACATAATTCAGGGTAAATAGAGAAAACAGAACACGGGAAAAGCTCAGCGGAAACGTTGATTCTACAACATTCCTTAAGCAACCCACTTTCACTCAGTTGTTTAGCTCATTAAGGAGATGATTATTCACCAAAATGCCCTAATGCCAAACTGTGTACACAACGAACAAAAACGTTTCTGATTACAGTTTACTTGTAAGGACTGTACCAACATACCCTACATTGAATTATCAAAACAGTCCTGTAACCGAAATGTCTTACTATTAACTGTCTTATTACAAAAAAATGTCTGATTACCCAAATGTTTGATGTCCGAACGTCCATACAGTCAAACTTTAATTTATCATAAGGTTTTGTATTAGACAGAAGTAACTCAAAAGTTGCATTGTGTTGGCAATAAGTTCGATGTGTGAAATTATTTTAAAGTTGCTATAGATAACAACATCGTGTGAATATTATGCATAGAACAGTTAGTCAGATATACATTTATGAATTTGTTACCCATGTTTTGGATTGCATTTTTATTGCATAACATGGAAGAAATAATATATATATATATTTTACAAAAGAAGTCAGAAGTTCGATTGCTCATAAACATATTGTAGAATATAATTAAAGACCTACTTTCTTATATGTATATATATATATATATACTGTGCAGTTCATCAAAGTATATATATATATATAAATATATATATACATATACTCACGCACACACACGCACACGCACACGCACACACACGCACACACACGCACACACACGCACACACACGCACACACACGCACACACACGCACACACACGCACACACACGCACACACACGCACACACACACGCACACACACGCCACACGCAGTCGCGCACGCGCGCACACACACACACACATTTTATTAAAATATAACCTGTAATGCGATGTCATATGCCTACTGTTTAAGAGTAAAAGACATATTCGTTATATAGGGGGGGGGGGGTAATGTGGCGTGTTTAAAACATTTGTATAAATGATATTACAGTTTGTATCTTGCTAGTTATAGTTCCTCGAACATTAATAACTGTTGCGTGTAAAGTACATCTTATATCACAACTAACAACAAATCTGTCTCTTTTGTAAATTGCAAACATATCATGACATATGATTATGTAATATAATAAATGTTGTTTTCATATACTAACTTTTGCTGCTTAAAAACGGCAGTTTTAACCCGCTACACCTGCTTGCGTGAATAACGAAATGCATGCACTAGATGATGTACTTTTCCTACCAAACTCGACCTAAGCATAAGCATGCCCACACATGTTGGGCCTCAGTATACGATGTGGGGCGACCGTTTGTTTCCTTTGACGTACATTTCTTTCTGTGGACCGTTCAAAAATATTATCATAAAAATCGTACTATATTAGAACAACCCAGAAAAAAGAGAACACGTAACCCTTTAAGTACTATTTAAATGGACAATGGCGTGTGAATAATACATGTGGTATTCCGCCTTCTATCACGAGAAGCTCATTGTTGAGTTTGAGTTCATATATATCGACGGGTATGTGCGGGGAAACATGCCCCAGGGCGCGGTGGCCTATGTTCCGGGAAACATGCCCCAGGGCGCGGTGGCCTAAGTGTAACATGCGGTGGCCTAGTGTCGAGAACACCGGACTCTCAAACGAGATCACCCGGGTTCCAATTTTCTTGCAGTCTTTTCGAATTGTGCATTTTCGTTAAAACCACGTTGCTTCAGTTTACTCCGCTGTTCAAATGAGTGCCTATAGCTACAGACAGTGGTTTGATATTTATACAAACATAATATTTTGGCAATAACTGCAATGTTGTTGAATGCTTCCCAGAGAAGTTGAACTGATGGTCGTGTGACTAGATCTGCCAGTGGTGAAATATGAAGCTCACTAGGCAGTCCTGGGGACTGGATCCCGCGCTACATAAGAACTTAGGTCTACCTGGCGGAGTGCGCGCGGTGACGCAGCGAGAGGGCGGTGACCCGCTGACCTGCAAAGCGCCCGATACGCTTCAGATTAGTACGTAGAGGACGCGCTAATTAACGAACTATTGTTGCCCGTCACAAGGACCGTGTTTGCCGGTGCGCGTGAACGCGTGCACCCGATACGTCTGGGCCGGCTCGAATGTTGTCGCCGGCTGCCGCAGATAAGATGCGAGTGCGTTCGACTGCACTCGAGCGCGCCTACAACACTACGCACAAAACATAAGTACGGCGCCGGACGCTCGCATGACACTTCCAAACAAACATAACTCATAATTTGTTATGTTCTTCTGAAGGCGGTGGAACCTACGGCGTCGACGGCGGCAGCAGTTGAATCGCGCCGCCCCAGTCCCGCACGCTCGTAGGCGCCTGTCGACAAAACGGGGGCTAGGATGACGCGACGCCAACAACGTTATCAGCGCCCGGCGCCGATAGGCCGACAGCTGCGACGATCACAGCCTCGATAGGCCGATATCAAGTTACAGTGCCACTGAGAACATCATATTTCGTGTCACTCCTCCGTCCGCAAGCCGATCGGAAACTCCGGAAAGGAGGGACAGCCCTTGACCCAACCGTGTTCGCTGATTGAGGTTACTTAACACCTTCGTTGCGGTCTCCTTCAAACGGTGGTACGGACATTCCCGTCAAACTATCTTCCGCCGGCGACAAACCCGTGAACGATGCCGGGAAACGACGCGCGAATAACGAGTTTCGGACGGATGAAACAATGACGTCGTTGTTGGAGTAGATAACACAACACATTATCTATTTCGATTTCATCAGGGACGCTCCAAAATCGATATGAAGTTGGATAACAGGTGTCTTAAATTGAGACAACTTGTCATTGTTTGAGCGCAGTTTCATATGAGAAACAAGTTCGTCAAAGAAGTTACGAAGTTTAACAAGGTTTATTGATCATGCACAGTAGCACTGGTTAGATCTGACAATTTCATAAAGAATAATGTTGAGATTTAAATTATATTAAGAAAGTTTAATGTATGTAAAACAATTATGAATGTGGATGAGTGATAGAAATCAGTCACTACAAGAACACTAGTAACGGTTGTATGTACCCAAAACGTGTTGAATTTGTCCCGCGCGATAAACATTGTTTTAAATATTTGTTAAGAGAAGTAATCGTATCAATGTTTTGGTCATCGTTCGATTACATCCGACCTATGTGTGGAAGAGGAACAACAAAGATGTATTAAATTATATTTTTACAGTATTATATAGTAGAGTAGATTAGGGCTCATTTTGTAGACCACTGTTAACTAGCGATGAGTAGTGTCGTGTTACAATATATATATATATATATATATATATATATATATATATATATATATATATAGTAAATAAAAAGCAATAAATATGTTATTACCATTTAAATGTTAACTCATTGGTGGGTATTGTTAGTTTAAGTCAGGTTGTTCTTACTTGCCTGGTGAGTTCAGGCTAATACTGTTGGGATTATATAAATAATACAGGTCAGCTCATTCGCTGTTATTATATTAAAATAGGCACGGACTTTTTGTTAACTAATTAACAACAATTCATAAATATCATGTTTTTAAACAATATTATATTACAGCGAAAAGAAAACTGGAGTTTTACGTCACGTTGATCGTGTTTCTTATGACAAAACAAAGCATGGAGATTTACACTTCTCCCTCGGTCAGACCCGTTCTTTCCAAAACCAACCGAACATTATCTCGGACACATTCCCCGAGCTGCAACGTGATGCGCGATCAAAATGTGCTCAGACTACCTCGTAAACGATTTGAAAGGAATCGGCCGAACAACCAGATAATGCGATAACAGGTGATGTGCGAAAGTTCAATGGATTTTTTCGGCTAATTTTCACAATAACCACCGGTAGAAAAGTGCTGCACGTGTGTATTGACATCGGGTGTCGGAGACGGGAGATAATGTCGGCGCCAAGCTCTGTCTCGGACCTCGCGAAGCATCAGTCCGCCTTTGTGTCGTGTACCCCTCTCTCACGCCGCCGAAACACCACAGTTCCTATTTCGTCGATAATCAGCGCGATAAAAAGTGTCGCCCCTGTGCGTGTGTGCATGAGTGCGTGCGTGTGTGCATGAGTGCGTGCGTCGTTTCGCACAAGAAGATCCAGCCAAGTAAATCGTGTTCCCGTGGCTCGAATCGTTCATGTGAGACTACATATATAACAGGTATTATGACGCAGGATAACTTATCACATAATTAACGATGAGAAAGTGGAGATTATTTTAGTGACAACGATTCAACATTTTTATTTGTAACAAATAACGTGTGAAAATACTGAGTGGGGCGAGGCTTCGACTTTACAACTTTATATATGAATTCAAACTTTTCCTAACCTAATTTGTTACTTTTTTCGTGACTTTTTCCTATGATTTTATATCCAACAATAATGATCCACTTAGACCATCGGTCTTGTTGCTTGACTATTCATCGTCACGTCAGATTGGGGATGCAGAATGACCAGCTGGCTTGACCTCGCGCGGGCACAGAACGAAATTATCGACAATTATCGATATTTATGGAAACCACCCTGTGCAGTTTATGGCAGTTCGTTGAAAGCCACAAACGGCACAATAGAACCTGAACAACGGCTCAGAGCTGTTAAACTACTATATTATACTATATGATTACATCCAGGGCCCGGCTGGCGTCACACGACATGAACGGGTACTTGTTCGCAGGCTTGGCGCGACTAGAGCTACTTGTACCTACGGGCTGAACTCAGGAGGGAACAAGAAGAGCGTTGGGTCTTCGGGTGCCTTCTGACACACCTACAATTCACACTCACATTTCCACTAGCCCCCGTCCCAAATACATATACACTCCCTCTTCCTAATTCACTCACATTTCCACTAGCCCCCGTCCCAAAGAAGTCTACACTTCCTCTTCCTAATTCACTCACATTTCCACTAGCCCCCGTCCCAAAGATGTATACACTCCCTCTTCCTAATTCACCTATTGTCGCCGGGTGTTCCGCAGCCGTCACCAACCATTCGACATTACTGTCCCTAAACACCATCGACACTACCCCGTCACTAACTCTCATTCCACGGACACTATCCCGTCACTAACTCTCATTCCGTTGACACTAACCCATCACTAACTCTCATTCCACAGACACCAACCCCGTCACTAACTCTCATTCCACGGACACTACCCCTTCAGTAACTATCATTCTGCTGACACTACCCCGTCACCAACTCTCATTCCGAAGACACTAACCCATCACTAACTCTCATTTCACGGACACTACCCGCCATAAACCCTCGGCCTAACCATACCGCTGGCTCCCAGACCGCGTCACTAACTCCCCGGTCCTAAGCCGCCACAAACCCTCGTCCGGAACCCCGTCACGAGCACGAACTTTCCGCCACTACCCCGTCACCCGAGCCACCGCCTGTCTGCTGCCCGCATGTTTCACACCTCGCCGTTTTGTTGTAATATCGCAGCCAGTAATTTCGGCGAGTCGAGTGTGAACGGGCGCCGTAATTACAGAGCGGGCGGGGCGGTGGAGACGTGACCCGGCGTCTCGAGGCTTCCCACGCGCCTCGCCCGATCTCTATCTCCGACAGCACGCCAGGGCCGACACGCACCGTCACGCTTCGGCGACACGTACAGCGACGGTTATGTGACACGTACAATACACGTACAACGGCATGTACGTTGACATGTACCATTACACGTACAACTACGGTCCTGTGACACGTACAACGCTACCTATACCACCACGTATAACTCGACGAACCACACCACAACAACGCCACGTAAAACGCCACGTACAACGTTCAACGCCACGTACGACGACACATACAACGATACATATAACAATCAAACTCTATGATAACAACATGTACAACGAAGGCCCCGTGATGCGTACAGGGATAGTCTGGCGACACACACAACGACAGCCTGGCGACACGTAGGCCCTACAACGACAGCCCGGCGATACGTAGAACGACGGCCTGGCGACACGTACGTCGACGGCCTAGCGACACGTACGTCGACGGCCTAGCGACACGGGCATAATCTGCAACGATCATTGACAGCTTGTTCTGTTTCGTCGACTGCATGTCATGCGTCAGAATTAATTATGCACCCGAAAAGTCCACCTACAAATAGAACTAGCTTTGTTACAACAGGCAGACAGAATGCAGAACATCCCGGTTTGTAGGGATGTGAATAAAAACATAAATTATGCTAAATGTGAGTCTATAGATATCCCAGTTTTTAGCTACTTGCAATGTGTTTACATATTTATTAATAGGCCACCGGGCACCCTTCAGAACGCATATGTTATTGTAGTTCTCATTATTGACGCACCCGTATTTTGGAACAACTATTCACATAGTCCTTCACAAGAGAGACGCTTTTTCGAATTACCCAAATATCATTTTTGCTACGTCACCATTATCAATTATAGATTCATTAAAGTTAATCCTTCTTTATCAACAACACAACTTAAGGAACTGTTATCACAAAGAAAGAAAAAAAACGAAAAAGTAGGACAACCACCCCTGGTCCCCCTGCATGGTTTCATCAGTGTCAAATTAATATAAAAAATTACTTACAATAATAACGACCACAAAGTCAACCACCACAAAAAGCAACATCACAAGTAAAAACACAAAGACAACACTATTACTAGTGGGATATACTGCCATTAATAATGATAATAATAGTAATGACCGATACTAATAATAACGATGATGACGATGATGATAATAAATATAATAAAGCAGCGATATTACTGTATATTTCCAATTAGAAGGGAACATCTTAGTCCTTCGCACTTGGAACTGAGGCGCGCTGTACAGCTTAGGGAAAGGACAGCGGCAAACATTAATACTGATAACGATAACTATAACGATAATGATATCGATAATAACGATAATAATTGCAATCATTATTGTAATAATTATCCATAATAACAAAAACATTAATTAGAATAACAACAACAGTGATAGCAATAACAACATCAGCAACGAAAACAACAATAATAACAACATCAATAACAACAACAACAACAACAATAACAACACTAATAATAATAACAACACTAATACTAATATCATTAACAACAACAATAATAATAATAACAACAACAATAACAACAACAATACAACAACACGAATAACAACATCAACATCATCGTGATTCTGGCTGGCTTGTTGAGTCAATGACGTAGAATGTCGGTCTCTCGGTGCAGTATTTGTCGGGCCAAACAGCGCATTAAAGAATGATTAATTAATTACGAAGTCAACCAATTATTAGCACGTTTTGTTTCCCTTGTCACTGAAACAGAACCATCGATTCCAGATGTTTGAATTATTATCCCTATTAATGTTTATATTATTGCTTTTTCTGTTCATTGGATGTTCACAACTAATAATTCCACCTACCGTAATAGTCAAAGGCAGGGAGTTTAACGTTACACCATGTTATTCCCCTATTGTTCTCTTTACGTTCTTATGTTGGATGTTGCTTTGCATGATATTTGTGCGTTTTGTAAAAAGTTACAATAAATTTAATTTAATTTAATTAATATTATCTTAGTTAGTTAAAATAAAAAATAACCAAAGGGCAACATTACTTAAACACCCTTAACATAGTAGGCAGCAGCCGATTGTTTGTATATTTATAACGATGTTACAGCTGCTGTTATAACTTATTCATATATATGTGTATATATACATACATATATATATATATATATATAATAATTATTATATATACATATATATATATATTGTTGTGCGTTGTGACAGTTTGTATATGTCTTAGTAAATGCACATTCACACACAACCTGGCAATATTACAACTATCCAAAGTATCCGACTCACTGCATTACTCGGCATGCTGTGCAATTTTGCGTGTCAGTGAACATTGTCTAACGCTGAGGACTCGTGGTGCCACCAAGCGACAAAACAAACATACCAGAAATGCCATCTGCTTAGCGAGATAAGAGGCTTTCTGTGTCTGCCGAAAACGCGAAATTAATTATGAAACGGAAGCGCCTCGTTTGAAAGATCCCTCGCGCCAGATAGTCTCGGTTAAGTGAGCGTTTGGCGGCGGAGAGGCGCGTGGGAAAGTGTTAGGGGGGTTTGAGTGTGCGTGAATGTGTAAATGTGTGTGTGTGTGTGTGTGTGTGTGTGTGTGTGTGTGTGTGTGTGTGTGTGTGTGTGTGTGTGTGTGTGTGTGTGTGTGTGTGTGTGTGTGTGTGTGTGTGTGTGTGTGTGTGTGTGTGCGCGCGCGCATTTGTTACAGTTAAACTAACTTCGTTTATTATTGTAAATTAACATTAACATAGTGCTGGTAATTAAATAGCATAGGTTTCCTTTATTGCACACGCCTAATTATTGCGAAGCTTGAACATAAATTGTCGCTTTCGTCAGTGCCCAACGTACCATGAGCTAAAAGTGTCTTGTGTAAAAGGTAGAGTGTTGTGTATGGACCCTGCAAACATATCCCGACACCGCGACCCCTCAATCACTGGTCATTGTTTACATTTACTGGGGAAATAATGTGACGAAAACACACGTGTGAATTATGCTTACATATTTCACTTAAATATTATTTAGAATTCCCCTGCGGCCAAAAAATGGTTAACATTTTCTTACGGATCAATTTAACAAAAATGGTGTAGGACGGGGAACTCGTAGCATAAAAGTTACAATAGCAAGTTTCCCGTAGAGCTATCACTCACTCACTCACTCACTCACTCACTCACTCACTCACTCACTCACTCACTCACTCACTCACTCACTCACTCACTCACTCACTCACTCACTCACTCACTCACTCACTCACTCACTCACTCACTCACTCACTCACTCACTCACTCACTCACTCACTCACTCACTCACTCACTCACTCACTCACTCATTCGAAATTAGTGGTTTCAATAATCCGTCTCCAGATGCCTCTGTCTGCCATTGCTATCTTCAGCTCCTCCGTCTCTAGACCCACATCTTCCTTTAAGCAGTCGACGTAAGTTGCGGCTGATCTTCCTGCCTTGGTCCTTCCATGTGTCGGTTGCCACAAGATGGTCTAGATGCCATTTCATCCTTATGTCTGTAGCAGTGTCCGACAAATCTCAGTCGTCTTCTTCTTACTGTATCACTGTCAGTGTAGAGCAATATTTACATGAAAACATTATACTATTTGCTTTCCCGCAATATTTGATATTTTAATAACATTGTTCCAATTATTGAACATTTTACTAGGTAATTCCATTGTTATGTGTATGTCTTGCCATTTCTTCTTAATATCGACTTGTTATAATATAAAAGTGTGTATAGAACAAATCTAATTTCTAAACCGTTTCTTCAGGTCACATCAAATCGCACTCCTCCCCCCTATAATAATGGTGTCATCGCACCCCAAAACATTTATAGAAACTGATCCTATTTAAGCCGAGGCGGTCCGTAGTTCCTCGTGTTGTGCCGTAACAACACGTTATTGTTATTACTAGAATACATATGTTTAACGTATAAACCGAACCGTCCATCAAATAGATAGTGTTCGTCATCTACTTCAATGTTGCGCCCGCAAAATGTCCAAACAAAACATTATATTAGTAATTTGTAAACAGCCGTTATTGGAGCCTGTTGCAGAGCCATTAACGTTGGATGGTTCCCACATTCCTGCACCACAAATAGGGATGAAGTGCACCTGATTAAGTCAACATCCTGTTACTAACTAAACCCAGCTGATTCAGTAATGGATGACACATACGGTAACTCTTAAGATAGTGGCTTTGATGTGATACTGACCATATCAAAATTTGATTTCAATCACGAGTTTAAATTGATCAAAACGAAGGCTTTTCACGTGTTTAGTTAACGAGCAAATTATAGCGAAGCTGTTAAAATGTTTAAATACTTAATATGTTCACCATCTCTTCAGCTTCCCTCTACACGTGCCCCGTTTATGCGTGCCCTGTTTATGCGTGCCCCGTTTATGCGTGCCCTGTTTGTTCGTGTCGTATTTAGTATAGTGTATATGCAATATTGCATGTGCTTCTAAAGTTTTCTCGTGTGCCTCTATGATGCAAGAATCACCAGACTGTAGATCACCTACCTATCCAAAGCCACGTATACAAAGAGAGTACCACGAACATGTACGTCGTATCAACATATTTGGTGTCGTGCTAAACAGTGCTATAGTTAACTATTCATTTTTTAATAGGATTAAATTATATTATTCATAACAGTATTTAATATTAATGAAAAAAGAATTAAGTCCAGCTTAAAAGATATTCATAAACGCCTATGTAAATCCACCGACATAGCTAATGGAGCGGATATTGCCATGTAATCAACATTGCATTGACTTCTTAGTTATTTAATCGTTAAATGTAATCGTTTAAAACCCGTTCAATATTGGGGTAAGCAGGGGAAGGGACCCCGACAGGGAAACATGACGTGGGTGGCAACGGTTACGGAGGGAACGTCCGCGAGAAACTACATGCATGTTAACACGCATGTAAATAGTTCTATGGGAAACCACCATCCAGTGAACTGTCGTTTTATCGTGAAATCGTGTTATAAAATATAACAAATATATATATTTTAATATATCGACCGTCAAATGCGCATCAGTTGATAAAAAAAGAAGAAGACCATAATGTGTTTGTGAATAACTGGTCGGGCAGTGAACATGATTCCAAGATCAAGCGAAATTAACTAACCAGAGATAAAGGTTACATTACATGAACAACATTACGTTTAATTAAAATGAATTTAGGCGGGGGTAAAGATGCCAATATATATATATATATATATATATATATATATATATATATATATATATATATGTATATATATATATATGTATGTATATATACACTGTATATATATAAATATATTATAAATATAAATATATATATATATATATATAACGATAAAACGATGTACCTTTAAAAAAGAGCACGTCCTATCTAATTCACCACGTTACCACGGAAACCTAGATGTAGATAGAATAGAGAATAACAAACCAACTGTAATTTTCGTCCACAAAATAAACCGTTTCATTATAATCGACGTTCGATGCACTCAAATTGCCTGGATATTAATGTATGTTTATTTAACTGCTCTGTAAGTAATTTATTTGGATTACTTCGCTTGAGCAAATAGTATCCTCATATTGGGGCGACAACGCTACTTCATAACAAGAAGGTGTGTAGACATACTTGACATTGTAATGTGTACAGTGGTCTCCTACATATTCAAATGAGTATTACATCGATTCAGACTTAATAAATATTCATATAATTGTAAACACGCATCACGTGAGCAATTTTTATATATAAATGATATGTTTTGTTTTTAAATATCTGCACAGGCCTGTACCCACACAATAGCAAATATTACATTTAAACAATAATAAAACATACTGTTTGCATTTTAGTTCCTGAATTTCAACGACACGAAGCCATGGTTTTAGAACAATGATAACCACAGAGGCTTATGTGATTTTTTTTCATGTAACAAATACATAATTCTTGTAGAAACCTCACTTTGAAACGCAAAGTACAATCCTGCCAAGAATAAGCACTACTTATTACGAATTATTCAATATTCCAATAGTCGGCCTAATTCATGCTCAGATGGTGGTTAATAACCTGTGCATGCCACCATAAATGCTGGAATCATCTAAATTTAGATAATCCTATACCGATATATTATTTGTTACATTTAAACCATTATATATATTATCATTGTTTTATTATATATATATATATATGTTTCTCTAACACGCACATACTTTATCAACAATTTGTTTTGAGAATTTACACATATTTCGTCAGTTCGTATATACCTGTGCATATACAATTTTATTTTTGCATCGATGAATTGTCAAAATATGCATCATAACTAAGCAAATGTTAACTGTTTATGTAAAACGACACACAATTTATCCTGACGAAATTAGTATGCAACCTTAACCAATAGATGCTGACCAAAATATATGGCGACAGCTTAAGTAAACATTTATGATAATTAATAAATAATTCATACGTACGTGTTGTTTGAACGGGTCCAAGCGTGAAGAAGCCACGTGTAGGTCTTCACACCCGAGTTGGCATCAAACGATTCCAAAATTGTAATTTTAATCAGAAAATTGAACATTCAGTAACTTTATTTTTATTCAAATATCTACTTATACGTATTGGTGTCTCACGTATAAATGGTATACATGATCACAAAGTGCCATACACACCGAGGTGGTAGAGGCACTAATTGTAACAAATACTAATACAGTGTATATTTAATAAATGTTTTATTAATCAGCGTTTACTAGACTTGGATGGCTGTGATGCAGGGCGTCAGAATAGGTGATACACTATTCAATTCTATGGCTTACGCCAACGATATCACTCTGTTCTCTTACACACGTTCAAAGTCTACAAAACCTAAATGATATGTGTGTTGCACACAGCAAAAGATGGCGTTTCAAATTTGGGGTTGAAAAATCGAAGTGCCTGATTGTTGGTAAATGTGCCTTGTGCCAAGAACCAAAGTGGACGGTTGGTGACAAGTGTTTATGTAATCACTAAACACTTGATATAATCAGCAATTTGTTTAATCGTGATGGTAATGACGCCAGCCATGTCAACAATAGATTAAGAATATGTGGACAATCGTTTTATGTGATTGGTAGTGTTCGTTGTACACAGGAGCTACTCCTGATGCTCAAGCGTATCTTTATAAATGCATATGTCAACCCACCGTCGTATCCGTGGGCCAGTCACCCACTAAACGAGCCTTTAATAATCACATCAGACCTATATTTATTGTGTCTAACAGCGATGGTCAAGTTGACTCAATTAGACACCTTTTATTCATCGATAATTTTACTAAACCATATTCACATGAACATCTTTTGGTCCACTTCTTAACCTCTCTAATTTATTTTGTCTTTATTTTAATTAATCTAAATAAGTTATACTGAGCGTACACATTATATCATGTCATTGTAGATATGTCGCTAGTCACTTGACCAGCCGTCTTGTTATTTACCGTGTGCCTTATACATGTGAATCTACGTCAGTCATACTAAGATGACATATTATATCATTCCATTTTATATATTGCCGCT
Organism: Escarpia spicata; assembly: GCA_963995525.1. Taxonomy (NCBI): domain Eukaryota; kingdom Metazoa; phylum Annelida; class Polychaeta; order Sabellida; family Siboglinidae; genus Escarpia; species Escarpia spicata. Next base: position 43,601,150 of record OZ023213.1, read on the forward strand.
AGTCACTTACAGGTCATTTGACTATTATCGTGTGTCTTTCATATGTTAATGTATATCTACATGTGTATTTTAATGTTTCTTCTCCGGTAAAGGAGGTTGAATAAATTAAGAATACAATTACAACCCAAACAAGTATATAATTACGTGTATCCGATGTATGCATCATACGCATTACAATGATGCCGAATCACCAATGATGCCACGCCTTCGGTAAAATCTGTCTTTTATCAAGCTGTAAGTCGAGTTGTCCTTAATCAATAGAAACCAGCGACAAAATTACACTCTTCGGGTATCGCAGGAACACAAACACACTCAAATACACGCGCGTCTGAACATCTGACCATTGGTCAAACACGGTCCTACAGCCACACCTGATGGAGCGTCGGCCTCCTTTGTCCAGCCAGTGTCCAGCGAGTGGACATCGTGCCAGACTGTCTTTGTTGGCGCCTCTCGTGTAGCACTTGCCTGGCGCCGTTCACAATGACCGGTGGTCACTAAGCCTCTTTGTCCGATTAGGACCAATTAGACCACACAGAGCGGTGGCAACACTTTGAAGTGCGCTCGGCGTGCGAACACTTCCGAATAAATCACGGAAATGGCGTTAAATTGACTTTTAGCAGTCTCAAACACCCCCCGCCCCGCCCCTCCCCGGCCCGCTAAGTGCGTTTCACTGGCGCCAACACTCGCTTGTTTTTCGTACGATTTATGAGTTGTTATTTGAAAACACGACATGGCGGGCAAACTGTGACCACTCCGGTCACGGCGCTTTCACGCTTTGTTCTTAGATGTTGCCGCGCCCGTTGTCCATGCTCTCGGGGTGGACGCTTCCTCCTAGTGGGGTACGGACATTCCGCGGACATTTTCTCCCGGGTAATTTTTTTCCGAGCATCCCAACTGAAATGGTGGATCGTTTTATCCCTCATTAAATTAGGAGACACCTATTATGATCGTTTTTATCCACTGTTTATATCTGGTCATACATATCCTTTGCTACGTCATATTTATTGTATTTGCTATATATGTAAAGTTGATATTATATTTCTAAATTATTTAATAGATTTGTGTGCGTGTGTGTGTGTGTGTGTGTGCGTGTGTGCGTGTGTGCGTGTGTGCGTGTGTGCGTGTGTGCGTGTGTGCGTGTGTGCGTGTGTGCGAGTGTGCGTGTGTGCGTGTGTGCGTGTGTGCGTGTGTGCGTGTGTGCGTATATATACATAATTACAATAAGACGGTTTTCCAATGACCAACTTATCAATCTTTACTATAAATTAGGAAACATGTGCTTCTGAGCTTGGTTTCCGAGATATAGGCGCAAAAAAAGTTACCTCATCATTTTTGGCGGGGGAAACGTCAGTGGATTGTCCTACGTATTTTTGCTTGGCTGCAAAAACACCACAGTAACCACTTTCTTTCCATGACATTTCACGTTATCGGTTGAAAAATGAAAAGTGCCCATACTGTTTTCTGGATGGCGCCTTCGGTGCCATTTCGATTTATTTAGAGAATGTCCACCTGCGGCGTTTAGTGTTACTATCAATGAATCTACATTGTTATTTAAACAAACAGTGTAAATTCCACAAGAATAAAACTCAATAATAATATATTACAACTCAGGGTATTTAACATATCGAATTAAGATCATATAAAGGAAATAATTATAGTGTATTTGAAAGGATGGGAACAGAAACTCCATTGGGATTATACTATCCATTATTCAAATTCAAAGTGTCACCAAATTCTTGGCAATCGCTTCGACATTACGGAACTTACCCGACGGTGCGAATTACCCGAACTTGCTCTGCACCTTGCGTGACTGCCATGCTGCGTGACAGGGCATATCGCCCCCCGACGTGGGAGGGGTTCACCACCGCATTTCCGTTCGCCGCATCCTTGGAGCCCGACATCGCGTCTCGCGTCGACAGTGAATACGTGAAACAAAACGACGATAGACAATGGAGCAGACGACAGGCACATGTCCCGATAACACCGATATAATGTCGGCGTTATCACGCGAAATGTCAAGACAAGTATTCAAAGTTGTATCAATCAACTAATTTCATCACCATGTCTGCCACGGGATATAGAGCGATATATCCCGATCAAATAGAAAGATACCGTTAAAGTGACAATTGGTTATGCGCTGATAATCTATCGAGTATATTCAAACCTATCGAATTTTGCCTTCTGGTGAGACACGCGGTGCCGGATCTGTCTTTAATGGTGACAGATAAATCCAACCAAGAATACTTTTTTTATATTTATGTAGGTGGAGCGAATGTCCAATACATCATGTCGAATTCGTAGAGCTGGGATCTTTTTGTCTCGGTTGTTTTAGTTTTACAATTCGTGCCCATTTGCCGTTTCTTTCGATCAATTCAGTCATTAAAACATTGGTATAAAAACAACAAAACAACAACGAAAAATGTATGCGTTCTCTTACGGTCTACATAATGATATATTGCATATGTATAAATATATTCTTTGAAATATTAATGATGCCACTTCTATCATCGGGTCACCTTATCATCCGTCGATGTTATTTATTTAGTTAAGTGAAATACACTAGCTAAATACACAATACAATATTGTGCATTTCCCCATTCTCAAATTTACATTTATCGTCAATTCATGATGTTAATCATACCTAAATTAGAACAAAGAGGCTACAATAATAACAAAAAACACCGCCAATAATGTCAGCGTCAGTATGTTAGTTATATTTATAGTGTTAGTCTCCAATTCCAAATTAATTGGAAGGCACTATTTGTTGAAACACTTTTGAGATTTTAATGTTGTAAATTATTATCCTTAAAATAATATTACTTAGATGTACCGCGTATGCCTGTTAATATACGTATACGTTCATGTCAATAAATGATATACTTGCAGTTCGCTACCTTCCATAAAATTAGCTATTTTCCTTTGTCAGATTAAACACATTTTGTCATTCGGTCGTTTCAATACCTTTATTCCGTGTGTTTTTGTTACATGTTGAGTCAACACGATGTTTTACAAAGCCCAGTAGGCCTAATATGAATCCAGTACATTCACTAACAACTATTTTCAAGTGGCAACTGACTAGTCTATCAACCGGACTAGTATAAATTTTTAATTTTACGACCTGACAATTGTATGACTGTTCAATTAATTCGCTTATTGGCAGACTCAAGGCTCATTTGCACTGTGTTGTCACCGATCGCTGATTTATTATTAATCTCTTGGCACCGTTATGCATGATTGCACAGTAAACGTCACAAATTACTACACGTGAAGCTCCCCCAGAACAGGCCCTATCAAATGTTACATGTGACGAGTGCAATACTGAATTACTTTTATCAAAGCTTTCTGATGGGATATCCACGGCGGAAATGTCTCACTTGCACTGGATGTTGTATTGTGACATATTCACCCGGCCGAAAAAACACCGAACCCGCTGCACCGGAAACATCCGAATGTCGGCCGTTCCAAAACAAGACAGTTTTGCTGTCGCACCTCCTGTGATATAACAATCAGCTGTCATGAGATGTCTATCTCATCAATTCGCGCCAGCGTCCGGCATCAGACAACGGTGCGATGGCGACACATTTTGTGCCCCTTTGTGTATTGATCAGTTGATACATACCCGCTTTGTGGTCGGTCGCGCCACCAGTCAAACATGGCGCCCCGCACTTCCGTTTGGACAGCAAACAACAAAACTCGTATTTAGAACCTCCCAATACAAATAATGAATTAACTGTGTAACCGACAAGGTGCAATCTGAATGGGAAAGTGTATTTATTCAATGTATAATTCTATTAGAATCAATGATATCATCAAGGGTGAAATGATTGTTGTAAGACAACGGTGGGAGATTGTACATTGTCACTCTAGAATGTGAACATATGTGCAACTTAACATTTCAAAATCAAAGATTATTAATACAGTGTTGGTCCATTTTTTTGCACAATTGTGTTTTGATTTTTTTTTACATCTACATTTGAAAGAACATTTCTAAAATGTCTGACTCTTTAAATACATAAACATATCGTTTTTCACGGGAGTCCATATTCCACAGCACATTCCACAGTGGTACATGGAGTGATAGTCACCGGTAAATGGACAAAACCCCACTGGTAACAAACACTAGGACATAACCCCACTGGGCATAAGCCAATTCGGATATAACCACACCCCACACGTGTCTCAGTGAAGTGAAAATTAATGCCAAAAATTCAACAATTCTAATGAACATTTTGTAATCACATGACCAATCTCTTCAATCTGAAATACGTATTATTATTTTGTAATAAAACAATATTGTTTATTCTGCTGAAGGATTATTACTAGAATGGTGTTGTGTCCTAAAGTTTCATGAATAAGTGGGGTTCTGTCCAGTGGGGTATCGTCCAGTGGGATTATGTCCGAGTGGCGTTATGTCTTGGATTCCCATAAACCACGTTGTCTGTTTAATGACAGGTCCTGAAGGTACATTGTTGTTATTCTAAAACGTATAAGGCCTATTCCTTTTGCACAAGTATATAATACGCATAAACAGATTTATGAAAGTTAAACCATTTCCTGTATTACGAAAACTGCCAACTTCATAGTGTTAACATATATTCAGGTGTACACTGTCGCCAGCAGTGTACAACTGCCAACACTTAACATGATGCCAACACTTAACATTGTGTTGGCAGTGTACAACTGCCAACTTCGTAGTGTTAACATATATTCAGGTGTACACTGCCGCCAGCAGTGGACAACTGCCAACACTTAACATGATGCCAACACTTAACATTGTGTTGGCAGTGTACAACTGCCAACTTCGTAGTGTTAACATATATTCAGTTGTACACTGTCGCCAGCAGTGGACAACTGCCAACACTTAACATGATGCCAACACTTAACATTGTGTTGGCAGTGTACAACTGCCAACTTCGTAGTGTTAACATATATTCAGGTGTACACTGTCGCCAGCAGTGAACAACTGCCAACTTCATAGTGTTAACATATATTCAGATGTACACTGCCGCCAGCAGTGGACAACTGCCAACACTTAACATGATGCCAACACTTAACATTGTGTTGGCAGTGTACAACTGCCAACTTCGTAGTGTTAACATATATTCAGGTGTACACTGTCGCCAGCAGTGAACAACTGCCAACTTCATAGTGTTAACATATATTCAGATGTACACTGCCGCCAGCAGTGGACAACTGCCAACACTTAACATGATGCCAACACTTAACATTGTGTTGGCAGTGTACAACTGCCAACTTCGTAGTGTTAACATATATTCAGGTGTACACTGTCGCCAGCAGTGTACATCTACCAACTTCGTAGTGTTAACATATATTCAGGTGTACACTGTCGCCAGCAGTGTACAACTGCCAACTTCGTAGTGTTAACATATATTCAGGTGTACACTGTCGCCAGCAGTGGACAACTGCCAACTTCGTAGTGTTAACATATATTCAGGTGTACACTGTCGCCAGCAGTGGACAACTGCCAACACTTAACATGATGCCAACACTTAACATTGTGTTGGCAGTGTACAACTGCCAACTTCGTAGTGTTAACATATATTCAGGTGTACACTGTCGCCAGTAGTGTACAACTGCCAACTTCGTAGTGTTAACATATATTCAGGTGTACACTGCCGCCAGCAGTGTACAACTGCTAACTTCGTAGTGTTAACATATATTCAGGTGTACACTGTCGCCAGCAGTGGACAACTGCCAACTTCGTAGTGTTAACATATATTCAGGTGTACACTGCCGCCAGCAGTATACAACTGCCAGCTTGCTAGTGTTAACATATATTCAGGTGTACACTGTCGCCAGTAGTGTACAACTGCCAACTTCGTAGTGTTAACATATATTCAGGTGTACACTGCCGCCAGCAGTGTACAACTGCCAGCTTGCTAGTGTTAACATATATTCAGGTGTACACTACCGCCAGCAGTATACAACTGCCAACTTCGTAGTGTTAACATTACATTCAGGTGTACACTGCCGCAAGCGTGCATACACACTGCGTGCACATTTTAATGGCGAAATCAGAGGAAACAAAATCTTCAGGTGAGATCAAAGGACACAAAATTATCGTGTAATTACTGAAGACGAAGTTATACAAGACTTCGGTAAAAACATGCAGTAGATTAATATATTATTGATACATTGAATATATAAAGTCTGATAGTTTTTTTAACATTAAATTATGTCAGTTTTTTTATATGGTGCCGTATTCAGTCTATTTCAAACTATTTGTACATAAATACCCACATTATCTATAGCCAGATGCTCATACGACTGAGTGAAATAATGTCGAGTGAAGGGAATTTACCCAAGATTCGAACGGCTATAAAAGGATTCGATACTGGAATCTCTCGATTGAGAGTGCACCCCTCTGAACACTTCGGCACCACTCCACATACTTCATCTCTTTCAATATAATTTAATATTTTAACGGCCCAAGTGTATTTTATGGAGCGACAATTTTAACTAATATACTTTAACCATTATAACCTTTTATGTTTATGATACTATTCGAATTGAAGTATTCTGTAATTAAGCTCATAATAGTCTAATCACCTGAAGAACACAAATATAATATATATATATATATATATATATTATTGGTTTATTCCTGTTGCGAAGAACATCTGTATATAACATTCCGTCATTCAAAGCTAGTCAACTGGAGTTTTCAATTAAACACCATAAATAAAACAGTCAAGTTATGTCAATTATGCTAAGACAGGAACTATGTGATATGGTGAATGGGCTCCCGAAGTACATGGACCGACGTTCATTTACCACGGTGTTGAAAATGGCCCCCGTGTACAATTTACTTTTTTATTTGTTCAGTGAGTTAGAAGTGGTTCGTTGGTTTATAGCTGTAGGCCTATAGAACCCATATGCTATAACAAAAACAAAACTCTAAACACATAAATCACTAAACACATAAACAGTTACATTGTTACAAGAGCGTCCATTATCACCCCGGTCAGTTGACCACGGGGGTGCTTTTACAAACTCACACCAGATTAATATAATTTGAAAGAAGAGGCGCACTCGCCATCGTGTTAAGTGTCCGCTGCTAGTGTTTGAATTGTGGAACAAAGATCAAATCCCACTGACAGCGGACTCAATCGCCTGATTAAATTTCTTTTTTTGTGTGTAATTACTATAATAAAATGAATACTCATCGCTGACGAATGATCCATTTTTAAACTACACGCATCATTGTTAATTTCATTTCAGTATCGGACAGCCATGATATTTCACAACATTTACTTTGTTTGGTGTTTCGTCCGCTAGTCTTTGGTTCGTTTCTTGTGAGTTTTTGTTATAAAACAAACCACCATAGTTACATGTCAATACAAGTCGACCATTCTACGTTCTATATAGACGTACTTATTCTTCAGTCCCACATTGCCCGGAGCTACACACATATTGGGGTTATCAAAAGCAAGCGGAAACGACGCATGTCATGTTGATGTGCGACCTTAGGCGAGGCGGTTGTACGCTCTGATTGTTAGCAACACCCAACTCTCTGCAGCGATATCAAACACGTAGATCGTTATAAATATCAGAACGACGACAACGTCACGCCTATGCAGACAGAGAATAATACACAGAAATCATGCCTGGCGGATAATGGAATGATTTCTGTCGTTAGTCCTTGGTACCTAGGGCGTAAGCTTTTAAGTCGCGCCAGCCTGAGGACTTCGTAACGATGTTTACCACCGTTCTGTGACAATGCAGTCAACTGATTGTGTGTAATCACTACCCTCAGGTTTTACAAGAAGAAAGCTCCAATACAGTCTACTTGCGTAGTTGTCTGTATTTTGGCTTGTTAAGCGCAAGAGAGAAACGTCTTATAGTTGTTGTTATTCATAACAAAGTTTGCTGCCAATGATAATGCGGTGTAAATTAAACGGATAGCTATAGGCCTACATGCAGGGATTACTCTAATCGAAGGCTACCATTATATACATTTATACTGCAATGTACTGTGTATATAGAGATATGCAACATGCCTACTTTATTACATGTGTGTGTGTGCGTGCGTGTGCGCGTGTGCGTGCGTGCGTGCGTGCGCGCGTGTGTGTGTCCGCGAGTATATATGTGTGCGTGAATAAACTTAATCACATGGTTAATATATATATATATATATATATATATATATATATATATATATAATCTTAAATCGATATCGACTGCTATGTTATCCTCGGGAATAAAACGTGACCAATATCTAGATTCTACGTCACTCCCGAGGATAACATGGCCGTCGGTATCAATTTAAGATTATTGTATAACTATCATAATAAATGTGTGTGTCAGTTGCTGACGTGCACGCTAAAAGTCTTTCAACACCTCAGGCATTGAAGATTCGCAACGCCATCGAAACTCGCACGCAACGACTCAATGAACACATTGATATGTAATTAATTATATATGTCCGTTGCCGCTAGAGCCGGACCGCGCCCCGTGCTGTGTAATTGGCCCAATCAATGCGAGAGAGGTAAGTGTGACGGACCAGCAGCGGCGCGTCGTGGTCATAGTCCACCGCCTGCCCGGTCCCGTACTTGTCACGTCGCCACAAGGACGGCTGGGTAGTGATTACTAAGTAGCCACGTCTCTCCCACGCCCAGCCACATCCCTCCACATAACCAGCCTTGTCGCCTGTCGTCTTGTCTTTGTCGCCGTTCGCGGGGGGCTTTGTCGCCGCTGGCCAATCGCAATGGACACCTTTCATTTAAGGTATCTAAGCTGCCCGAAGAGCCGCACAGTACCGCGACGCCATCATCACGCGATTAAACATTGCGTCACCTGTCGCTTTGATGACGTCATCTTACGTCGTCACAAAGACGCAGACGTCAATCATGCGAAAGCTAGTGTGGTTATGATGAGAGGGGGCGCCTCGCTCACCCACAGGGGGCGCCTCGCTCACAGCTACCGGTACTCTCGAAATATATTAAATAAAGAACGAGATTCATTCATTCATTCATTCATCTACAACTGTGATATATATATATATATATATATATATATATATATATATATATATATAAAATAAACAAAGAAAAGCACACAATGCAACACACATTTTACAATAGTTAGTCTATGTTGGGAGGCTCTCACTAAGGCTCAAAAGCCGCTAGCGTGAGAGTCACCCACGGGAAAAGAAATTTAGTGCAATTAGTCAATTAAACATAGTAAATGATTATTCAGTAAGACTACTTTTATGACATTCATATCCATATTCTCCTACTGTGGTGCATACCATAAAACTATGAAGTGATTCGGTAGAATATATACAAGTTCGCCATAATCCAGCACAATAATTATGAGCCGACATATGATTTATCAATGGCTGTTTAATTTCATAGGAAAACACTTCATTGGAGAACAGAATACCATGCTCGGTTTAGACTAAAATATAGTTTGGTTTTAGTCGCAGTGAAAGACGAGAGACGACACAAATACAAATAGGTTATTATAAGCGGAGGCAGGTTAAATCTTCATAACCAGGGCTGTTCTGGTTCGGGAATACACACGGAAATCGGCCTATTAGTAAAAAGAAGATACAATTAAGAAATCTTTGTGGTTTCGAATCAATTTATGCAAATACAACCGTGTAGGCTGTTTATTATATAATAAAAAGTATCCACTTTAAAAAATTACAGATTATTGTTTTGCCTACATGTATAGCAATTAGCAGTTGTGCAAGTCTCTTGGTATTAATCCAACATTTCTTCAGATATAAAGAGAAACCGTGAAGACTATGAATATTGACTTTTTCCGTAATTCTAGGTGGCATGTTTCTGAGTAGAGTTGGCAGGTAGTATCTTATACACTTTCTGGCTCGGGAGGTTCGGCTGTACGGAATAGAGATGTAATGACTTTGCCTAGTGTGATGGCCATGGTGTGTGGTATTTAGTAAAAATAAAGATACAGATTTATAGTAAGAAGGAACGATACTATTCACAAATTTGTGATGAAATATCAGACATTTTTGCGTGAAAATGTCGTCGACTTTCAATAAGTTTAATGATTTCATTAGAGGTTCTGTATGGAAATTATATTCGCTATGGGTTATAATTCGTATCGCCCTTTTATGCAATTTCGAAATTCTGTTTGAATTAAAGCCCCACAATAAAATACTATAATTTGAAGTGTGGCGCAATTAAGGAATTGTACATTATCTTTAGAGCACATGTTATCGCTTTTCTTATACAGAGGAATAACGTTAGCAATTTTTAGTTTATGTGGAAATATATCTTTTTTTGTAACATGTTTGAATATAAAAATGAACCTAGATTTGTCCTTTAGATAGCTGGTAAATGCCCTATGTTGTCTATTAAAGGATATCTTTTCAGCCAGTTTACTGCCAATATTTACAAACAATTATAAATGAAGTCACGGAAATAAAGTCACGGTCTTGGCCAGGAAAAAATTTGCAGGAAATAACAGTCGCAACATAGTTTTATTCGAAAACTATACTACTAAATGCAAAGTCTTGAATAGTTTCATTAATAATTGGGCATAACAAAGCTTGATGACCAAAATGAACACTCGGACGCAACTCTGTCACGATATATAACATGTTCATTGATAATTGAGCATAAGTGGGATTTATAAGTGTTTTTTTTACTAAAGCTGTGTATTGATTCTGAATCAGAATCATATTTGTTCTCTCCCAATTAGACTATAAGATAATATACAGCTTTTTTTAACAAATGTATATAATATGGGTGTTATAAATCATATTAACAATAGACAAAAGACAAACATTTTCAGAGTTTACAATATGCTGTGTAATATAAGAAATACAATTACAAGAATGTAAAACATTTAATGTTTTTATGTATTGAGTTTTGATGATTAAAATGAATATTCCACTCCAGTGTATTTAATATTAATAGTTCAACTAATATCAGAAATACAAAGAAAAATATTTGTAAATTTTCCAAATACATGACCATGTGTTTGAGCGTGCGCATGTGCGTCCATGGGTATGTGTTCGTGTCCCTATCCCTGTCTCTGCGTGCTTCTCTAAGAGAGCGAGAGTGAAAGCGAGGGCGAGAGCGACAAAGCGACAGAATGACACGGCGACACGGCGACACGGCGACATCGCGAAGAGAGAAATCCAATAACAACCTCGTCAATGTTGTCAGAAGCGTGAGTCCTTGATCCCGTAAACAGATTAAGACGCATTAGCGGTCGAGTGTCGAAGGCACACACTCGCCACGGTCTCAGCCACCGGCTAACCTGCTTCGACCCATATCTGCATGCCGAGCTTAAGTTTATTTAAACCTTCATCAATTATCCACCGCTGACCGCATTACCGGAGAAAGAATCTCTTTGGCGTAGCAAGGTCGTGACGCGAACGTTGCCTAATCACGTGATTTATTCGAACGAGTTCAACGCGTGCAGGTTCCGTACTAAACACCACAAATTAGTGGGTCGTCTGTTTTATCTGTGATCGATATGTACGCGAGTCCGAGACGAATTGTCTGCGATGCTGTATTCGTTCTGTCGTTAACGCTGTCCAGGGCGCGACAGGCGATCGACGATTGCGATACATTTGATAATTTCCGCGATCTCGGCACTCGTGAAGAATAAACGGTAATTGGCGTTTCCCGGTTAACGACGTGGTAAAATTATCGCCGCTCTGCTGGTCTCCTGACGCGCCGAGCGGCAAACCATGCAGCAGCAACAGCAGCGATATAGTGAGCTCGATCGCTTCGGTTACGTGATAAAGTGTGATTCACAAGATTAACAATAGGAATAATTTATAATTCATTAACAAAATCAGGGTGGATATATAAACGCACATAATTGACGATGATGTGATACCGAACGCGATTCAAGGCAGTCTTTTTTATTTAATGTTCTTAATCCTAAAATAAAAATATTGAAGGTCTACTGCCCGCCCGAATTGCATTAAATAAGCCTGAATTCGAATATATTCAACTTATAAAAAATCTTATGGTAGTAAACACATTTTATTACCAGTGTTACGGAGGCCGGGAGGCTAGCCTGCAGGTGCTCTATAGTGTTCACTTGGTTCACACACACTCAACACCTGATTCAGTTAACTTCCTGCTAATAATTACAAAGCTGGTACGAACGGATGATTCCGTGTAACGCCTAAGTTTCATCAAAAAGAATAGAAGGATTTTTTGGTTTCATACAAACGAATATGGGGGTGGTTGCTAGATGTGTGCGCAGCTAAAGACTATCCATATATAAGAGCGAGAACTGCGGAGAAGAACGAATTACTGACAGTGACGCAATGATGGGATGAAATGCTTTGACAGAAATAAGTTGGGACTAACTGTTAAAATGTTGGTTAGAAATGCTAGGGTATTTCAGGAATGTGGCTGAATACCACTCGAATGAAGCCACTCAAACACAGACAACAACAACGCTATATATATATATATATATATATATATATATATATATATATATATATATATATATATATATATATATATATATATAAATATAAGCTTACACACATATATATATATATATATATATATAAATTAATGTACACATACACACATATATATATATATATATACGTATATATATATATATATATATATATATACGTTCATATATATATATATATTATATTAATGTCTAAATAAACTTCTAAAGAGTCCAGAGAGACCAGTTGGAATATTCATTTAACGTCCTCAACGAATACATGTAAGACATAGTGTGTAGTGGTATCTTATATCCTACGTGGAGCGCAGTAGCTCACCGGTAAGAGCTCCGGACTCAACTGAGAGAACGCGGGTTCGAATCCTGTGCGGCGGTGTAGAACCTTGGGCAAGTTCGTTTACTCTATATTGCTTCAGTTCACTCAGCTGTATGACTGAGTACCTGGCTATAGACATAGGTGGATATTTGTGTACGAAGCCTTCGCGTATTAATTGCAGCGTGGCTGAATGCTTCCCAGAGAAGTGTAGATGGTGTTCGCTTGAACAGGTCTGCCAGGGAGTAAAGTGTAAAGCGCTTTGAGCAGTCCTGAGGACTGGATACTGCGCTATACAAGAACTTACCTTTACATTGAGTTGCATATTTAATTAATAGTTTGTTTACGCAATGTTGACATTGGTAGCAATTATAACATAACAAATAAATTTAACAATATAACAATACGCAAAGGTAAAACGTTGTCCTCAGCTCAAGCTAGAGCAAAGCTATATTGTCTGGAGGCCATGTCAACTCCAACAATCCTGTAATTATTGCTAATTTTCGTACTTTGCATTATCCATTTGTATCAGTTCTTGGTTGTATCAGTTTCGTATTGTTCAACATTATATGAGGCGGAATTACTTGTTATAACACTGTCATAATGAAATATTTTCATGTATATCCTAATGTCTGAAATAGCAACTGTAAAACTGATGTTTAAAATAAGTTGACCGTTACAATTAACTCCTTGGTATAGACGTTGTTTTACATTATGCAGATAGACTCAGCAAACTGTGAATATAAGACGGTCTGGGTTTTCGAAGTCGCAGCAACCAATTATTAATACCTGTAATTATTTTATAACACCCAAGCTAAACCCTCCCAATATATAGCAACAAGCTGACACAAATTATTGCGATTCATAGATTACTTATTTATTTAGGTATAAACAATTATGTACAGAACAACACATACTATACAAAGTATACACAATTAACATGCACAACAAATGCAGAGACAATAAATACATATCCACGTACTATGTACATATAACCGTACTATGGCGACATTGAACCAACATCCTAGTATTTGCTAATGTTTGTTAAGTTGCAATTGCAACAGTCGATATTGCAACAGTCAATGCAGCGTTATCGAACTCGATAAACCAATTCTCCTAAAACAATTTACCGCGAACTTCGTGGGCCGGTTTAATAGGCCTATATGCGTCTGACTTTAACACCGTAAATAACTTTTTCTTCAAAATCTAACAATACGTCATCAATATAATTGAAGAACAACGCACATTTGTGTAGTATCAAACCAAATATACGAAAATTATTGTCTTACATCGTAGCACATGCAAGTTAACCACGTGACAGATAGTGGTAGACCATGAACTCCTACGCAATATATTTTGTGTTGTCAAAACCTGATGAAGTAGCGAACGCATTAAGATATCGTCGACTGTTGAGTCGGCGGGAGACATCCTGAGATGGACAGAGGGCAGGTCGACAGGCGGCGTACGCTGTCGTGTAAGCGATACTGCATTCTGCAATTTGGTGTAACTTATCGCCATCAACACGTATTGGGTTGACAACTGGCGGCGAACTTTACACAAAGAGTTGTATTTGATAACGCAATATGAACAAAATTGACACGTCCTGAATGCGTCAACTAACGCCGTAGAGTGACAGCGAAACTAATAAATCACACGATGCTTATTTAGAAACCTGTCAAGTGACGGCGCCTCAAATGGGTATTATATTTCTTATCATCATATAATATATATATATATATATCTATAATATATATTTTAGAATATCAGTAATAATTTACGGCAATACGAGCCAACAGAATTGGGCGCCATGGAACGAAGCTCATTAAAGCAACGTGTTTTTTTATGTGGCGCCACGCCGCCGCCGCCGCCGCCGCCGCCGCTGCTGTAATATTAACTATAGTCGCAGATCAAAGACGTTGCGGATGAGACGAGATTTCACGCTGAGTAGAGTCGAAATAATGATCGCATTCGTCAATCGGCACGATCTTGTTTCATCATAACCAAGGCGTGTGTTCGTGTCATCTTTCAGAGTAAATGTGGCGAGCGGGTCACGTGGAGAGGTAGGCTTGGGACGTGGACTGACAGCCGGTGTCCTCTTACCCTAAGCCCAGAGCGGGCACGACGTTGGTGACAATTACGCTAGAGAGTCCGATGTATTAGCATATTGCACGAGTGTTTTAGTCAACCAACGAAACGACGGTTAAACAATTGTACGAGTTTTGCCATCATATTGTGCGGTTTTGTGAATTCCCAGCGATAGAAATAATCGGGCTGCCCAA
The DNA here is from genome assembly GCA_963995525.1 of Escarpia spicata. Classification (NCBI taxonomy): domain Eukaryota; kingdom Metazoa; phylum Annelida; class Polychaeta; order Sabellida; family Siboglinidae; genus Escarpia; species Escarpia spicata. The sequence continues at coordinate 43,616,189 of OZ023213.1, forward strand.
AGATGGATGTTGCACGCTAACCACTTGAACAGTTGTAACCACGTAACAATGGTGCGGCCATTTTACACCGATTTGTAAAACATCGGTCGCCAATGCAGATAGAACACAATGTCATATCACGACGGTGACACGGAAACAGAAAGACCATAGACAACCTCTGTTCGGGGGTGTTCCCCGAGTAAGTAACGGTCGAAAACGCCACCATTCTGAGCCTGTTCGCGGCCGTAACTATTTCATGTGTGCACTAGTAACATAACGCAACTGACGGCAAATGCCAGTATTTCACTTTTTTACGGAAGAACATCGAATTAGTGAACTATTTCATTCGAAATTACAGGACAACACTGTTAGCTAGAGACATTACAAGGACATTGTTAGAGACATGCAGTCACGGCAAAAGTATTGACAGTAACTTGCTAAAGAGCAGAAATATTTTGATAAATTCATACCGGATTTGTTCATAACTGTACGCGCCTACGTGGCCATTTCCCGGCTACCGTGTTTGATAGTGTTATTTGTAAGTAGTCCGGCAGCGCATGAATACATACACAATACTGTTACCGAACCGACGGTGGGCGATTCGCAGCAACTACAGTTTCGTACACAGATAATATCATAATAATTTGACAACCCGTTTCCATGACGACGATCTTGGATCGCCGCTGTGATTGGTGGACTAGAATGTGTTCGCAGTGCGCATGCGCATGTATAATATAGTTGTGAGTTCGAACAAGAGTCTACTTATCAGCGACAGTGCCGAGGCGTTCATGACGCCTCTCTAAGCCGCTCACCATTCGCTCAATGTTCTTCAATTCGCTACTGGGGGCGCCACTGCTACGAGAACTCGCCGATCCCGGCGAGCTGTGCGCGGGCGATGGCATACTGCAGCGCCGCCCTAGCGGACTGGTCGGAGACACGGGTCGTGACAAGTCTACGATTGGCGAGCGCAGCCCGTGCGCCGCAAGAGGACTGTGAGATGATGACGTCGACTTGGTGAAGGGGAAGCCGTAGGGGGCGAAGCGATGTGACGAGTTGAGAGAACGCGAGGCGAACAGAGGCCCGAACGCCGACGGCATTGTTGTCGCCGGCGAGTCGAACGCCGTCGAGCAATGTCCACTGAGAGCCGCAGCGTATGTCTGCTGCCACAGGCAGTGTCCGGCCATGGCCAGCGGGTTGTTCAGCATCATTCCGGACCCAGCGGTCAGCCCGGTGCCGGACGGGAAGTGCGAGCTGAGGTCGGAGCCGGTGAGGCTGGTCGGTAGGAACGGCATCCCGGGGAGACTCGACCCCTGTGCCGCCGCTGCAGCCGCCGCAGCCGCTGCCATCGCGGCGCCGCTACTGAACATCATCGGCGACACGGGGAATGACATGGGGTGAGGCGTCGAGTAGAGTCCCGTCTGGTAAAGGTACGACAACATCGGGTGGTTCACCGACGGCTGGATGATCGTCACGTTCGGTGGGTTGATCTGCGGTGAGTCCTCCTCGGTGGGGCGAGGCGACCCTCGCTCGCTGCTCGCGTACGAGTGTCTGTCGTCGTCCTCTTGTTCAGTCTTCACGGGCGGCGACGCGCGGGGACTCGACTGCGGGGAGCGACTGTCGGCACTAGCTGGCCGTCGCGACTGACCAGACGAGGCGGGGTGTCGAGGGTGGTCACTGTCATACACGCTACGGGGACTGTGTGACCGCTCGGAGTCGTCGGAGCTCGAGCAGCGCCTCGTTTCGTGTGGAGACGTAGTGTCCAACCGATACGAGTCTGCAATCAACAATACATATGATTTACTTATCTATTTTACACTCATATTTTTGCTATGATATAGGATTGTATGAAGCGGATTTGGAAAACCGTTTGTGGCCTGCGGCACTCATGGATGTTATCCGGCAGCTAACACTCTCGTGACCCCCACAAATCGTAATACATACACGTACTGTATCAACAAATACCATATATAAACAACGCTTAAGCTTAAATAAATTAAACATTTAAAGACGACAAAAAATAAGAATGTTGTCGGCAATAATTACCTGGTTGAGCTGTGTCTTTCGCTGTCTTGCTGTCAACGTCGCCTACTGACGAATCCGACTTCGCAAACTCGGCTTCCGGTTTATCGTCGACAACGCAGACGTCCATGTTTTCATCGTCCTCTTCGTCGCTGTTCTGGTCGTCATAAGCAACCGTTTGTTGCTGTCGGTCGTCATGGGCAACCGCTTGTTGCTGTCGGTCGTCATGGGCAACCACGTGCTGCTGTCTGTCTAGGGGTGTAGGCTGCGTGCTGCCGGTCTGCTGCAGATGCTGCACAGCGAGACGCCTGCAGGACAGAGTGGACACCACGTGAGATGGAGACTACAGCGTATCGTGGTAGTAAGATATTCGGGCAAAACAATGATAACACAAATGTCGTAGAAGGAAGGGAAACTAATGGACAACTGCAAAAAGTTTCAGAAAGTTGAAGAGACTGTAAGGTTGAAGTTAGACAAGAAACCCAACTTGCTGATAAAGAAACGATGGCACGAGAGAAGAAGAAAGTCCCACACATGGCACGCTAGGGTCCTGGTGCCAGAACATAGCGATGTTTGTTTATCCAGGTGTCGATGTCATCCGTGTATACAAACATGCTTCGAAAGGAACGAAACTGTTTTTGTTTAGATAGTTTTGGACGTACACCGGTAATTGTTTGTCGTTCTGCTTCGACGTGTGTACTAACACGTCCCCGCGCCACAGTCCAGCATTTCCGCCGTTACAAACACACGTGTATTCAACCGTTTTGGAGAATATCCTAAAACGAAAAGGAACCGGCGCCCATCTGACGTCCAACTAATGACGTGGCTCCTCTACATGAAGTAAGTGTCCGCAAACACCGGCGTACATTAGTTGCACTTTATAAACTTGGCGTTGCGTCGACTGTTGTTGAAAGCCGTCAAGTGTGCGCTCTGTGCCATCGGTCACTGGCGCCTTGTCGACTCAGCCGACGACAAACCGAGTGGCGCCGCTGAGTAAATCGCGCTGGCGTTCGGGCGGCTTAGCGCGTTCAAGAGGAAAATGTGCGTTTAATCCGGCGGAGGTGTGAAGGGTGGCGCTTAAGGAGTGCGAAGACAAGCCGGCCTGGCGCCAAGGCGATTGCAGATTTGTTTGAACAGCGCCGGCCAAAACAAACGTCGCGCGCCGCGCTGAGAATGCGTCGGCGCTTAGCGGCAATAAGCGCTTCAACCAACAGGCGTCTGGCACCTCGTACAATGCCGAATGGCCGTCGCCTGTGTCGCCTGGCGCCTCAAGAATATTCACGGGACACTCATGACGCCCGCATTCATTATCGCCGTCCTCGTGCGCGTGATCTTACGACGGATATACTGCATACCTGTCTACCTCTGCCAACACCCGAGAGACGCCGCACGTGATGACACGGGAATGGTATTCTTGCACAGCCAAGAACGGCATTTCTATCTATCCAGGGCACTTGAAAGTAAACAGACTAAGTCTGGCACCAAAGCAAAAGTTGTTTTGCAAAAAGATACCGCATACCAAACACCGACGTTGTCCATACCGAGATAGCCATTCCAGTTTACTGTCCACTTACTATGTCCATTCACACAAGATACTAAATAAATCCCTGCCTGTTCAACTCAGCCTCTTTCCCACTTAACGCCAATGCAGCCATACAATGAATACAATTGCAAAAATAGTTCGCTTCTGGAGCATATATTGTCACACAAAATACTATAAAAGTAACGGAGGAACAATAGCACATGTTTACCTCGACTTTCGTGCAGTCGTACTTAATATTAAATGTAGGGAATTATTTCCACTTATGCCGTCATAATAAGGCATAGACTCAAATACAAAGTATTTATAAAATACTTACTTCTTTTCTCGTTTTCCACTTCCGGTATCCCTAAAGCCTTTTGCGAACGGATTGTTGTCTATTTTTAACTGCGTGATCTACAAAAGAAATGACGTCCTTGTTAATTAATTCCAAGAGAAACATACGTTTTAAGTTAGCTTGCAGCATGAATGGGTTGAAGTTCAGTTGACTTCGCTTAACGGAGACACAGTGAGTGAGTCAGAGTGTGAGTTAACTTACAAACAGTCATTACTCAAAATCGAAGTGACAACTGCCACGACGCAGGCATGAGTCAAACTCGACAACAAACGGACTAATTTCTTTTGATTCGAATTTCTTTCTCGGCGTCGTTGCAAACATCGCCTGCCAGTTGCGCGGAGCTGCAAGCAGGCGACAATTACAAGAGTCGTTCATTGGTGACACGACACATTGTGACGGCAGGTGACAGTTAACACATCGGCGGACACGTGGTGACGAGACGACACTTATTTATACCGTGCGCGTTAATTAGCGTAATTACTCCTGCTAAAAGCCTGCCCTACGATAATGAATGGACGCATCTCGCTCGAGAAAAGGCACGCAAGGAAATGATTTCTGACAAGCCACGATGCGTGAACCGATGCACACGCACGTACCGCCGCACAGGGATGTGCGTGTGCACAAAGTAACGTTAGTACTCGGTAGATCGTCCGCAGAAATTTGTATGATTCAACAAAATCAGCGACCCTCGCCATTTTGCGTTTCCCGGCACTTTATACACTCGGCAGTTTGTTCGTTGTCATAATGCGAGCCCGAAAAATAAATACAGGAATAAACATAAATCAACTGCCCCATTAGCTTGCACCTGGGAAACTAATAAATAACAGGTCACTACTACTGCTACTGACAGCTGCACTGGAAACAGGAAAATGTGTTGACTCAAGCCGTTGTACTACGATTGCTGATATAATACCTTTGTTTATATATATATATATATATTGAACAAAATCAAAAGCTAATTATCACAATATTTCTTATAGCATATTAGATCACGCCTCGTTAAAACAATAACAATGTTGACTGTTTAGTTGTAGACCTTTATGCATTAAATCTGCAATTTGTTGTGATACTAAAATTATACTATAAATAAATAATTTGAATTTGTTGACTGTCTTCACTCTTACTAAATTAATTATCTTACTTAATTGAATTACAATAATTATAGACATAATATCAATCTTTAGGCAAAGCGGCAATATAAATTCAGCACAAATTGTACTAATTATTTTGGTTTATAAATTTAATAATGTTGCTTATGTCTAATATACATTTACCTTAATGGCGTTGCAGTAGTTTTAGTTATGCCTATTTTGTGACCTACATACATTTCAAAAATAGGTAGTGTGCTTTTGTTATCGTAAAATCTAAACTAATTATACTTCAACACATCGACCACCCACGTGTGTTCAATGGACTACCATTTATTTACAAGTAATTTTACCGTTAACTGTTTATTACTGTAGACCATACTGTTCATTATGTATTATAGGCTAGACAATCCTGTAGAAACATTCCAACTAAACAGATAATGGTCAATTACATTAAACATAATTTCAGTTAATTAAACCACATAAATGGAGATTGTATGTTCTTCGTTTTTATATTAATTAACAAAATGCAATATAATACGTATGTTGAAGGTATAATGCCCGCCAAATTGTGTTTAATAAACCCAAAACAATGTTCGCAATTAGAAGTTTGTTCTTCCGCAAATCCTAAACGAAACGTTCCGATTATAAACAACTGTTGTTAATACATCGGTCGACAGTTAGTTTAATCGTAAAACCCTTTGATGGCGGTCGTGATGTTCCCACGTCCAAGACAAACAGTTACGTGAACGCCGCATTAATAAAGAGTGTCTGCCAGCATACTGATCTCGATTCCCTTCCCTCTCCCTAACGCGCTGCGCGATCGGTGTCGATTGTAGGAGATACGATACACAGGCGCCTTTTACGAGGTTTGGATTTGCCTGTCTATATTCGTAAGTAATTCACCCAAGACAATTTTTCTAACAGTTTATTTGCACAAATTTAACGGAATATGTGTTAGAGATTTAGCACATAGATATCTTACGGAAGAATTAGATCAGTTTGCGATTGCACGCACAATATGTGCCCCCACCGTTATGTATTACATGCCGAGACATGTCTTAAAAATCACTTTTTATGATGCATCAAACACAACAGCTTGCAGACACTCTCTAATAATTATCACCTGAGTAACGGAATAGACAAGACTTCCAGATTCCAATAAATGGAAGACGACCTCACCTTCTCGTTCTGATAGGCTGTGACGGCGATGAATTGCGTCTCTTTGAAGACGTACGTTCTGAAGGCGCTGTACGGCAGTTTGAGGATGTCATTGGCCCGCACGAGGTGGAAGCGAGGTTGGTACTTGTGCATCGAGTTCAGAATTGTCTGTGTAAGATGGCATAACGATTTAGCAAATAATATAATAGTATATGAAAGAATAAATACATTAATATTATTATTATTTCACACAAATATCGGAAATCCACAAACAATACGACGCCGCTAGGATCGCTGTCAGTAGTGAGACGCCATCAATGACAAATCGATGTTTATTTGGGCAACAATGCGCCACGGAGTCGATTAGTGACTAGCCGCTCAATCACCGGCTATTTACGGGGCGTTAATTGCACACGCGATACACGTGAAACACCCGCCAGAACGTCCGCAACTTGTCAATTAGCATGGCGGAGTTAGCCCCGCACAGACACCGGACGCGACATAATGCTGACAGGTGACTGCGAGAGACAAATGTCGTGGCACCACGTGCGGGCGCTGACATGTGACGACAAATGGCCACTTTTCGAGTCGCACAGATTTACGGTGTGTACTTAGGTGTGTGTGTGTGTGTGTGCGTGTGTGCGTGTGTGTGTGCGTGTGTGTGAGCGTGTGCGTAATATACATATATAGCTTTTGATTGTGTTCAATATATTTATATATATGTATATATATATATATATATATGTATATATATTTATATATATATATATATAATTATATACGTATACATATTATGTATACATATAAATGATACATGCTCGATTGTATTAGCATTTATAGATTGGGCATACATACATGCACGCACGCACGCACACACAAAGAGATAGATAGACAAATACACATTATATAAGATTAGCGTAGTTGGCGCGCCACTTGATGGCTGGCAGGCGACACGACACAATACGATCGTCCTTTGTTGACTCTCCGTACTTGTGTCTATACCAGCTGGAGTGGACGATCGCTATTAAAGCGCCGTTGTAAACTCTATAAAGCGTGCTTTATTGGCTGATTTATTGCGCACGCAAGAATCCTGTCTCCTGTTCGCCCAATCCTCACTGTAATTATGACGCGTTGTGTGGCTCTCGGCGGCTCTATCTGCAACGTCAGAGACCGTCCGGAGACGCGATACGTCAGTATCCAGTCGCTCATCTGCTTCCGCACACTGTCAAAATGCCATGTGTTCCAATAGCTTTGTGCCTAGTATTAAAACCCGTGAAGCATGTAAAAAACATGACGTTGGACACTAATGAACTGACGTAAACTGCATTAAACGTTCGGCCGAATTAGCGGCGCTGTCATAGACCACACACGCCCATAGAAAGCACGCCGTCAACGGTAGGGTCGGTTCTAATTGTGGGGCTGCGGGGCGGACGTGGGCTCGGGGGAAAGCCTGGGACGGGAGATAAGGCGACCGGTCGTCTCCGATAGTGCCAACTCTCACACGCCTGTCGTCCACTTGGATGCGCTCTGCCAGCTTTACGCTGCCTGCATTTCAATATGCGTTCGTCAACTCGAGCGAGCGAGCAATCTTTATTTAGCTGCTGACGCCGTGGAACAGGCGAACGCTCTCGGTTGGCGCCGGTTTTGAACTGCACGAATAGTAGTTTGTCGGTTTGATAATGATTAGGTGCCAATTATGGACAGTCGCTTTGAATCTTGTTTTGTTGGTTGCTGTAGTGTGAGCGGGACCGGTCGTGTGTATGTGTGTATACGGTGTTTATCTTTGATCTTTACCTGTCGCGCTGCGACGGGTCAACGCTCATGCTATCTCTACCGACAGGTGGCGTCGACTACTGAAAAGGTGTTATAATTAATCATTAACAACGCTGCCTATTAACTAGCCGCAGTGGCCACCCATTGAGCGCGCCACGCGTCTGTCGCCAAGTTTGACCGCCAAGTTTTTTTTACAGCGAGATCCAAAAGGAATTTGAAAGCGATGGACGCGCAGATAACAGTTGCACAAGTCAGCGCCGCCTCATTGTTAGGCCGCCACACAAACACACAATGACGAACAAACATGCACACGAATTACCATTGGGCACGCAGACACAACGCGAGATTTGGCCATCTTCATTAGCCTCAGTCATCAGCGCCGATGGCGTCCGAGACGTAGATTTTGGCAGTCACCGTGCGGCGTATAGTTGATTATCATCATTTCAGCGAACAAATATGTTTACGCCCGGCACAAAGGGCACTTCCACGCCACTTAAGCGCAAGGTTTCGACGACAAATTTCAAGTGACAGCGACACAGCGCATGAAATCGACTCGACACTGTGACGTCACCGGCGAGCCAACATGGCGACGCAGACTTTGTTGTGGCTGCCGATGCGGTGGAATACACGCTTGAGGAGCGCACAACAATCGCGGCAAGTCGCGCGGATGCGACGCGAGGGTGGCATCTCACGAGCTGGCGCGCTCGCACCAAAGACTGTTATCACTGGACGACATTGCCGCGAGAATACTGTCGCCGCTGCGAGCGCGTAGGCGGAAACACAATCAGTTCGTCGCTAATTCCGTTTGTAAAGTGGCCCTTGTGAAAGCGCCACCCGCATATACACGAATTACACTTGAATTTTTGATTTTCGTGTCTTCATTTTTTCTACATTGCCGCGTTTACCAAGTACATATCCAGGTCGTCTCGTGAGACGTCAACATAAAGTGTACACCGGGTGAGCGCTTCAGGAGTCGTCGTTCTGACAACTGCAATAGGAAGAAACAAGAGAAACGCTATACTTACGAATGTGCTGACAAATCCGTGCTTGTCGCTGATGTTGTTCGTCAGTTTGAGTTTGTGGAAGGATACGAGCTTCGACATCCACTGCTCACCCGTGCTCGGCGAGTCGGGGTGGATGTACATCCGCTTCGGCATCTCGGGGTCGGCCTTGCCCGCCACCATCCAGCGGGAGTTGTGGAACTTGTAGCGGCAGTCGTCGACGGCGACCAGGTCCATGAGGAGGATGTACTTGGCCCGCTTGTCGAGACCCGACACTTTCACCTTGTACGGCGGGAACATCCGTCTGAAACAACGGCGTGTCAAGTTGACAGGGCTGTGACGACATTGGTGTGTTCACACAGTGACACACACATTATGAAGCGATTAAAACGATAAAAATGAGTAAATAAAAAATAAATATAATTTAGAATATATATATATATAATACATGTTATATATAATATAATTAAATAAGTAATATACTACTTATTTAATTATATTAATATATAACATGTATAATATACATACATATTGATGTGTTCCCTACATACTAGCGTGGTGATTATGGAGAGGAATGGACGTGTTATCAAAGAGGGCCACATATCAAATGGTCTCGTTTAGTGAATGCGCCGTCGCGTAGACCAGGCGCGTCCAAGCCTGAGATGACTGTAAACAATGTCTTTGAAGGGGATGTATCAGTTTCGTCCCCTGCCGCCGGATGAAACGTCTCCGTTCCCTTGTGTTTTCTCCGGGCGCCATTTATATCGCGTCGTCAGCTTGTGGCTCATTACGAAATTATACCCGCCGCCACTGCGCCACCTTGCTGACGCGAGAGCGCCACATCAATAGCGGCGCTGTTATTATATAAAAACAGCGCCATCTTGAAGTTGAAAATAGCATGGCTTAGTCGCTGTCGCTCCAAGATAAAATCACAACGAGTGCCTTGCGTGGCCATGGAGAGCCTGAGCGGTGGCGGACACTCGGACACACCCAGGAACAAAGGCGTCTCCTTCGGCGAGGAAGCACAATAATATCCCCCGTCCCACCCCATCACGCTGAGCCCTGTGTCGTGATGCACCGACTTGAAAGACATAAGTCATCGGTAATGATTATATCCGTGAGCGTACTAATTGAAGTACTCTCAGCCCCGTATTCCACCCGGGGTACCTGCAGTATTAATTGAAGTACTCTCAGCCCCGTATTCCACCCGGGGTACCTGCAGTATTAATTGAAGTACTCTCAGTCCCGTATTCCACCCGGGGTAGGCGCAGTATTGCCGCGTGTGCTGCGAGCGAGCACTAGCACAGGGTCAGGTTGAGTTTCGCGTCGTCGTCAACTCCGGTGTCGATTTACGCCGGCGTGCCATCCTACCTCGCTACAAATTATTTAAACTCGAGCGGCTCGCAAAACCACGGCCCACTTGAACCTGCGTGTGGGGTAATTGTACACCAATGACACGTGGATACCATCGCTGTTAAATGTCGTCAATAATAGAAATTAAAGAAACAATGGTTAACGAGGCAGTGAAATAGCATGGAATATAATTAAACAACTGCCAACATTCTTCAACGTTTAGCGTTATAAATTTTTATTAGGTTGTGCAGCTTATTCTAAAACGAATTTAACTAAATCTGGAAGCAATTTGCATGTTGAAAGTTAAATATAATTCAATTGTTTTTATTTGTTTTATTAATAAATTGTATTATATGATTTATATTTAAATAATATATAATTATATATTTTAAACAGTCTGTAAATTATTTAATATAATTATATATAATTTAAATACAAATCACATAACACAATTTTATATTCTATAAAATTTTATATTATATATCTATATTACACATAGATAATAATAATGATAATAAACTGTATATAACAGTTTGTGTGATGCCATGTATACATAATCAGAACATATATTTATTTTTGTGTTTCTCTTCCTTTTCCAGCAAACGGGAAATCACGTGGGTTCACACGCCCGCGGACACATGACCAGTCCGTGGCGGTTATCTTCTTCATGCAGCTTTTTCCTGACGCCGATTACCGCCAAGATTTAATTAGCACCTATCTGAGGCGGAAAGGCGACATGGCAACGATAGCTTTGTAACCAGCGCGTTGGTAATGACACACAGGCGACACAGCGCCGAATAGCATCTGGGGGTTAGTATCGTGTATAATATATATATATATATATATATAATATATGTATATATATATATATATATAAATATATATGTGTATATATATATATATATATATATATATAATTACATACTATAATATAGCTCAACCAATCAATTATTAAGAAAAAAGTGTTATACATTCGTACGACGGAATACAATATGATTAAATATAGTGCCTGAAAGATGAGCCGACGATCGGGGGGGGGGGGGGGGGGGGTCGAGAGCCGAGCGGCGTTTTTTCTATAAGCGCCAGGAAGACACACTGTGCCTGCCAGTTTTGCCAGGAACAGGTGTTGCGACATTTCGCGGAATGCTCGCGAAGCTATATTGGGTGAGCAGGAGAACGAGAGTTGAGGACACGACCCAGACGCATAACGACAGGTGCGGGAGGATGCGCCTCCTTCCCGCACATTCCCCGCCTCGAAGGATGGGGATGAACACCCGGGCGATTGTGTCAAAATCGTCCTTCTCTGAGGTCAGGAGAGGAGACCGATGAGGCTCGGTATGACGACTTCCAGAGCCGCTACAGATAGACTCGTGTCCGCGAGATGGAATGGCATCCATGGCTCAGAGTCGTAATAACAACCTCAATTTGTGTCATTGTATGGAATAACAACGTTTGCTTTGAATCATTGGATAGGAATAACTCGCTTTGAGTCTTCTAATGGGATTCAAACTAATTGGTCCTGGTTTGGAATATTTGCAACCATTGTTTTTGAGTATAATTATTAACAAATTACATGGCTTGAATCATTGGGTGCGGGTATAAAGCATTGTTTTGAGTTGTCACGTGGAATTGTAGCCTTGATTCTGAGTCGTTATGTGGAATCATACAACCTAGCAGTTGAGTCTATTGATTCTGAGTCGTTATGTGGAATCATACAACCTAGCAGTTGAGTCTGTTGATTCTGAGTCGTTATGTGGAATCATACAACCTAGCAGTTGAGTCTATTGATTCTGGGTCGTTATGTGGAATCATACAACCTAGCAGTTGAGTCTATTGATTCTGGGTCGTTATGTGGAATCATACAACCTAGCAGTTGAGTCTGTTGATTCTGGGTCGTTATGTGGAATCATACAACCTAGCAGTTGAGTCTATTGATTCTGGGTCGTTATGTGGAATCATACAACCTAGCAGTTGAGTCTATTGATTCTGGGTCGTTATGTGGAATCATACAACCTAGCAGTTGAGTCTGTTGATTCTGAGTCGTTATGTGGAATCATACAACCTAGCAGTTGAGTCTATTGATGAAATAACTTTTATTTTGAGTAATTGGATGGATGTACAATCCTTTGAATCACGTTGTAGAATCATAACTTTGACTCTCAGTGTGGCTCTTAGTCGTTGGAAGGATTAAATCAAAGACTCTTTGCTTTTTGAGGAGATGGAATCAAACGCAAAACAATACGACTAGAAACAACTGGAACACAACACCAACATGATATCTCAAATGAGGACTGAGTTTTGAACATTGGCTTTACAGTTTCTTTAAATTAATAAAATCATCGACCTATGAATCTATGTAATATGTTACAGCCACTCGCACAAACATCTTGATTGTTTCCTGATTGTTCGATGTCTTTATTCTATGAAGTTCGATGTATCGTAAGATTTTATGCGAGCGATATACCTAAATGATTATACAATTTAATTTGTTGTACATAATTAAATAAAAACACATTGTGGGAAGGGTAATAATTTTATGTAATTTTACAAACATTGTGATATATATGATTTGTGTTGGACAGACGCGTGATAACAATTATGCATGAAATCATACACACTTTTGACACTGCAAACAACAGTATGTTAAAACAAATCTCCAATCACATATATAACCTTTAGAAGAAATCCGTTCCATCTCCGTATTACATTATGAACGTTACAGCAATTTCTTTTTAAATAATCTTGATATGAAAGAAACGATACAAACATTAATAAAACGTGTTGAGTGTTTCGTGCGTTGAATTCGATAATGCTGAGTTCTGCGAAAGAGACAGATAAAACAGTAAAATTGTTTTTTTCAAATTCACTAAATGTCTGTTTACCGGAGAGAATGAACAACAGCTGCGGTTTTGTCACCCTGGGAGACAGGCCTATCGCCGCCTATCGCCGCCTATCGCCGATTGTTATTTCCGAGCGTCTCGTGCCTTGTTTTGTATATTGTAAGTTGACTTGTAGCCTAGTCTCCACATTAAATCTGTACTGGATGTGCGATTTCTCAATTTAGAATTTATCGTTGTGTGTTTAATCTGTTTAGATGGCGTCAGATGTTACTCGTGCGGTTGTTTCTGTTAACATCATATAGATATCACAAGTATCGCAGACACCGATGCGTCACTAATAACACCACAACTGTTTGCGTTTCAAATAGTACAACACAACCATAACACGCAACACTGTTTTATTTCTTATAATATAACCCACAACGAAGTAAAAATTATCATATTTAATTATAAGAAATGACCATTCCAATTTTATTTAATGAATAAACGAATCCAAGAAAATCACATGATATCTTATCTAATAAAACTATCCAAGCTTATGCTAAATATCACAGGTTAATATGTTATATTAAAAATAACGACACATCAAATACAAATTCAAAATGCATCACACGTCCACGGTTCTTATGATAAAGCAAACCACGAGCCATGACGACGCAAATTAAAAGCATTGCTCGCTGTGTAAACAGGTAGCTCAATGACAGTGACCAGTTCAACTCACCTGCCCGACTTGGTGATGACCATCTCAGTGCCGAAGTTGTGGAAGCGTTCCCATAAGTCCCGACTCTCCAGCTCGACTTTAGGGTCGTCGGCAGCCTCACTCTCCGGGGGCTCGATGTTGCGCATGGGACGAGGAGAGAGACGTTGGGGGAGGAAGATATCTGCGGCTGTTAGAGGGGTGCGGCCCGACAACCCCGCCTGTGAAAGCTTCGGCATCATGGAGGCAGGTATACCGGGATGCAGGGCCGGGTAAGCCGGCTGCGAGGCGAGGATCGAGTGCATGCTGTAGTCCGTAGGACGGTGCAGAAGGAACGGGTTATACGCCTGCATGTCCGACACGGGCACTTCTCGACCAGAATGTTCGTAGATCATCGGTTCAGTTGAGTCGTACACGAACTAGACGACGGCGACGCTGTTCACGACGGCGACGGCGGCGGCTATCCGTGTGTATAAGTGTAGTGTTGGTCGACGCCGAAGCTTTCGACACTCGACAGACGACGCGCTAACAATGTCCCAATACGAGCGTGCCAGGCGCTGTTATTTCGCCGCTGCCTCTGACAGTCCCAGTCCTGATGTGTTAATGAGGCTCGCGTCGCCATTTGCTGCGCGCGCTCGGCGCTCACCAATCAGCGCGCGTCGAGTATTGTTGATTGACAGGTGCCAATCACGCCGCGTGGGTGCCGCGGCAGTGGCTGCGATGTCTCCGAGGCCGGCCGGGAAGGTCGCTTTGGAAGCCTTTGTTTCGGCGTGACGAAGCGTCAACAATATTAAGTGGTTTGTTACCAGTGTCCTAGCCAGGCGCACAGTAATATATCGTTAACGTACACAGGCAAAACATAGCACGAAGTCGGCGAACACATCGATGTAGCAACTCTTTATCGTCTCTTACAGGCGAACCAACGTACACATTACGCACCCATACGCTAGCTTTGAGACACGTTCAATACACACAATCAGCGTGCGCCGATTGGCAGACAGTCTCACAGTTACGTCACGTACCATATGGTGTACTGACATGATACTCTGTATGTTACAAATATCCATCGGCCACCAAACACACACACGCACACGAACGCACAAGCACGCACAAGCACGCACAAGCACGCACGCACAAGCACGCACGCGCGCGCGTGTGATAGTATGATATAAATTTTGACATGATAGTCGAGTATAGTGTCAAATATTAACGTACAGCTTACATAGCAATGGAGTCACGTACTGCATCTGCGAACATACAACGTACACGTGATTCAAGCTGTCGTCGTCACTGTTGTATTGGCTGTCGAACGTTCACGATTATCAAGTGAATTATGCTGCCTCGATTTGTGTAATATGTGGATGGCAGCTTGGTGTGCTCACAAGCCGTCCTGTCTGTGGATAGTAACTTCGACTTCAGCAACTGAAACAACCAAGACGGTTATGTAGGTGGGCTCCGACCATAATGTTTTATTGTACCACTGCGATAATTATAACATTTGTACAGCCATTATAATCGATGATATTTATATTATTACCATCACAGTAGTGATACGTTCATCAGGTTCAAGCAAGACCTCAAATCCGTACAACCGAGTAGGTATTTGGCGTCATTCGTGGTAAAGTCAGAATATAACGTGTCTATTACCGCAATGACCAACATTGCAAACCTAAGTTGACCAAACAATTACATACTGTTTCGAGTACACTGATTTTATAAATTAATTTTAAGGGCATGGTGACCATTTCTGAAGCATTTAAGTAAAACATAAAATACTCACAATTATGCATAAGGAAGGCGACACGTTTGTTTCTTTGTAATAAGCTTACTCTTAAGTTGTAATTAATGTTGCGTTACCTATATACTATAATATATTAATTATCGTATCTGATTGAATGTCAATCACAAATTCATTGGTTTTTTTAAATAATTATACGACAACAATATTGGTGGTTCAAAAGTTATTGTTTTTTCTTCTCTGTTTCTGGCTTATTAAAAACAATATGTTGACGGTAGATCTTTAACATATTTATTCTAGTATTAATAATGCTATATAAATAAATGTTAATAACCGAGGAAACGAACCGTACTATTAATAGACATGTTATTTAAAAGTTATTATCAAAATATACACATAACGTCATCTCGTATTCTCTTTGTCCGCACGTAACCAACCCACTCAACACGTACGTTACAAACGCTTTCTTTTCTTTCACGTACATAGTACATATCCCAGTATGAGGCATTATCGCAGTACGTTATATAGAGATGGTAAATGTTATGGAATTAATTGATGCAAATTACAATACGCTGAAATACGTGTCAGGGACACAGTTGGCCTGTTTTTGTTTCACATTGTGCGTCATAAAATAAACGTAATCCCCGGCGGTATTGCGACACTATAACATACTATCTCTGGTGACGTCATTGGTGGACATTTTAAATATGTTCTTGTAGAAAGAACAATTGCAACAAAATAATAATTATTGTTTCACTGGATTTATATAAACACAAAACTACCCGACGTGTGATCATTGTATTAAGAGTTTAATGGGAATTGTGAGACATACCCGATGTAGTGTACCACTTGCTGCAACACCTTGCGCTGTCGTCTCAAAGACCTACACACCGTCACTATAGGTGTCACTGACACCTCGGCTTTGAAACTGACCCACAAATGCTGAAAGGTGACAGACAAGTGAGCAGATTTTGGAGGTTTGGGCACAAATTGCGGACGCTGTCAAAGACCTGCTAAGACTCATTGAACAAAGAACCGAACAATCGATGAGCAGACTAAATGGATTTAGGGATCTTCTGTAAAGGTTGGATCCGTGTCACAGTGCACATGTTTGGGACGTACAATGAAGGTAAGGGCAGACGTAGGGAAGTGGGAAGGAAGACGCAGGGAAGTGGGAAGGAAGACGCAGGGAAATTGGAAGGCAGGGGAAACGTGCTTTGTTTAGACTAGAAAGAGGAAACTTCTACCCGTGCAGAGGCACACAAATAACCACTTGTAGAACTGCTGACTGGACGGATATTCCCCTTTCTGTCACACGTCTCCACTTCCTAATTTAAGCATTGCATGTTTTACTTTGGTTACATGGTACATTTTGTTCCGGCCTCTCCTACTGACGCCGGAGGATGGTCGTAAAACAACAAGGCTGGTGACGGAAAGCTGACGATACTCATCCTAGCAAGCCAGGGTTGGCGACCGTGTTCACCGTCCCTGGTAGATATCCTACTTAATGTATGTAAGTCAGTTGAATCAAATTAGTGACCGACTTCGCCGGTTGCGACTATACCACCCGTGAGAACAGTGCAAGGACCCGTCCCACTTGTCCTGACGAAAACGATGCTTTCGACTCCAGGAATCCCAATAAAATTACCCGTTCGACCGGTATTGTGTATTCAAACAATTACTTCTACTTTCTGAACCTTACATGTAACGTGAGCAAACGTTGGTTGAGACGAAAACGAGCCGAACTGTCTTAGTAACGACATTATTAGTCGAGCTGAACTTCAGCGTTTCGCGACGAGATCTGACACCGATGTAATCAGCAGCGCCCCCTGGCGCAAGAGGATGGTTATACTAGAAAAGGGTTACTTGTGCCTGCGACACTAGGGACTGTTAGCATGCTAATAACACTCTCATGACTACACCGTGTATTATCTCCTAGCTATATAGCGTACCTGTATAGTATGTTTCGGATGTCCCTTATATGTGAATTGTACATGTATTTTAAAGTATCATCCCAAATGGAGGTATATTGTACATTGCACGCGTGCGCGCGAATCAAATTAAATGTCCGAAAGTCTAGTTTAACGGTTAGTTGTAATAAACGGTTGTATTAACCAACTGCATATTGATCGATATTTTACTTGCGATGTCGGAATCGATGGATTTAGTATACAGCATATATTGAACACAGTAAGAAGCCTGACCAGCTGTACGTAAACCAAGCCACGTAATCGAGTTTGTTTTGGGTGTGATTTCCTTTATTGACCGGTAGAGTGCCTGCCAATACCCCTCGCTGCGGTCCGCTAGAGGACGTTGTGTTGTTCTGATTCAACCCAGGATTTTACGTAATTTCATGCTAACTTGATGCTAAATAACAAGGCACAGAGTAGCTCTTAATAAACCTGTTACGTTGTTATGTTCAGTACATCGACACTTACGTTCTTCTACGTTCCTTCTTCAAATACCCGAGTTTGTGTCGACATACGTTTTTCAACATTACAATCATAGAGGTGTAACGAAATTCGGCGATTGGTCAACGGCGATTATTACAGGTCACTCATACGTGATTACCGACGACAGCAACGACAACAATCAGATACCGTTCCTCGCACGACTTCCATTTGACAGTCTCGTCTTCCGTCTGGTCTGCGTCTTCCCGCGGATGGCGCCACACGTAACCAACAATTCTTTCCTCGAGGCGGGATAATATTTTGGTTTTCGGTTTCTCCACGAATGCGATTTCATGAAATGCTACATATCAACATATCACTGTGTCTTGTTGCTAATTGCACCCAACAGGGTGACCAACTATCTCGAGATAAGCCACTGTCGCAAGCCTATCGTTTTATTGCGCAGAAACAAGAAATCACATTGCTAAGTCTAAACGAGGATGTGTGTTCTCCATTTTAAAAATATAATATTCTTAATAATAGAATATAATAAACAAATCACGTTTAATAACCCCGAAACAGTGATCGTTATTTTAATGTTTCACCCACGAAATGTTCAAATTATAAACAAAACATTCAATTGGTAAAGAGCCGCTGATTTGAAGTTGGCTGGTAAATACAGGTACAACTGTTTGGGAGAAGATCCTGCTGGTAATCACCACCATTGGCAGGAGTTGATTATTCCGGATAACGGAACGGACAATCTCGCGTTAACTTATTTGTGTGACGTCAGAGTACAAATACATGAAGGGAGAAGACTTGGCATCTGCATGACCATGAACATCAATCCCACAATGCAGTACTGGTGGTTTGGGGGAGTGGGAGAGGGCGTGGTCAACAGTTAGTGTCTAGTCTCGAAATATCGTCGTGTGCATGTGTATCGTGTGTTTGTTTCGTATGTTGCAAGCAGCTTACACGACACGAGACGTCATAATTATGACGACAAGTACCCTTGTAGGTGACTGCGTCTGTTTGCGTATGCACAACACCACGTCTTATATTGTCAAATAATATGCAGCCTGTATTGGAAGGAGTGACAGTGTTAGTACCAGTTTACGTCTGCAGTGTACGTAGCTGTGTGTGCATGCCCAATTACTATTGTGCGGTGTGGGTGTTCGCGCGCGCGTGATGCGTGCGTGCATGCGTGCGTGCAGGCGTGTGTGCCACCGGGTATGTTTGTGTTTGTACTTGTACTTATGTTTGTGTATGCGTATTGGTATTACTGTGTTTCTTAATTTCTGTTTGTGTGTGGTTATACGTGCGTGCGAGGAGCAACATGCACGATGATCCGTCTTTAGTGACGTGCATACGAACTACCGTAAGTAGCAGTGTGGGGCGTCAATCGACGTCTATATGTGTAAACGATGCTCACGTCCCTACGCCGAGGCCCGGCCATTGCGCTGTAAATCAGTTGCCCACGGTAGCTGGCCTCCAACACCCGCTGCGATAAGAGATAAGGAGGCGTCGCTCTCTAAGTGCCTTTATTGCCCCGTGGTGCGACCCGGGCTCTTAGCCGCCCGAAAATTGCACCATCGCTGCGTCGAAATTGATAGTTGATTCGCCATTAAAAGACGGCTGTGAGGCGACGGGTCCACAAACACTGCTAATAGTGTAAATATTTATGTAGCGGGGCGCTTTAAACTCACAAGCAGGGTGATATAATGCACAGATAGGCACCTCGCTTACAATCCGACGTCGAGTCGATAGGTCGCTGTTTGGGCTGAGAGTAAAGATGGAGCAAGAGTAGGGGAAGATAAAGCTCCAAGTGGAGACATCTTTCGTAAAGAACATGTTAGGCGCCTACAGGACCACGACGGGAAATGTGTGCTGCGTCGCCTCGTCATAACACAAGTGTTCCGGTATCCTCCATAAACGCTGAAATATAAACTCGCAGACTCCCACACGCACGCACACATACACACGTGCGCACACACGCACACGCTCACGCTCACGACCACGCACACGCTCATACTCACGCAAACACGCACGGGAAAGAATAAACACGAACGATATCACTTTTCGCCATCCAACGCGATGATATCGCGCCGCCTCGACGGGATAATAATCTTGTTGTTCGTATGACGCCAAATTAAACTTCGAGTCTCGTTTCATAGTCGCACGAAAGGTGAGAATTGACCAGTGAGCAGCGGTCTAATGAGTTATCGTGTCCATTTCACGCCACCGGTCAAGCTTCGAATTGTCGTATTTGACTACATATATATATATATATATATATATATATATATATATCCATATACATATAAAAAATTATGTATATATATATATATACAACATATAAAATAACATAGAATTAAAAAGTATTTGCTTATATAAAAAATACAAATGTTATTGTTGTTATTTTTGTTGGTATTGTTGTTATTGGTGGTATTGTTATTATTGTTATTGTTGTTATTGTTTATTGTTGATGTTATTATTGTTATTATAGTTGTTAATATTGCTGTTGTTGTTGTTGTTATTTATGTTATTATTGCTATTATTGCTATTGTTATTGTTGTTAATGTTATCATTGTTATTACTCTTGTTATTCATGTTATTGTTAATACTGTTATTGTTATTATTATTGTTATTACTATTATTATTGTTATTACTCTGGTTGTTGATGTCATTATTGTTATTATTATTGTGGTTATTATTATTATTGTGGTTATTATTATTATTGTGGTTATTATTATTATTGTGGTTATTATTATTATTGTGGTTATTATTATTATTATTATATCGTCTGCGCGTCCTTGTTTTGTATGCCGCTGTGAAACAGAAAAACAAGGTAAGAATCAACACGATGATATCACTGGTCCGTCATCCTACTCCACTCATCAACCCGATAGTAATCTCCTTCTTCGTGTGACGCCAAATTAAACCCCGAGTCACGTTGCGTGGTCGCACGAAAGGCGAGAACTGACCAGTGGGCGGTGAGAATGACCAGTGTCCAGCGAGCTGCATGGTCATTGTGTTCATTTCACACCAGTGGTGACGTGACGAAGTGTTGTCGTTGACGCAATGTCATCGCGATGTGATTAAGTCTGCACTCGACGACGTAGTTGGTGACGCGATACATCCTCCTTCAATATGACGACTTGCAGCCGAGGAGTCTTACTGGATATTACTTATATGTGACACACGCGGATATTTTCTCAGTGGACATTTCGTTAGAAAACATAGGACTTGTGTTCACAGGACATTTGCCCAGGGGACATTTTTGCACATGATATTCGTTAGCATAACTAGTAATCAGAGGAAACTGTTTCACGGGGAGTTTGCCTCACAGGATAGCTACAAGTTGTTCGAGGTGCAGTGTCTAACACCGAATCATAATTTTATTCTATTTACACATTAGCGCGAAAAATTGTGTTATGCCTTATGGAAAATTGTCAACCAATCAAACAACCGACCGATGGACCAACCAACCAACCAACCAACCAACCAACCAACCAACCAACCAACCAACCAACCAACCAACCAACCAACCAACCAACCAACCAACCAACCAACCGACCGACCAACCAACCAACCAACCAACCAACCAACCAACCAACCAATCAACCAATCAATCAATCAATCAACCAACCAACCAACAAACAAACAAACAAACCAACCAACCAAACAAACAAACAAACAAATAAACAAACATGCCAACAAAAGCAAACCAAACTTCATCATCGTCGTCGTCGTCGCCGCCGCCGTCGTTGTGGCGGTGGCAGTGGCGGTGTCAGTGTCGGTGGCAGCGGACGTGGTGATGATGGTTGTGGCGGTGACAGTGGCGGTGACAGTGGCGGCGGTGGCGGCGGTGACAATGAAGTGGCGGCGATGGTGGTGGCAGTGGTGACGGCGACAGTGGTGGTGGAGGCGGTGGCGGTGGCGGTGGTGGTGACAGTGGCGGTGGTGATGGCGGTGGTGTTGACAGTGGCGCTGGCGGTGACGATGAAGGTGGTGGCAGCGATGGTGGCGGCGGTGGTGGCGACACACGCCGCGCAATCAAGTGGCGGCGAGGTCAGCCACTAATTCGCCTCAACTCGACAGCTGCCCGCAGTGTATGAGCCGTGTTAGGTTGGCGCCACCGACTAAAGCAACAACGGCTGCATTTGTCGTGTTGTTGTGTCGCAGTCGCTCGACCCGCCGACCAAACAATCGCTCATTGCCGACTGCCGACTGCGCCGCAATGCGACAATATCATCATCGTCTCAAGTGCTGCTTACTTCGCTCACTTTCCCACTTTGCGACGCTTCAAGCGCGAATCTATATGCTGATAATATTAGGCTAACGCGGTTATCTTCACTTTAAGTGTTAGGAGATCCAATTTATTCGCCAACGGACGCCAAATTAATTCTTTCAAGTTGCCATTGGATTAGGGGAATATATTTACATTAAGCAAAGTTAATCAGAGAGCATAGGAAGCGTCATGGGGTTATTTCTCACGTCCACAGCCGACATGCTTCGACACCAACACCTCCACATGATACTACGTTGATCTGTCGATCATGCAGGTATTCATATTGGTGTGGCCACACAATTTGGTGCATGCCAAGACTCTCATGAAAAAAAAAACCGGACGGTTATATATAAGGAACCGTCAGGTACATTCATGTTGAAGCTGTGATTGGGACATTACCCCTCACGGACTAAACGTGCCACGGACATAATCCATCAGGACATAATTTCTTTGGCCATAATCCCCGATGGACACAACCATTCATGAACAAAACACAGACAAACCCCTCATAGATAAAGCTCCTGACGGTCATTATAATTTTTTTCTGCAAATTATTTATTTAAATTTTAGGAGGGGTTATGTCCACGAGGGGATATGTCCGTGAGGGTCCATATCCTCTAATTTCGGACGTACACAATTCCTTGGGAGATAACCCCTCGCAGACATAATCTCTCACGGATATAACCCCTCATAGACAAAACCCCTCATGGACATAAACCCTCATAGGCAAAAAAAAACGAAGGACAAACCCGTCACATATTTAGAGATACGCTAGTTGACAGAGGTCGTCTGATACACAATTATCTAGATCATTATTATTTCTATAATTCAATCAATATATTACTACGCCAACATTTGATCGTACGTGCATCTCCTCTCGTTCTATCTTTATTCGCTTCCTTCGACAACTGGCGCTGTGTTTAAACACGATACATATTTACAGTTATTTATTTACGTCTTTTCACTTTGCTACACTTTCCTAAAGGGCCTTTCGCCTACCAGAGTGAATTGAGTGGTCAGTTCTCCAGATTGCACCACTGTAAATGAGTGGTTTGTTGCTCCATGGGTGAACGTAAGCCATTACATACAAACAGCAATATGTATATGACTGAATATCTTTAAATAAACAAATTGCAGAACAAAATAATTATGACTTTGTCGAATTTTTAATCACTTTATAACAATTCTGCGCGGAGAAAATGTGAATGGAATAACAAATATCGGCTCAAAAATTAACAAAATTTTGAGTTAATGGTTTTGTCGACCGGAGGAACATAGAATTCGACAATTTTATTTAGTTTCCATTAATGTCACCGGTGGCGTCTGTACCATATGTTAATCGACAGATCATGTCAGTTATATCACGTCGAATCTCTTATTTTATTACTTCATACATGTTAAATCAACGGTACGTGACGTGTTGTGCCATATGTCTCCAGTCCGGCTCTCCGAGAACAAAAGCCTTGTTTTATGATCAACCCTGATAGTGATACATCTTCTTCAACAACAAATATAATTGAACTTTGTCCATACACAAATCAGATAATCTCGCGGATTTCGGCGTGTGCCGACCATTGGTGTACTATACTAAATGTCCCTTCTGCTAGATTAAATGTCCCTTCTCCTGTTACATTAATGGTCCTTCTCCTATTACATTAAAGGTCCTTCTTCTACTACACTAAAGGTCCTTCTCCTACTACATTAAAGATCCTTCTCCTACTACATTAAAGGTCCCTTCTCCTGCTATATTAAAGGTCCTTTTCCTACTACATTAAAGGTCCTGTTCATAGTACATTAAAGGTTCTTCTCTTACTACATTAAAGGTCCCACCTCCTGCTACACTAAAGGTCCCTTCTCTTTTTACATTAAAGATCCCTTCTCCTGCTACATTAAAGGTCCCTTCTCCTGCTACATTAAAGGTCCCTTCTCTTGTTACATTAAAGGTCCCTTCTCCTGCTACATTAAAGGTCCCTTCTCCTGCTACATTAAAGGTCCCTTCTCCTGCTACATTAAAGGTCCCTTCTCTTGTTACATTAAAGGTCCCTTCTCTTGTTACATTAAAGATCCCTTCTCCTGCTACATTAAAGGTCCCTTTTCTTGTTACATTAAAGGTCCCTTCTCCTGCTACATTAAAGGTCCCTTCTCTTGTTACATTAAAGATCCCTTCTCCTGCTATGTCAATGATTCCTCAACATTTCAATTTTTATTCTCGTCTAATTTCAGACCTATTTTGCGAAAAATCGTGTTTACTTCGGCGTGTTAGCTTGTTTAGTTGTAGTGAAATCATCGGACACATTATTTAATTCGATTGTTGTTCGAAAATGCTATTGTGATGGTGAAATCGACAAAGATGGATACGACATTTACCTAAAAAATTTTAAAGTGAAAACTTTGACGTGTAAAAATAATAATAGTGGAAAGCAGACTTACCAAAACACTAATAGTGAATACATTGACGGCTTAAACCACAACAAAACGTATAAACCTTTAACAAATGTTTATATTGTTGAGAAAACTTCGCGGGCAAAATAATCAAAATCACGGTGGCATAAACGCTGGTAGAAAAAACTTGATAATAAAATCTGCCATGTTAAAAATTCTACATAACAAAAGTTTTTACATCAAAGCCTGGAAGACGATAACTACGCGGTTGCGAAAACTATAATGATGAAAAAACCAAGATGGCCCAAATGAAAACACGCAATCATGCACCAGACGACAGCCAAAGCGACGGAAGATCATTATTTGTTTTTACCATAGGCGACAACGTTAACGTTTTTGTTATAGTGCTGTACGCGACTTAACGATTCGGATTGTCCCACAGTGGCACAAGTTGTTGGTTGTCACCGATCTGCTGTGCAATTTTCATTAAATCTTACAAATATGTTTTAAAGAAAAGTGAGCATGGGTGATGCTGTCAATTTAGTCTTTAATAATTTTTTTCAGGGCGAATCAAAAGCACTGACATTGTACGCGTACCCAGAATTCGGAAGTAAATTAGTATCAATCCCCAACCATCACCTCGGGCGAAACAACTTCGGATGAAAACCTGCCGTGGCTTCGGTGGCGTATGGCAGTGTCCAGCGATAACATATCACCAGATGAGGGTCAAATGTTAGCGAAATCGAATCACAAATGAGGTTAACCGATTACCCAACACGAGAGGTTTGAAGAGACCCGACCAGTCGTCTGCGCCTCTCAATTCTCGCCCCATCTCGTCCACACAATGGCCACAATTGCAGCGCGTGACTTCGTTACGGGCTGCATGCCTGGTCAGCGCGATGCTTAACCTCGTCACCGGCGACAGACGCAGCGCTATTGACCAGGGCTAATCGATTCGCTGCGGAGTGAGGAGCCGTATTGTTGAACGCGTGTTAACGGCAAGGCTTGGCGGCGCCGACTCGCGCTCAGCAACAAAGCCCGGCGCGAGGCCATCGTTGGGACCCACATCCGCGCCTCGTAGATAATGCGGCGTCAAGTCGGTCGTTAAACTACCTACGTTATTGTGGCGCGCAAGCCCGCTCAAAAGCACCGTTTAGACGTGCCCGCGTGCATACGTGTGTGCGTGTGCCTGACTGATGTGTCAAAATGTATGGCTTATGTAAAAATAAACGCTTATATCCACAAAAGAAGATAAGCTATTAGACGTGTCAAATAGGATCATCTTCTTCTTCTGCCCGTTATTCCCTAATGGGGATGAATGTCCTATCGTGTGTCCCGCTATGGCGTCCTGTCCACTCCGTCTTCTCATGTGCGATGCTGCCACCTCTGTGTTCCAGTTCACTTTGTCAGTAATTCTTATGTTTTGTCTTTCCCGGTTGCCTTGGCTTTCACACACAACTTATCCATTACCTCCCTCCTCCCTACGTACAGCACACCCTAACCACCAATTCGTCCCATTTCACCTGTTAAACCACAACGCACCCATCTCCTGTCATGTGTCTTAATATCGTCTTCCATATATACAAACCATCTTCCCAATAAATCGTAGCATTCTCACGCCAATTCTCTCAATAGTATCATTTCTCGCGCATAACTCTTGATATGTCAAGTCACTTAACCCAACCTCACATAACGCGAGGTGGTGTGCTTAATATAAGGCCTACCTTATATTTTAAAATGAAGAACTACAACCTCGGTTTAACACAGAATTGTTATACATTACAAATGACCATCTTATAAAGTATATTGCGTAAAACAGGTTGCAATTACATTTCATTTGTTGAACAACAATTAATTTCCGTTTAAATGTGGTTGTTTAATATCAAAGCTTACACACTATTACAAGACAACAAGTCGCTCACAACGTAGATACATTACGTCAAAGACACGATATAGGTAGGTTCCACAAGATATTTATTTTCACAAGATGAAAAAATACGAATTTGTCAACACTAAGCACATGCTAATTTGTTAAGATAGTTATCATATTAATATAACACATTGTAAACACTAAAGATGGGAAACTTATTATAATTAAATGTTACACATTTTTTTTAATCGTCAAGAAAAGAGTAAAATATTAACGAACCTTTGTTTACAAATTACTCTTTCAGTGGAATTTTTGGTAACATGGCATCGTAAAAATTGTATCGTGGTTGATTGGTAATACTTTTAATTTGTTGGTATCTGCTTTATATTGTAACAATTTTAATAAAATGTAATGTGAGCAATTGCCAAATGATAACGACGATGATGATGATGATATGACTGTGCACTTGCCTGTGCTTCATTGCTACAGGTTCCATTAAAAAAATTAATGTTGTTCCAAAATATACAGACAACATGTTATTCGACTGAAGTTGGAAATCTAATAACAATTTAGTCTACGATCCCGAACACAGATTTATTCGCTTTAACGATATTAGCCTTTTTGGTTAATTTGCTTACAAAGTATACACAATATAATAGGAACAACCGTAAATTCCATCAGCGCGAAAGCATTAATTTAGAATAATTCTTTAGACTGGTTGTTGTATGGACAATATGAATATTAGGTTTTCACATTTTGTGACGACCAAAGGTCTTGTGAACAAAATGTTCTGTGAACAAATGTCTGACGACCTGCGTAACAAACTGAATACCTCTTCGCGCCGAAAGATTTTTTATAATATCCAGCACTGTTCATGCAATCTGTCGTTACGATTTTCGTCACCGAAGCCAAAAGGCCCGTAATATCGGATGTATAATTTACAATATCAAATCAAAAATTCCTCAGTGGCAAGCTATGGTGGTATCTAATAACCAACACAAAGTAATTTCGCAGGAATGACAACAACACGCAGAACAAAATGGCGTCGGCGATGACATAAAATGTCACAGCGAGAAAAACTAAGCGAGAGAGACACATGCTATTATGGCACGCGCGCATCAGCGGTGCGGAATATTAGACGCCGCGCGCGCAAATATGAATAAATGGTCCCGGGTGACGCGTCACGTGACGAAAGTCAAACACGAGTGATGGAAAGCTTTTAAGGATATCACTTAATCTGGCGGATACCTGTCGCGTGGCGTGCTTCGGACACCGGGAGCCTTGGCACGCCGGCGACGGCCACTTGTCCAAGATGGCGCCTACCGCCACACTTTTGATGCGGCGCCCGTCACCCGATAAATAATAAATCGTGCTCGCGACTACCGCGAGGGGGCTAACGGCCCCGGGGACGTCGGCTGTGCGGCGAGGTATTTTAACGGCCTGGTCACCAGGTGTGTAAGTCGGGCCCACGGGATGCGCCAGAGTCATTTAGGCGACACCGCCGCCTCGCCGTAACGACTGGTCTGGCCGGGCCCGCGGAGGGGGCGAGGGGAGTACGCGGGACGCACGTAGGACGCAAGCGAGACGCGAGAAGTGGAGAGGCGACTGAGACGAAAGCCGTTTGTTCAGTCAATATTTCATGGAAGTCGTCTGCCCGAGTGCGACTAGTTTAGGTCGGTAGGCTAGGTGTCATTCGGCAGTCTACTACGACGACGGGCCAGCCATATATACGGCTGACCGTAGCTACACGGTGGGCCACATTAGGCTATGCAGTGGACCACATTAGCTACATGGTGGGCTATGTTAGCTATATGGTGGGCTACACCAGTTACATGGTGTGCTATACTAGCTACATTATGGCCACATTAGCTACATGGGCGGCCACAATAGCTACATGTGGACACATAAGCTACATGTTGGGCCACACTAGTTACATCGTGGGCCACATTAGCGACATAGTGGACAACATTAATTACACGGTGGGCTACACCAGTTATACGGTGTGCTACACTAGCTACATTGTGGCCACATTAGACACGTGCTGGGCCACACTAATTAGAGAGTAGGCCACGTTTGCTACACAATGGGTCACACTAGCTACATATTGACCCATATTAGCTACATGTTGGCCCATACTACCTACATGGTGCTCCTCAGTAGCTACACGACGGGCCACACGATCTAGGTAGTGGCCTTCTTTTGGGCTACATGATGTCCAACACTAGCTACACGGTGATCTATATGAGCTATTTTGTGGACACTTAAGCTACACGATGGGCCACATTTGCTACATTGTGGGCAGCACTTGCTACACGATGGGTCACAGTAGTTAAACAACAACACACTGTAGTTTCACGGCAGTCCACGTTAGCTACATGGTGACCCACTCTAGAACCATGGTAGGTCACACATTAAAAATGAACTTGAAAAAGCATGCAATATCACAGGGGCACAAATACCCATCCATATTTGTTTATTTAAACATATTCAGTTATATACATATTGCTGTTTGTATGTAATGGCTTACGTCCACCCATAGAGCAATTTACATTTACAGTGGTGCAATCTGGAGAACTAATCACCACTCAATTCACTCTGGTAGGCGAAAGGCCCTTTAGAAAAGCGTAGCACATTATACGGACGTAAATAAGCAATTCTAAATACGTATCGTGTTTAATTACATCGCCAATTGATATGTCAATGGTCCAAGGAGCGTGTGAGCATAGAAAGAAGCGAGTGGACCTTCGAGGAGATACACTTACAATGAACATAGAAAGAGGCGAGTGGACATTGGAGGAGATACACTTACATTGAACATAGCAAGAGGCGAGTGGACCTTCGAGGAGATACACTTACAATGAACATAGAAAGAGGCGAGTGGACCTTGGGGGAGATACACTTACATTGAACATAGAAAGAGGCGAGTGGACCTTGGAGGAGATACACTTACAGTGAAAATAGAAAGAGGCGAGTGGACCTTCGAGGAGATACACTTACAATGAACATAGAAAGAGGCGAGTGGACCTTGGAGGAGATACACTAACAGTGAACATAGAAAGAGGCGAATGGACCTTGGAGGAGATACACTTACAATGAACATAGAAAGAGGCGAATGGACCTTGGAGGAGATACACTTACAATGAACATAGAAAGAGTCGAGTGGACCTTGAAGGATATGCACTCACAAGAAACACAGAAAGAGGTTTCACTACAATAAGGAGCTCATCAGTAAAATCCACCATTAAACAGAATCTCTGGTTAACTTTAAGGACCTTTTTTCAAAATGCAATAAAGCCGCCGCCATAAAACAGCGAGGACACTATTTCAGTGACACCGGCGGAAGTGTCCCGATGGCGCGTCCTCAAGTTGACAGTTTTTAGTGTACAAGATCATTATTAAACAGAGAAATCAATTGTAAAGAGTAAAATCTGGCTTATGAGTTCATAGGCATGTTAGTGAAGCCTTTTTTGGTCACATCACTAACAGTTATTCATATACCAACAAGCAGTTTAAATATTTCGATGTTTGGTGGACCACACGCGATATTTAGTGGGTCACGTTAGATATTTGGATCTTTAGCGGTCCACACCACATATGTATCTATTATTACACAAACTTGGAGGCGCTGTAAATGTATCTCAGCCCAGGTGTCGAGTTTCACTCGCCTCTTACTATCTTCATCCACATCCTTCGATTATTTATCAATTGGCGAGGTATTAAAGACACAGGAAATAATTTACAATTATTTACTTTTTCAGTGAAAAATCGAGTGGTCAGCCATACTCCATGGTGGAGTTATGTTCGATTTGTCGGGAAAGTTACATCAATTAAATAGTCATGGGAAAAATTTTGAGTTTAAAATTGTTGTCCTTCGTCTGTTATTTCATAGGTAAACGTGAGCTAGTATAAATAAATATTATTGTTGGACCACATTAGACTCATTTAGTTGTTCTCACTTGATGTTGTAAATCGCCACTGTAAAGTTGTTGGTGGCTCCGGACATCCAGGATAGCCTTAAAGCGAGCTTGGCTGTTCCGTTACCCGAAATCAGCTGGGGTTGTAATAATTATTAGCAGGAAGTTCGCAAAATTGATTGTGCACCGTCCTATGTTGCAAATAAGACTGCGGAACCGCCCACCTGCAAAGGTATTTCCACGTTTATGGACGACAGCCTCCACAATGCGCAGTTGGTTGGTTCCCAATAGCTGGTGGTTGGTCCCCAATTGCGGTTGGTTGGTCCCCAATAGCGGTTGGTTGGTCCAAATAGCGGTTGGTTGGTCCCCAATAGCGATTGGTTGGTCCCCAATAGCGGTTGGTTGGTCCCAATTGCGATTGGTTGGTCCCCAATAGCGGTTGGTTGGTCCCCAATTGCGGTTGGTTGGTCCCCAATAGCGGTTGGTTGGTCCAAATAGCGGTTGGTTGGTCCCAATAGCGGTTGGTTGGTCCCCAATAGCGGTTGTTTATAATTAGTATGTGTTGTTTGTAATTTGAACATTTCGAGTGCTGCGCCGCCACGCGGTGGCACGAAGTAATCAGACGAAT
>OZ023213.1:43652189-43695442 GCA_963995525.1 Escarpia spicata
CTGTCGAACGCAAACGATGGGATGATTAAAATGTGTTGAGGACGATGTATGGGGAGGGGCGGGCAGGGATACCGTCAGCTACGTAGGGTACTTCACGTGGCTCTTTTCTAGAACAATACGTACAACATCGGGCCAGTTTGCTTGGCACCTTTCATCGATGACCTTTGGTTCACCGAACCAAGCCCGATTTACTAGGTTGTCTAATGGTTTCATCAAAACTAGATGACACCTTTGCTCAAACGCGCTAGTTTATGTTATAGTGATTAATCATACTAATTAGCTGACAACCACCCGCCGAGCAGCATATTAAGGACAGCAAGTTTCACCGTTACTGTATGTTAAAATTGAACTGGTTCTCATAACCATTTGATTTCTCCTGTCACTAGCCACGACACTGTCCGCAGCAGACACTAACTGTATGTAACTCCAATCGCACCACCTGGGGAATGGCTGACAACTTTTCTCAAACACGCATGCTCGCAGTTGTTGGTGAAATGTATGTAAGTGTTTGTGAATCGCCAACAAGCTACGAGTTTACGTTACTTTATACTTTCTCCGGCATAGCGACCATGGCAAGCAAACAGGAGAAGCAAGCAGAAAACACCAAAGGTTGTTAGCGTTTCTTCCGAAAGACGCAGGCAATGTAGGGTGAACAAAGACTCCTTAACCTGGAAACGGCAGAATATGGATTCAAACCGCAGTCCTCTCGCTTGTCCGTGTAGTATGATTTAATAAATTGACCCCGGGGTCGTGGAATATGGACACCCGTGTGGAAAAACATATTATAAATCTTTATGTATTGAGGGAGTAAGAATTGGTTCATCGGTATATATGCTATAACAAAAAAGCTATGCAAAATGTGTCCAAGCCTTACTGGTTTAAACAAACAATGGACATTTCAATAGAGGCATACATTTTACTGTTCTTACGTTACATTTTGTTGACATAATTTCGTCGTTCAGAAATGTACATATTTAGTTATATACATCGCCGGACCATTTCTATAATTTTACTTAATCATTAAGCACGCAAACAGCATTTTTACATGGGGTCCATATTCCAGGCCGTGGCAAATGGTAAATAGTAAATGGACCGGGAGGTCCATTTACAATATTTACAATATTATCGTCGTGGCCGTACCACCTCTCTCCCGTACCACCTCTCTCCCGTACCAGATACTACACACGCTTGATTTTACGTATTTTTAAACAAGAGGAGTGGACAATCTAAGCATTAAACGGACTTTGTATGTTCCTAATTTAAAAACAAATGTTCTTAAGTCTATAATAAATACGTTGAAGGCGTACTGCCTGAGACTGCGTTTAGTGAGCCCAAGACTATAATAAATACGTTGAAGGCGTACTGTCTGAGACTGCGTTTAGTGAGCCCAAGACTATAATAAATACGTTGAAGGCGTACTGCCTGAGACTGCGTTTAGTCAGCCCAAGATTATAATAAATACGTTGAAGGCATACTGCCTGAGACTGCGTTTAGTCAGCCCAAGACTATAATAAATACGTTGAAGGCGTACTGCCTGAGACTGCGTTTAGTCAGCCCAAGATTATAATAAATACGTTGAAGGCATACTGCCTGAGACTGCGTTTAGTCAGCCCAAGACTATAATAAACACGTTGAAGGCGTACTGCCTGAGACTGCGTTTAGTCAGCCCAAGACTATAATAAATACGTTGAAGGCGTACTGTCTGAGACTGCGTTTAGTGAGCCCAAGACTATAATAAATACGTTGAAGGCGTACTGCCTGAGACTGCGTTTAGTCAGCCCAAGATTATAATAAATACGTTGAAGGCATACTGCCTGAGACTGCGTTTAGTCAGCCCAAGACTATAATAAATACGTTGAAGGCGTACTGCCTGAGACTGCGTTTAGTCAGCCCAAGACTATAATAAATACGTTGAAGGCGTACTGCCTGAGACTGCGTTTAGTCATCCCAAGATTATAATAAATACGTTGAAGGCGTACTGCCTGAGACTGCGTTTAGTGAGCCCAAGACTATAATAAATACGTTGAAGGCGTACTGCCTGAGATTGCGTTTAGTGAGCCCAAGACTATAATAAATACGTTGAAGGCGTACTGCCTGAGACTGCGTTTAGTGAGCCCAAGACTATAATAAATACGTTGAAGGCGTACTGCCTGAGACTGCGTTTAGTCAGCCCAAGATTATAATAAATACGTTGAAGGCATACTGCCTGAGACTGCGTTTAGTCAGCCCAAGACTATAATAAATACGTTGAAGGCGTACTGCCTGAGACTGCGTTTAGTCAGCCCAAGACTATAATAAATACGTTGAAGGCGTACTGCCTGAGACTGCGTTTAGTCAGCCCAAGACTATAATAAATACGTTGAAGGCGTACTGCCTGAGACTGCGTTTAGTCAGCCCAAGACTATAATACATACGTTGAAGGCGTACTGCCTGAGTCTGCGTTTAGTGAGCCCAAGACTATAATAAATACGTTGAAGGCGTACTGCCTGAGACTGCGTTTAGTGAGCCCAAGACTATAATAAATACGTTGAAGGCGTACTGCCTGAGATGCGTTTAGTGAGCCCAAGACTATAATAAATACGTTGAAGGCGTACTGCCTGAGATGCGTTTAGTCAGCCCAAGACTATAATAAATACGTTGAAGGCGTACTGCCTGAGATGCGTTTAGTCAGCCCAAGACTATAATAAATACGTTGAAGGCGTACTGCCTGAGATGCGTTTAGTGAGCCCAGTGTGAATGTTGCATCCGCAAAACGAAACATTGGAATACTAAACACCCAGTAACGGATGTAGGCGGAGCTAAGAGCAACTCGTCGATTCCCTCTTTGACGTTGGGCGCACACCAGGGGCCGGTTTCACGAAGCGTACTTAGCCGCTAAGAACGATTACTTAGTGCTAAGATGATTGTCTTAGTAAAATATGCGTTTCATGGCGTCTTCTTAGTTTACGCAATACTTAGTAAACCGTACTTAGTCTACGACACCTACCTCCGTGGCGTAACTCCACTAAGTTGTTCTTAAAAATGGCTTCTCTACGGCCAGTACATCGTTTAAACGGAGCAGTGAGAAGAGCTTTGCGTCGAGAAAGAGTGTTTCGAGATACGACACATCCTTTTGATTTGTACGACGGCGTCGAATTGTTCGACAGGTATCGTTTTCGTCAGCATAACATCATGCATTTAGTCGATTTAAGCGGTGAAGACATCGCGGTAGTTTCTCGGAAGGGTTCGTTAACAGCAACACTACAAATACTAATCGCTTTGCGATTCTTTGCCTGTGGGTGTTTTCAAGTAGTTGTCGGCGATCTGACACAATTAAGTGATAAGACGTTACAATAAGAATATCTTTTACAAATGTTTCTTCAGATTTTTTTTTAAACGGCATGTTTATATTATTGGCACGATCGTCGACAAGACGACGGTCGACAATAATTCACGGTCGTAGCAATACTGTTCCAAATCTGCTTCTTTCGTAGATTTGAAACAGTATTGCTCAGCTTGCACTGTAGTACGGATGAATTTTCCGAATATTGCTCAAGTAAGCATGCGATTTCTTCGTGGGCAAAATTGTCTTTCCGCTCACGCTTCACATGTTCCTGCTGTACTGTTGCCATGTTGTCGTCTGCAGTGTTGATATAAAAAGATGCCGACGGAAGTAATCACGGTTACGATGTTTGCACAGAACTATGGGAAGGGGAATTGTTGGGAATACCCACTGATTAGCATTCATCTAACCACGTGACAGCTTAACGCTCGTTCTTAGCTAAGACATAGGTCAGACAGGCTCCATGAAACCGGACTTGCTTAATTTTACGCAAATACTTAGCTACGCAAACATAGGAGTTTACGCAAATGCGTAACGCTAAGTAATTGCGTAGTTTAAGAACGCTTCATGAAACCGGCCCCTGGTTCCCACAACTAAGACCGCATGTGGGAGAAGCACAACTCAGTCAACGACTTTCCTGCTACTGCTACTATCCCTGGTTGGAGATGGCGACGTCATGTAACGGAACAAACAGCCTCCCTTCAAAGCGACCGTCAACCAGGATGAGAACAGGCAGTTCCCCGAATTGGTTGTCTCGAGTGAGGGAAGACGTGAATCAGGGACCTTGGGAGGGCGGGTGCAAACAGTCAACAATGGAATGTTATTGCGGAGGACAGAGTAATATAGAGAGCGTTAACAATCAAAACGGAAGATGCTCCCGAGTGGCGTGGACCCCGCGACTCTGGCGCACGGGAGCAAGAAGAAGAAGAAGACATGGGAAAGACTTTCAAATAGCGAACACAGTTACGGAATTATTAACCACAATTTGGCGGGCTGTATGTCGTCAAATTACGTATTACAGTAATAAAGACAATATACATATATATATGTGTGTGTGTGTGTGTGTGTGTGTGTGTGCGTGCGTGTGTGCGTGCGTGCGTGTGTGCGTGAGTACATCATAAGACATAACAAACACGGACGTCTCGCGTCATCGGCGCGGACAGTGGCGCCACCCGGCGGCGTCGCGCGGTACGAGCGGCGCCCAGTGGCGCGTGGCGCAGGCGCGAACAGTTGATTAGGCGGGCGGCAGGTGGCTCCTGTAATTAGGGGTCGCGCCCGGTTAGACTTGCCCGCGTCGATGCAGCGTCGCTCGGCTACGGAGCGGACCACCGACACGCTCTCTAATGTCAGACCAATATCGCGCTCGGATGCGCACGCGCTAAAGACGCACTGTCTAAGGCGTGTGATTATTT
The DNA here is from genome assembly GCA_963995525.1 of Escarpia spicata. Classification (NCBI taxonomy): domain Eukaryota; kingdom Metazoa; phylum Annelida; class Polychaeta; order Sabellida; family Siboglinidae; genus Escarpia; species Escarpia spicata. Next base: position 43,656,924 of record OZ023213.1, read on the forward strand.
TACCTGGCGCACCTGCCGAGACGCAAGTCGCGCCACATCAAAGGCCGCCGCGCGCATCTTTCCGCCGAACGAGGCGTGCACGGCCGGCGATACGTCGCGGCGGAGGTGAGGCGATTGATGGGCCATTAGCATCTGATAGCATCGTCCCAGATGAGCATTAATTCCGGCCCAGAAACCGCGGCGCGATCCAATGAAGCAACCACTGACCACGCCGATTGCCTGCGCATATGGTCCAGTCGTGTATGGGTCTACCGAGTCACCACAGAATCAGAATCAGTTTATTATTGGCAACTTTTAGTTACTTTGTACACTCTTTCACGTGAGGATTATAAATTATTATAGTATAATTTTTTATAAAAGACCAGAAATTATGTTAAATAAATTATTGACCATTGTACATTAACACCTGTAATGCAGCCGCACCAATAGTACACTTATATGTTCACGAAAACAAACCGTGAATGCACTCAATAAGAAGCGCTTTATATTAAAACTAAATGTTACATTGTAATTACATTAATAAATATCATACATTAAAATGAAATATAGAAATTACTTAAAATATTTAATATTTTGGTCGCCGGGAGTTCCAGCCTTCTCGTTATGACGCAGCGAGGGACAAGTCATTATTTGTTTTTCCACAGGCGACAATATAAATATGTTTTAGTGCTGTACGCAAAATAACGATTGGGTTTATCATAACGGCACAAGTTGCTATTTGTCGTGTCATTGGTTTTCTGTTGAATTTTCGTCAAATCCTTTTGTTTTAAAGAAAATCTAAATACCTCCCATCAGATGTTAATAAAAAACGTAACGCGCTGTCTTCAAAACGTCCACCTGCCTTTAATGTGTATCAGACCGGCATAACTATTGTAGTCTTCAAATATGTCCATTTCCTTGCTCATAGCTATTTTTGCACTGTGCGCAAAAACCCTAGAAGGGGTACCGTCTCAAAATCGTTGACTAACAGGCAGACATGCTGACATGCTGAGTCGCTGACACAAATGACAATACTTTAGTCCAGCACTTCTGAACTTTTTTGGACTGCGACCCAAATTCAAGTCGTGGGACTGGCTCGACGATCCATGCCTTCAAACATTGGAAATTGTGATAAATGACTTTTGAATGATAACACAGACAGGCATAACAGAAATAAATAATAAACCAGAGCAAACGGAGAACTAATAAAATCAGTATCGTGCATTGGTTAATCGACGTGGAAAGACGACACACGTTAATCGAAAACAGAGACGACGACCGGAGTCGGACGACACAGGTATTTACTGACTTACTCACTTATGTCATCAACTTAAAGTTGTGATATGATTAATTATTTCCACTGTTTCGAATATATCGCCACCCTTACGTATAAGCTTAACCTATTATATAAGTTATAAGCTTATCTCATACTTATAGACACTGTACAGTTTCAGCTATACGTTTAAAAATGGTGGGAAATTGCACATTAAGTGTAGTGTTCTTATTTGCCTTTTATATTGTCACCTTCTATATTGTCACCTTCTATATTGTCATGCCTGAGTGATTTTCAACCAGACGGGAGTCAACGGGATGTACGGTCAGCAAAGTTCAGTTAGAAATAATACACTGGCCCTGGTGGTTTAACTGTAGACCACTACAAGAGAAATACAAATAGTACACTGGCCCTGGTGGTTTAACTGTAGACCACTACAAGAGAAATACAAATAATACACTGGTCCTGGTGGTTTAACTGTAGACCACTACAAGAGAAATACAAATAGTACACTAGCCCTGGTGATTTAACTGTAGACCACTACAAGAGAAATACAAATAGTACACTAGCCCTGGTGATTTAACTGTAGACCACTACAAGAGAAATACAAATAGTACACTGGCCCTGGTGGTTTAACTGTAGACCACTACAAGAGAAATACAAATAATACACTGGCCCTGGTGGTTTAACTGTAGACCACTACAAGAGAAATACAAATAATACACTGGCCCTGGTGGTTTAACTGTAGACCACTACAAGAGAAATACAAATAGTACACTGGCCCTGGTGGTTTAACTGTAGACCACTACAAGAGAAATACAAATAGTACACTGGCCCTGGTGGTTTAACTGTAGACCACTACAAGAGAAATACAAATAGTACACTGGCCCTGGTGGTTTAACTGTAGACCACTACAAGAGAAATACAAATAGTACACTGGCCCTGGTGGTTTAACTGTAGACCACTATAAGAGAAATACAAATAATACACTGGCCCTGGTGGTTTAACTGTAGACCACTATAAGAGAAATACAAATAATACACTGGCCCTGGTGGTTTAACTGTAGACCACTATAAGAGAAATACAAATAATACACTGGCCCTGGTGGTTTAACTGTAGACCACTATAAGAGAAATACAAATAATACACTAGCCCTGGTGATTTAACTGTAGACCAGTACAAGAGAAATACAAATAATACACTGGTCCTGGTGGTTTAACTGTAGACCACTACAAGAGAAATACAAATAGTACACTAGCCCTGGTGATTTAACTGTAGACCACTACAAGATAAATACAAATAGTACACTGGCCCTGGTGGTTTAACTGTAGACCACTACAAGAGAAATACAAATAATACACTGGCCCTGGTGGTTTAACTGTAGACCACTACAAGAGAAATACAAATAGTACACTGGCCCTGGTGGTTTAACTGTAGACCACTACAAGAGAAATACAAATAGTACACTGGCCCTGGTGGTTTAACTGTAGACCACTATAAGAGAAATACAAATAATACACTGGCCCTGGTGGTTTGGTGGTTTAACTGTACACCACTACAAGAGAAATGCAAATAATACACTGGCCCTGGTGGTTTAACTGTAGACCACTACAAGAGAAATACAAATAATACACTGGCCCTGGTGGTTTAACTGTAGACCACTACAAGAGAAATACAAATAGTACACTGGCCCTGGTGGTTTAACTGTAGACCACTACAAGATAAATACAAATAGCACACTGGCCCTGGTGGTTTAACTGTAGACCAATACAAGAGAAATACAAATAATACACTGGCCCTGGTGGTTTAACTGTAGACCACTACAAGAGAAATACAAATAGTACACTGGCCCTGGTGGTTTAACTGTAGACCACTACAAGAGAAATGCAAATAATACACTGGCCCTGGTGGTTTAACTGTAGACCACTACAAGAGAAATACAAATAGTACACTGGCCCTGGTGGTTTAACTGTAGACCACTACAAGAGAAATACAAATAGTACACTGGCCCTGGTGGTTTAACTGTAGACCACTACAAGAGAAATGCAAATAATACACTGGCCTTGGTGGTTTAACTGTAGACCACTACAAGAGAAATACAAATAATACACTGGTCCTGGTGGTTTAACTGTAGACCACTACAAGAGAAATACAAATAATACACTGGCCCTGGTGGTTTAACTGTAGACCACTACAAGAGAAATACAAATAGTACACTGGCCCTGGTGGTTTAACTGTAGACCACTACAAGAGAAATACAAATAGTACACTGGCCCTGGTGGTTTAACTGTAGACCAATACAAGAGAAATACAAATAATACACTGGCCCTGGTGGTTTAACTGTAGACCACTACAAGAGAAATACAAATAGTACACTGGCCCTGGTGGTTTAACTGTAGACCACAACACGAGAAATACAAATAATACACTGGCCCTGGTGGTTTAACTGTAGACCACTACAAGAGAAATACAAATAATACATTGGCCCTGGTGGTTTGGTGGTTTAACTGTAGACCACAACACGAGAAATACAAATAGTACACTGGCCCTGGTGGTTTAACTGTAGACCACAACACGAGAAATACAAATAGTACACTGGCCCTGGTGGTTTAACTGTAGACCACTACAAGAGAAATACAAATAATACGAAACAAGATCGTCATCACAGCAACTACGGTCGGTCCATTCCATTCCGATTCGGCAGTCTTCCGCAGTTGTTCTATATTATAAGCTTCATGTGATATCTAGCCAGATCTCTCGGTTTTTTATTGCTGTCTCTATCTCAAAATGCGTTGTCCAACCCTTTAACGAATTAAACCAATGTCTCCTTTTCTTATTCATACACTCCATGTTTCTGGTCCCAGTATAACACTTCTTGTACAACCTTTTACCAGCTATAGCGCCTTGACGCTGTTGGTTTTCGTTCTCGGAGTTTTACTGGTGCTTCGAAAAGTTGTCATATGCTATGCACGGGTGGCTGCGCCATCGTACGATACGAAACAATAGCAATATACCAGCAATAACACGAATTGAACATTCACAGTCGGGACGAACTGGCGCCTTGGGATAGGCGTCGAATCAATTAATTGCATAAACTTAAAACAATTTCTAATGTGACAGACAAAACTAAAAAACAAGAAATACCAATTTGGATGTCACATATGTTAACAACGTCATTATCGGACACACATGAAGCACTCACGCAGATAACATTATGTCAAACTTCCATCCGTCGCCAAGGGCATGTTTTATCAAACTCCGGTGACTGTCGGTAGGTCTAGACAAACGGGTCATTCACCATACACCAGCCAAACAGGACAACCGTTATCAGTCAGATAGCGTCGTTTATTTGGGGGTTCGTTTTTTTAACCTGCGACTGCAGTCCCCTGGGACTTCCAACAACTACACCCTTCTAGAACCTCTGGTAACCCACAAACGCACCCCTTGAGATTGAGATTCAATTGTACCTCCTTGAGACCTCGAGCGGAACTCTTGTCTCAGCGAGTGGGCTATGCGCCCCTCACATCGCAGCACACCATACTGATTATTGCGCCACTCGTGGTTCCAGTCTGCATCACCCGTGGTAAAAACCTCAGATCTTTGTATTTAATACGTTAGCCAGGTATCTTTTACCTGTTCGTCACATAAATTATGTCTAATATCTGGGTATAGAGGGCTTTTCACAGAGCATGGACAAAAACCGGAAAACGTCGGAATCTGGACATCATTACACGGAGACGGACTTTTCATGCGTTATCACAATACCCCGTAACGTGTGATTCGTTTGTCCGGAAAACTCGCTAATCCGAACACTAAACAAAGGAGACCAAAATGTTCGGATTAGGGAAGTTCCATTCATTGTATACAATGACCGACAATTTAGCTTAATTCACATATAAAGCCAACATCGTCCTATTGTATATTGTAGTAGATCAGAATACCACTGAGCAAGAGCGATCTGTCCCGGCGGTCCGTACCATAGCGAGCCTAATCGGCCGCGATTCGGTTGCACCGAAGTGCCTGTGTGTATAACAACTAGTGACGCCGTTATTGTAACTACAGACGGGAACATCGCGCTTATGAACACACACGTGTGAATTGGCTGTAATTAGCTAAACGAGACAAATTGCATTCTTCGCCTATAGTTTGGTGCTGTGTAATAGCGGCAGGCGCCAAGGGGGCCGGAAGCGTCGCGCCCGGGCGGCGAGAGGACCGAGCTGCCTCGTGTCCCGTCGACGTTCGGACGGGGACAACGGGCCTATTGTCGGCGGCGATTCGATCAACCCGGCTATCTGCCTGTGTCTCGCGCCGGCCCGATTGCCCGGCTCATTTATAGGCGCGCATACACGATAATTGCACCCGATAAGGAAGCTCGGCGTCACACGAACTGTTTATCCGGTGATGTGTATCATTGCTTCGTTCTTGTTTGGATATACCGCCGTCGTCGCCGCCGCCGGCACATCCACCAACGCCGCTACCACCGCAACCGCCACAACCGACACAACCGACATAACCGCCACAACCGCCACAACCGACATAACAGCCGCATCGATCACCATCATCATCACCATCACCGACGACAAAAGATAAGATAAGACAACAACGATAGCAACGGCAACAAAGACAACGACAATAATAAACGACAACGGCAACGACAACGACAACGACAACGACAACAAAGACAATAATAACAATAACAACGACAGCGACAACGTCAACAAAGACAACAACGACATAACAAATACTTATACACCGCGTCACCACAGTCGTCACAATACCTTTATCACCTGACGAACAATAAGACCAAGCCATCAGCGCCTTGACGTTGTTGACAATGTCTCAACCTCCACCTGGTCGTGTAGTTGATAGTGGGCAACCGTTTTTACTAGGCTTGTTTTGGTCAGGATGTTTACGTTGTTTGTTTTGGCCAGATTTTCGTTTGACATCTGAAGTAAGACTGTGGTGCCTACTGCCTAAGTTGAGGCATATTGTGTACATTGTGACGTCTGCTGCACTGTCTTTTGTAATGCCGAAGAGTAACGTATGTAATTAGTCTCCATTTGTAGTGTGTTGTGGAATAGGTTGACTGGCCGAATGGCTGACTGCCTGACTGACTTGCTGATTGACTGACTGACTGACTGACTGACCGATGGACTGATTGACTGACTGACTGAATGCCAGGCTGGCTGCCTCCCTAGCTGACTGACTGATTGACTGAATGCCAGGCTGACTGGCTGACTGACTGACTGACTGAATGGCCGACTGACGTACTGACTGACTGACAGACTGAGTGAATGAAAGACCGATTGACTGACTGTCTGACTGGCTGACTGTCTGACTGGCTGACTGGCTGACTGGCTGACTGGCTGACTGGCTGACTGACTGACTGAATGAATGAATGAATGAATGAATGAATGAATGGCTGACTGATCAGCTGACTGGCTAACCAACCAACTGACTGACTGTCTGACTGAGAGGGAGAGCGGGGAGTGACAATGGAACCACATCCCACTGAATCTCATCAGCGACGACAGAAGAAAATGGAAGACATAAATATTAAATGATAATGACAGTTTTGATAAATTCGTACTCGGCGCTTAAGAAAGGCCGAAGTGGGCACCGACTGGAGGCCGTGAAGGACCCGTGTAGGTGATGCAAAAGAAACTATCTATTATCACAAACGACGATAGATTATTGGAACCAATTATACGCTGGTGCTGTAAGTGAACCTAATGTGAATACATTTAAAACATAATTGACAGATATAAGATGTTGATGTGATGAGCCTCCCACGAGTGGATTATCTCAATAAACAAACGACTTGTTTGACCACATAACCTGTGGGATGACCGTCTTATATATAAATCGTGTTCAAGATGCTTCCTCGGCTCGATTTTTTGCTCATGACGTTTAAAGTTAATTTAGCAAAAACTGAAATCCGCCTAATATCCAGTACGACCTTAGGACATTTGTGCTTATTTTGTTTCTGTAGTTTTGGTGAACTCGTCAAATATAACTATAACAAATTTCATTCCTTATGAGGAATGAAATTAAATAAGTTAATAAGTTCATAAATTCGCCGCTGGCGCAATTTGGAGCAATATCGTAACGTTGTTAGTTCACGGCCCAAAACAAGGAATTTCACTTACGTCAAAATATAGGTTTTCAAGGTGTAACGATTTCAAATATTTTACTTTTGACCTTCGCCGAAAATGATAAATTCGCCGTTTTTAAGATGGCGTCCGTGAAAGCCAACTATCGCCATATCTTACATTACCTAAAGAACTAAATGACATATAACCACGAAGTTGGTGTCAAAACATTGGTTTTCGGCTGCAAATGTTACTTTTGCTTCAGTGCCTAGAAAACCTGGTGTCTAGCAACGATTGTGCTTGCTCGAAGAAGGAACCACGCATGGTCATCACTGATGGCGCAGTTCTCGTAATAATAATAACACTAATACGGTAGCTTCTTTTGCGCCTAATTCCTCAGAAACCAAGCTCAGAGGCGCGTCAATACAAAAGGGTTAGTTAATCTCAGAATCGATCAGCTATAGTATTAAAGTCGTCACCAGATGGATGGATACGCCCGGGAGCTACTTCTCAAATGTTTAATCAATATACATCCATGTTCATGTAGGCGCCTACCTTTAAATATTTCGGTTATATAATTTACGCGCAATCTGCCTAGGACGACCACCTGCCTTCAACGACCACGTTGACAGAAGAGGTGGTTGCGCAAACAGGAACTTACTGTAGTAAATTTACAAACAACGATGACTGTAGTTTTCGACGTCAACGCATTCGCCATTTTGAAAGCGATGTCCATACAATGACGTAACCAACTAGTTCCCAGTAAACGAAGCAATCAGACACGTCTGACTTTGACATCATTACCGGCCTGAGGAGCACAACATTGCATAACAGGTATGTTCCAGTATTTTCATAAGCTCTCAATTCATTTTGTGTCATTTTGTAATGCAAATACACTTCACACAGAAAACATCAGCCAGCCTCGTTTTGGGATGCATGCAATTGAACGTATATATCAAGTGGGGACATAGATTGGCTGCTTTGGCTACATGGTTGCTCATTAAAGGAGATTTGGTCCAGGATTAGAATTCCACGACGGAACTGAGCGTGAGTGTGCTATTTGTAATCATCACGACTCGCATTTGTTTATAACAGGCTAGTACGTGTTCCTTGAAATCCGACACATCGCCACTGACAGAAGATTCACCGGCAGAGCGATCTTCGCAAAGTCACTCGTATATGAATTGCTCGTAATCACGAAAGCTGCCGCAAAATGGTTGTCTGCTGGCACTCTAACGTACGAAACTAACACGCAGAGCTGGCCGCTCGATTGATGGCCTTTCACTGCGAGCTTCCGTTGCACGTCCATTCCGTATTAAATGCAAGCTCCAGAATTGTCACAGATGTCATTAATAACGTTGCAAACGCTGGAGGAAGTCATTTATCTAACGAGTCTTAGAATTTAGCGAAAACGTTTTAGAGCTAAAAAGGCTCCAGTCGATCGGAACATTCTCGCTTTCAGCTGTTTCTGGATGTTGTATTTGGCAAGTGCGGCGCGACGAGAGACAGAGAATGGGATGTCGATATTACGATTCACGGGCTATATTCGTCGCAGAGCTAATTTTCAAGCAATATCTACAATTATATATTTACTTTCTTTGTCTTAGAGGACTGTACATGTATGGAACAGAATATAATTAGGTATCTGCGGATTGTGCAAATATTCGCAGTATGAATGTTTTAAAAAAACGTATATATATCGGAAGGGAAGGTCACACAGAGACACAAACACTATTGACCTGTCAAATGTTTCCTTGCCCAATTGTCGTCTATTTTGCTATGTTTTGTGCTCTTCGTCTTCTGCGTCATCATCTTCTTCTTCTGCTGCTTCTACTACTACTACTACTACTACTACTACTACTACTACTACTACTACTACTACTACTACTACTACTACTACTACTATTACTAATTGCAGCGGCTTCTTTATCTTTGTCGTCGTCGACACAGTCGTCGTCTACAGGATACTGCGGCTGTAGTAATATGAATACATTCTACAGCTGCAACCAGTCCGCCATACTGCGGCTGTAGTAGTATGAATACATTCTACAGCTGCAATCAGTCCGCCATACTGCGGCTGTAGTAGTATGAATACATCCTACAGCTACAATCAGTCCGCCATACTGCGGCTGTAGTAGTATGAATACATTCTACAGCTGCAACCAGTCCGCCATACTGCGGCTGTAGTAGTATGAATACATTCTACAGCTGCAATCAGTCCGCCATACTGCGGCTGTAGTAGTATGAATACATCCTACAGCTACAATCAGTCCGCCATACTGCGGCTGTAGTAGTATGAATACATTCTACAGCTGCAATCAGTCCGCCATACTGCGGCTGTAGTAGTATGAATACATTTTACAGCTGCAATCAGTCCGCCATACTGCGGCTGTAGTAGTATGAATACATCCTACAGCTGCAATCAGTCCGCCATACTGCGGCTGTGGTAGTATGAATACATCCTACAGCTGCAATCAGTCCGCCATACTGCGGCTGTGGTAGTATGAATACATTCTACAGCTGCAATCAGTCCGCCATACTGCGGCTATAGTAATATGAATACACCCTACAGCTGCCATCAGTCCTCCATACTGCGGCTGTAGTAGTATGAATACATCCTACAGCTGCAATCAGTCCGTCATACTGCGGCTGTAGTACTATGAATACATTCTACAGCTGCAATCAGTCCGCCATACTGCGGCTATAGTAATATGAATACACCCTACAGCTGCAATCAGTCCGCCATACTGCGGCTATAGTAATATGAATACACCCTACAGCTGCCATCAGTCCTCCATACTGCGGCTGTAGTAGTATGAATACACCCTACAGCTGCAATCAGTCCGCCATACTGCGGCTGTAGTAGTATGAATACACCCTACAGCTGCCATCAGTCCGCCATACTGCGGCTGTAGTAGTATGAATACACCCTACAGCTGCCATCAGTCCGCCATACTGCGGCTGTAGTAGTATGAATACACCCTACAGTTGCCATCAGTCCTCCATACTGCGGCTGTAGTAGTATGAGTACACCCTACAGCTGCCATCAGTCCGTCTTCCCATTTACCCACTATGTCTTATCACCAGGCATAGTCATTTAACATCTTCAAGTTTATTTTCAATTTGTATGCATATGATCTCCAGTGGCGAATTTTTCTGGGGCTAATATTGGTTGGCGTTTAGTTGAACGAATTCCATGGTTCTGTGTGAGGATGATAGGCCATCGTCTGGCACCGCACCAGGCTGCTGAGCACTTGCTATCTTTATTGGGCGACCTTCATCGACAGCCGAACAGTATTTCACACGTTTCGTCGACCGTTGGAAGTCCTGTTGTCCTGCTATATAGTTGTGACGAGTGGTGGTATGATGTATGCTGTAGCAGCGTTCCAACGTGTCCATATCTGCATTTGGAGTTGCTCAGATGATACACGCAATTGTACAAAACTCAATGACCTACAGCTTCCTCTGCATAATCATAGCGTGTCAAAGGAATCTTCGATCCATAACTCCATATATCTTCCTGAAGGTCTGTAACGCTATGTTCCCCACGGTATAGCTTGCGCCAATGTCGGAGGAGCCCATTTACTTCCCTTGAAGTAGACACCAAGTACAGAAAGGACCTACGACTTTCTGTGTCTCTTCTGAAAAACATGGCGAAGTGGGGTGAACGAAATTGCACACTTTCAAAACGGCGGCAGGAGGAATCAATGCACAGTCCTCTCAATCGTCAGTCGGGTGTTCTAACCAGCGTACCCCACTCAGTTAATTCATGGCACTTTCCTTGTTCAGGTGTGCTTTGGGTATTGGGAGTAATTCGTCTGGTGGGTTTCTTTTTTCGTCATCGAATTCTACGTCATCTGCATACAAGTGGATTTGGCCTGCGTAAACTCTTCCCTTGGGGTTTTCGGGCTTAAATAAACTACAAAAGAAGAACCACAAGGCAAAATCGACACAACATCAATAACAACACTACGCAATAGATGTAAAAGGACGGAGAACGGGATGGACACATTAACCTGATATGACATGGAGCATTATCCAAGATAGCCGTTCGATGGACAGCAGACGGGAAAAGGAGACGCGGGTGAAACGTGGAGAAGAACCACCGAAAAGTAAATGACTACATGCGGTGTGGCCTTGGACTCTATTACCGGGCGGGCTGGGCTGCGTGCCGACAGCACTGGTGTGCTCGTGTAGAAGTTATATGTGCCTCGTGAGGCCAGAAAAGGATAGAGTGCGTAAACATATTCCCGCACATCTAACAGGAGTAATTCTGTGGTTGACCCATAGAACTACTGACAAGGCTGCAGCAAGGTAAGAGGCAACGTCACTGGAGAAAGGCCTTCACCCTGCAGGGAGCCAATCCAGGTTGCAATATTAGCAGAGTGCATTGTCTGGATTTATACCACATCTGCTACTGGTAGTGGATCGTCATTGCAACCACCATGCATGGTGTAGTAAATCTATAAGAGATTGCATGAGCCACTTTGAGTATTAAAAATATACATTAATGTTAAAATGGCGGCCATCTTCAATGTCCAGATATATTTGGAATATGCAAAAATATTTGGAATGTGCAAAATACGACTTTTGACTGGTCTGCACGTAAAATAAAAAATAACATTTCGTTTATATAAGACATGTTTTAAAACAAATTGTTGCCATTTTAAAATAGCCGCCTTCTTGGAATTTCAATATGCTCGTCGATTGGATTTGGAGAATGGTCCAATGGTAATATGCATGCCAAGTTACACGCTTGTGTCACCATTTGAACGATACTTCGTCTTATCTGCACTATACTAGATCGTTTGACGGTGTCAAGAACCTGCAAGACGTCAATGCAGGTTCTTGTCCATATATGTACAGGGCGTGTATGTGTGTGTGTGTATATATATATATACACACACACACACACACACACACACACACACACACACACACACACACACACACACACACACACACACACACACACACACACACACACACACACACACACACACACACACACACACACACACATACACGCCCTGTATATATATGGACAATACCTTCTGGACGCTGTTTATGAGCACATGTTTACTTGCGGACCAGATGGTTTTTTATAGGTTTTAAGAGCGCAGTAAGGGTTCCTTGGCCAAACAGTGTCGATCGAAAGGTGTTATGCGGATACAAAGTTGACGTTTATCAGTGGTTCGGAAATGACGCCACTTGCATAATTGGATAGTTCACTGCTTACGCTATTCTGTACAGTTGCTCGGCTGCTTTATAGGCTTTACAGTGCCATCTCAAATTCTTCTATCGGTATTTGTAGTGATCTGGAGTTGTATTTGTAGTGATCTGGAGTTGTATTTGTAGTGATCTAGAGTTATCCAGAAAAGTTTACCAAATGAACGCAGTGACGTTATTATATCTGGCGTCAAACGAACAGAGTGAAGGTATACTAGTACACGTCACAGGCTCTCCATTGTGAAAACAGTGAACGTGACGTCACCCGCCAAACCTTATCAGTTCCTCGTGATTAGCTCATTGAATACGTCGCATGTTAGTCCGTCATCTAATATTTCAAAATTATAGCAAAAACGGAACATTGTCAGCAATGAATGTTACCTTACATTATTATCTGAATCAGATTATGATCACCTGCGGATTACGTTATAACACTGTATGAATCCTTTAAACAACATTTTGCTCACACCAATTTAAAGAGAATGTGTCATTCGTTTAAAGGTGTAACACTGTGCAATTATCTAGACAATTCTTTAATATGTTCTAGAAACGTCCATTGCTTACAAAAATACACTGATAATATTTTGCTTACTTACTAAAAATGTATTGTCTATATTTCACAAATTGTTATTCTTTAACACAAGTGGTATTGGTGATATATATATATATATATATTTAATTCTTTTAAAAATATAAATTGTATGTTGTAATCACTCATGTTGCATATCGTAATACAAGTGTTATAAGTGACACACTTCTTCTTGCCTTTTTCGACTTCAAAACTGTGATTTACAATTGTATATTTGACATCTTTGTGCACTGTGCACTGTGCACTGTGCACTGTGCACTGTGCACTGTGCACTGTGCGTGTATTATGTTGTTGTTGAATGAATCAGTTTGTTGTGACTTTCATCCACAGACTCAATACGTGACGGTTCTCATTGAGTCATTTGTAAAACAGTAATTGATTCAGTGTGTCTACGTGACAATACTCCATGAGGCATTCGCGGACTCAATACGTGATGGTTCTCAATGAGACAGTTTCGCGACATCCATTGATTCAGTACATGACAGTACTCAATGAGCCAGTCTGTTGTGACTTCGATTTGATTCAGTACGTACGTGACAGTTTTAAGTTAGTCAGCTTGTAAGACAGTCACAGACTCAGTAATAACAGTATTCGGTGAGCTAGCTTCGCGCCACCTTGAACGACTCAGCCCGTCTGGTCGACTCACCACTTCACTCCAGTGCAGCAATTAATCGATGTTTACGTAATGTTATACCTACGCCGGCTGGTCAACCAGAAAGGGCAAATGTTTAATTTTACTTGACACTAATCTGGCGTGACTGGACGAAGATGAGGCAGGTAATTCTGCCGTGACAATTTCCTCGGTCGTCTTCGCCTAGCCGTCGCTGCAGATTGTCTCTTGTAACCCGGCGATGTCGCTCGCGTATTCTACATAGCAGACGATTTCCAGTGACACTTGACGGCGTCGGCGCGTCGCAAGGTGTGCGTCAGAACAATACACAATGACGATCGGTAGAAACGCAACCTTTTGAAATAAAAACATATTTCAGTTAGTTTGTCCTCGCGAGCCGTGGGTGACAGTAGTGCTACACCATCCCTTGTATTTATCTCACGCAACGTACGCTGTATCTTTTGTCCTTCGTTCCGTCCGTCGAGCGACGAAAAGTAACGACTGGTAACTAAAGCTAACTGCCCGTGTACAAAACCCAAACATACATTATACAAGTGCGTTGTGGTATTGGTTAACATAACAACTGATGATACACTTTTATGTATGACAGAAATACTAATACACCCAGTAGTCCCGGATCGAAAGTATGATTTAGTCAACGTTGTGAAGTAATATGGGTAGGAGGAGGAGGAGAAGGAGGAGGAGGAGGGGAGGAGGAGGAGTAAGAGGAGGGGGAGGGGAGGAGTAGGAAGAGTGGGAGGAGGAGGAGGGGAAGAGGAGTAGGAGGAGGAGGAGTGGGAGTAGGAGTAGGAGGGGAGGAGGAGGAGTAGGAGTAGGAGTAGGAGTAGGAGTAGGAGTAGGAGTAGGAGTAGGAGTAGGAGTAGGAGTAGGAGTAGGAGTAGGAGTAGGAGTAGGAGGAGGAGTAGGAGTAGGAGGAGGAGGAGTAGGAGTAGGAGTAGGAGTAGGAGTAGGAGTAGGAGTAGGAGTAGGAGTAGGAGTAGGAGTAGGAGTAGGAGTAGGAGTAGGAGTAGGAGTAGGAGTAGTAGGAGGAGGAGGGGAGGGGAGGAGGAGAAGGAGGAGGAGGGGGTGAGGAGGAGGAGAAGGAGGAAATACACGCTTACTACACGGAAGGTGCAAGCACGAGCGGCGGCGTGGAAGAAAGTTCGTGATAATAAAAGGTAAAGAAACTGTTAAAGTGAAACGTGCTGGAAGAGTGTGTGGTTCTAACTTGCATTGACATGTAGAGAGACAGAAGGAGAGGCCGCGAGTAGCAGCGAACAACCGGGTTCATAGAATATGTAAAGTAATACGAGAAGATAGAAAGAGGACGGAGAAGTAAGAGACAGTATTGTAATGAAGAAGCACATGAACATGAAGATACAGTTGGAAACAAACTTCCATTGGTCAGACATTTATAGAGAATGGATGATGAGAGATTAACAAAGAGAGTATGGGATGCAGAAGAAGGTAGTAGAAGAGGAATTAAAAAAGAACCATATCAGAATGGTAGAGGTGGCTAGCCGAAAGGGGAAACAATTTCGAACGATCGCGATAGGTCTCGAGAGGGTCAAGTGGTGTGGTGAACTCCATCCAGCAAGGGATCGGGGAGAAGAAGAAGACGAAGAAGAAGAACGACGACAATAATAACACAAAAACAAAAAACGGGTAGAACAAAAACCGAAACAAGAACAATAACAAGAAGAATCAGAATAAGAACAAGAAGAACAAGAACCAGAACACCAAGGACAAGACAAAGAACAAAAACAAGAAGTAGAAGAACAAAGAGAACAAGGCGAACAAGAACAAGTAAAGAACAATCAGAGCAAAACATATAATAACAAGAAGAGCATGAAGAATAACAACAATAAGAAGATGAACAATACGGACAAGACTATCAAGACTAATAAGAATAGCAATAACAACAAGAGTAACAAAAGCAACACGAGAGACAAGCTTAACAAAACTAACAAGAACAACAATAATAACAATAACAATAACAACAAGAGCAACAAGAGTAACAAGAGCAACAAGAGAGACAAGAGTAACAAGAGCAACAAGAACAACAAGAGCAACAAGAGAGACAAGAGTAACAAGAGTAACAAGAGCAACAAGAGCAACAAGAGCAACAAGAGCTATTAGAACAACAAGAACAAGAAGACTCAGTCCACACATTTGCGTAAAGTTGTAGAACAAACAATCAAGTGACGCCAAACGATCAGATGGTCGAGTCTCCCGAAGGACACCAGAATGGCTTGCACTGTCGTCTACAGCGCCACGCCTCGCTGGTTCCAAACGACACGTCCCAGTAATTCTAAACGACCACATAAACAGTACGCGTGGTTATGATACATAATACCTATCAACGTTTGTTGCATGGTACAGTTGACGTTTGTTTCTTATTGTCGGGTATGTCAACAGAAATGGTGATACAACTTCCATGCGAGGACAGACAGACTACAGTAGATATTCATTTGGCTGCAATTACAAGCCTTCGTGACATCAGTGTTGGAATACGAAACCTGTGAAATGTGCACGAATCAAACACAATTCGATTTCCATCTTGTGTGCGACTTTGGTGCAATTATATTAGTGTTGTTGTTTCCAGCAAAGTGCTCCAAACGACACGGTCCTTAGCGGTCAGTCGGGGCTTGTTAGCGTCACCGTATGGCACTTGTTCGTCGTACTGGACATCAAAAGCTTGACCACCGAAGTCTCCACAGACGTGCATGCAGTCAACGTCATCAGCGCGTTAAAGCGACATGTCTGTTCCGTTAGCCGGGTTGAACCAGCGGTTGTACCCCGGTAACTTCAAAGGTATTTGATAGGGACGGATGCTTCCGCAGTAAGCGCCAGTAACGGTTGTTTACAAATTGAATATTTTGTTTATAATTTGAACATATTACGGGTGCAACATTAAAATTGCAAACAAGGGTTTATTAAGCGCATTTGGCATATTATATTTAAGAACGTTATATTAATTAGGATTTAAACAAACGATACATTTAAATTAATTTAATTAATTACATATGTTACTAATATTGTAGATCCCGTTCGAGTGATTCCGTACTATATATTTACATGTTGTTGACTTTGAATGTCTGTTTCTGGAAGAAATAGTTCCATAATCACAGCGTTTGTATACATTTGAAACACAACCGTTAATAGTTCGCAGTACAGTATTCTATAATAATTGTAATAAATACTCTGTTTTGTATCGTTTCACGTGTGGCTTTGTGCGAGTATTATTATTATTACTATCCGTGACGAAATCAAAACACGCAAGCGTATGACAACAAACGAACCTAGAACATTAATTAAATTAAAAGCGAACACCAGAGTTTGCCTTTCGCCTTTTAACTTCAATCAAGCGGAGGTCTCTAAATGTGATACCTCAGAAAAAAACGCATCGTCGAGTCTTCGCAGCAATCAACCGCAATATGAAACTCCAAAAGACAGCGGACAGCACACGCCAATTTCCAGTGAAAACAACTGTGTTTGTTTGTTTAATCCGCGGCGTTCGGCGGCAGACAGGAAGCGGAACTTTTCTTCTGTGTCCGGATTCAACCGAGCGACTATCGCTTCTCTTTTATGTTCGCCGACGTTGACGTTTGCTGGAGTCTCCGCTATCAACGGACCATGACACGTTGCCCATAAAGCGCAATTTGCTGTCAACTTGAATAAGCGCAACGAAGCGCAACCACGTAAAACTAACAGAACCATTAAGCCACCTTAAAAGTGGCGAAAGACCAGATGTTCTACGCTAAAATGCGGCTTCATTTCGAATTTGTCGCAATTAAATCGCTTTGTTCTTTCGGCTTCCATTGGCTTTGTCACGGTCTGGTTGTTTGCAAAAAATGCACCTTCTCAGATGGAGCGCCGGGTTGTGTTTAGGAACACCTCTTGTGCATTAACAACACGTGTGAAAATCTTACGTGGAAGTCGATAAAATAAAAAGCCTCAAGGTGACGTAATGGGTAATGACCGATAAATGTTGACTTAAAATACTGGATGGTTATGAAAAAAATACCAAAGGAGCCACGTTCACCGCTTTGGCGGCATAAATAAATAAAATTGTTTCCTCAATTTAGTACCGTCTACCGGTCAGTATGTGTGTGTGTGTGTGTGTGCGTGTGTGCGTGCGTGCGTGCGTGCGTGCGTGCGTGTGTGTGTGTGTGTGTGTGTGTGTGTGTGTGTGTGTGTGTGTGTGTGTGTGTGTGTGTGTGTGTGTGTGTGTGTGTGTGTGTGTGTGTGTGTGTGTGTGTGTGTGTGTGTGTGTGTGTGTGTGTGTGTGTGTGTGTGTGTGTGTGTGTGTGTGTGTGTTGATAAATTATATTGACTCACGCCGCGTCAAAATATCGAAACAAACAATATTTACGTAGAAAATGCGCCGAAAAATACATCAATTAAGGGGCACAGGCTACGGAAATAATGAATTTTGGTCAATTTTGGTGAAATTTCGTTTTCTGCGTATTTCTTTACATCACTCCATGTTCTTTAATATCCAATGAAAAAAAATGCATATTTGTTTGTCTATTATTATGTGAATAAAATGGCAGTTACACACGTATTCTTCTCGTTGAAAAAACTTGCCCCTTTATTTTTGTTGCAAACTATTATATTTGGAAAGAATATCAATATTTACATATATATTAACGGGCCGTACATATATATTTTTATTGTGCTTTTGTGCAGTTTCGCGCTATCTTGTTTCTGATTGGCCGACGGCATAGCAACGGCACAGCATCTCAAATGCTCGTGGTTTCCAAGGCGACCTTTCAGGACTAATTTTGCCTGTGCGTTCATTCAAAACAACTATATGTATTAATGTGCGAGTATGGGGAAGTCTATCAAACAACAACATGTAGCACGACCACATACATCGAGGTTTCGTTCCCGTGCAGAACAACTGTGGGCAGCTCGGGAGCGGCGGCGAGTGGCGGTGGAAGTTGATGCCAACATTGCCGCTGCCGCTGGTGGCGGAGACGATCTTGCAACGATTGACACCGGCGACCATACTGCTGGTGCTGTCATTCGAACAGAGAGTCATCCCATCTACTAAACGAAAGAAATAAAGCCCAGACAGCTGCGGTTGATATGTCAGAAGCACCGACAGTGGCTTATCAACTACCTGCAGCGACGGGTTTGGTGTGGCTACTGACACACCGGACAACATAGACAGTGCCGACGGGTTTGGTGTGGCTACTGACACACCGGACAACATAGACAGTGCCGACGGGTTTGGTGTGGCTACTGACACACCGGACAACATAGACAGTGCCGACGGGTTTGGTGTGGCTACTGACACACCGGACAACATAGACAGTGCCGACGGGTTTGGTGTGGCTACTGACACACCGGACAACATAGACAGTGCCGACGGGTTTGGTGTGGCTACTGACACACCGGACAACATAGACAGTGCCGACGCTTCATCCAGACTATTGCCAGTATTCGTGCAGATAGCGACACCGACTCTGTGGATGAGATTGAATCTGAGGGTCCAGTGTTAGGCTGCACATTTATAAATGTTGTAGTTGATTGTGCATTGAAACTGATGTAATTTTGTATTCTATTTGTTTTGTATTTTTCACATTAATAAAACTGGCCCCAATCATTGACCCATAATCATTGTTGTTTATAAATTTATTCACAATCACATCTATGTTACTCCCACAACGGGTCAGCCCTATGGAAATGTGCATAGGTATTTTTAGGGTTTCAGTTTGAATCTTTAAAATATTTAAAACATAATTAATTATTTTTAACATTTAAATAAATTACCAAAAAATTATAAATCAAAAATTTCGTTTGACACGTTGCATATACATGTCTCTATTATACCAATTTAGCGTTAGTTATTATTACATAGAATATTATTGATATAAAATTTATATTGGCGAAAAGGTACTAAAACAAGATGGCCACCATTTCCAAGGCAACCAACGTGACCAACCAATTTTTTCCTCATGATTTATTAGAATTGCACCCATACCAACATCTTAGGAAAGTGTTGGGAATGTGGTAAATAAATTGGCGAAAAGACCTATTCCGAAGCCTGTCCCTGTATATGTAAATGTACTTAAAATGGAGACATTCCTCATCCAGATCTCTTATTTACCGCCATTATGTCATGAAATGCTCTTTTATGCAATGTTGCTTGGTATCTTAGAAATATTGATAGAAATGCAGGGTATACTTATGTTATATTCCCAAGAAAGGCGGGGATATGAGAAAGTATTATTTTTTACATAAATATATGAATGGAATTAAGACTTAACAGTATACTGGTTGCATGTGTAAAACGCTAGCAGTGGTTAAAGTGACGTTGTCTGTTCCGTTAACCGGGATCATACTCTCATGTCAGGGGGTGGTAATTATTAGCAGGAAGTTCACAGAATCAGGTATTGATTAAATGTGAACCAAACGACCATCAAAGGGAAACTGCGGTTAGCCCCGTCTGCCTTTGTAATACTGCTAATAATGGGTGTTTGAACAAAACACACAGGTCCAAGATATAAACAATAACGGAGTAAAATCATGATAAACATGCATTGAAATAGGTTGCAGAAGCTATGTATCTGAACCTAATAAATCTAGACTTATAACTTCCTTAAATGTCTTAGAATAAACCATCAATGAAACGAACAAAACAACTAATTCTATATTTGTCTAAACTCGCCTTGAAATAGGATGACTGTCACTTCAAACATGTCACGAATAACAAAAGAAAGTTTCCCTCATCAGTAAATGTGTTTGTACATAAGTGTGTTTATCTTAAGTATGATTTACTTAAACATTGAGTTATCATTTACCCTAGCTTGCTATAATATATTACTATACGTAGTCATTTACAGTATTTAACACACGTAATTGGGTCTTTCCTGTTACCTTTATTTTGTATTCCACTATATGAATAAAATTATATTTCGCTTATGGTGTCCAGTGGACATAACAAAAACATAGTTTCATATGTACATACGCGGATGTAGGGTCTAGTGTCCAGTGGAGATTAATAGAAGTAGTTCCATAAGTTCATACGCGGATGTAGGGTCTAGTGTCCAGTGGACATTAATATAAATAGTTCCATATGGACATAGGCGGATGTAGGGTCTAGTGTCCAGTGGACATTAATAGGAGTAGTTCCATGTGTACATAGGCGGATGTAGGGTCTAGTGTCCAGTGGACATTAATAGGAGTAGTTCCATGTGTACATAGGCGGATGTAGGGTCTAGTGTCCAGTGGACATTAATAGAAGTAGTTCCATGTGTAGATAGGCGGATGCAGGGTCTAGTGTCCAGTGGACATTAATAGAAGTAGTTCCATGTGTACATAGGCGGATGTAGGGTCTAGTGTCAAGTGGACATTAATAAAAGTAGTTCCATAAGTACATACGCGGATGTAAGGTTTAGTGTCCAGTGGACATTAATAGAAGTAGTTCCATATGTACATACGCGGATGTAAGGTTTAGTGTCCAGTGGACATTAATATAATTACTTCCATATGTACATACGCGGATGTAGGGTCTAGTGTCCAGTGGACATTAATAGAAGTAGTTCCATAAGTTCATACGCTGATGTAGGGTCCATTGCCCAGTGGACATTAATATAAATAGTTCCATATGTACATACGTGGATGCATTTTTTCATGCGGATCTGGTTACGGCAAATTGAATGTAGCGATTCGAATCGTATCCACACAGGAATCGGAAAGGAAATTCACAGAAGTGACGGCACTACAGGGGTATTCCATATTCCGCAAACCCTTTCGGTGCGCGTTTTCGTACATATGGAATCCTATTTTTACATTGTTTAATGTAGACAATTTCATTTCCAACTAGCAGAAAGGTAATTCAATTTAGATTTAAAATTAAAAAAACTTACGCCAACTACGTAAATTCAACAAAAATGATAGTGAATTGTGTAATTTTAATCAAATTGAATCTGTATTAGTACACTTCGTTTAATTAATTAATGTTCCGTTGACACAGCCGCTTAGAGACGGCAGATCCCTTTGTGTCGGGTCAAGCCAATTCGGCGACTAATTGACTTCTGCCTTCTGAACAATCATACTTCGCCAACAGCGACAAAAATCCATATTTCACAGACTTACCGGTACCGTTTGTTTATTTATGCGCGTTTAGCAGCAAGGTGTCAACTAAAAAGTCGATGAGCATCGTAAATTGAGGGAGGATCTTTAATTGAGAGAGTTGGCTTTGAAAACGTGAGTCGTTAACTGCGGACTCGGTGATAATAGTCGGCGTAAATTTGGCACGCGTCGACTTCAACCAAGCCGCCGTCAAACCGTCCGACACTCACTGGGCGGCGGTTGTTTCCACACACAAACCTTACCTCCCGCGTAGACAGCATTGTTGCTATCGCCATTTTGAATTCTAGCGCCACCAGGTGAAGTACGGAGTTCACTAGTACGAGTAGCGGCGTCATGCGACTTCTTTACGATCGCCTTAATCGAATCAGAAAGATCCATCAAGTGCACTAGAACTACAAGGATCTGTTGTCAATGCAAGTGTAGAATTGCAGGAAGTTAATGATTGTGTAGTTATATATGAACACAGTCATATAAACTATATAACTGTGTAAATCGTAATGCAGTACGGTGCAACGCTATCTGCCAGTGCGTTGAGTGTGTTATTATATTCATAAAATGTTTAAATGTACGTTTGTTGTCATTGTATAGTTGCATTGACGTACAGACTGTGTAGGTCTAAATGCGTTTAATTTCTTGTCGTACAATTGTATTAACAAATACGCTGAAATTGTGTAAATGTGTAAAGTGCATGGTCTTACAGTTGGCCATAATAATTGTAATATATTGATACATTGTGTACATGTATATAACGGTTAATTTCGTTTCAGGCAGAAATGTTAAACCGATGTTGACTGTTGGTTTTGTTTTATTAAAGGCCCCTGTATATAATATTCTTAATCCTAGACGGAATATGCAACCAAGACAGTGTTCGCAACTTGAATTATACGCCCACGAAATGTTCAAATTGTAAACAGAACGTTCAGATTGTAACCACACTTTATTACCATTATTACAGAGGCAGGACTTCCCCGAAATTGGCATTTTATGTACCACGCGTTCATTCCGTTCCCGCACAATCAAGACCCGATTCAGCAAACGTCCTGCTAATGATTACCAGCACTAACACTGAAGGATGATTTCGGGTAACGGAACAGACAAGTTCGCTTTAATAGCGCCACAGATGCACCCGTGATTGTGTGTTTATTTTAGGTCATTTAATAACGTAGTCCAACAAAGGACCATGTTGCCCATTCACGTGAGTGGACACAACCTTGTGTAACGAGAAGTCTAACAGAGGACCAGACGTGGTGTTGGTCAGCCCCGTGTCCACTGCATAGGTAGTTGACACGGGTAATATTTATAAGCAAGCATGCACGCAAATACGCGCGCACCCAAAACACACCCAAACAAACGCGTATATATTTATATTAGATAATGAAATAATGTAGTTCTGCACGTGTACATCGTGCCAAGTGTAGCCCAGGTGCAGAGAAGCAGCTGCTTCGTCTAATAATTATACGACTAATCAACAAGTTTGATTTGACAACAGTTTCTTCGCGTTGTCATTTCCACTTCAATCTTCAAATTGTACTGGACAAAATAGTATCTAGTTTTTTGTATTGTAAATTCGTGTTACATAGTACAGTGGAACCTCCCTAGTAGGGACACTTTCGGGACTGACAAGAGTGACCTGAATGGCGAGGTGATCGCATTAGCGGGACTACTTTCCTATGTTTTATTGTTACACAAATAATTTCGGCCTGTCTTATGGTGACCTCAATTGCGAGGTGGCTGTATTACCGAGGTGACCTCAATTGCGAGGTGGCTGCATTAACGAGGTGACCTTATAGCGAGATTCTTCTGTGCAAACGGTATCTATTATAACGCAATGACCGTCTAAATATATTTTAATGAATAATGGTTTGTTGTTGAAATTTAAGTTCATCATCACGCC
The DNA here is from genome assembly GCA_963995525.1 of Escarpia spicata. Lineage (NCBI taxonomy): Eukaryota > Metazoa > Annelida > Polychaeta > Sabellida > Siboglinidae > Escarpia > Escarpia spicata. Next base: position 43,680,696 of record OZ023213.1, read on the forward strand.
CCTGTCGGGTCACGATCTTTCTCGAAATTATCCAAGCTCGTTATTCGGGGATTTAAGTGAGAGCGCAGCGATTTTTGTAAACTCGGAACTGTTGAATTCAAATGTTGTTTCTGCTTTGCTAAAAGACGGTTGGGCCGTCAGTATGTTAGAATATTATAGTCGATGCTGTACAATATAAAACGACGACGGAAACGAACCGACACCTCCCTTTGAATGTGCCAAGTCTGATCGTTATTATCGTAAACTCATGTCGTATAAAACTATAAATAATATTTATCCTATTCTTGACTGCCCAATGTTTAATGAACCGATTTTTTAAAACTTGACCTTTATCTATTTGATATTTGAATGTGCGACGCGAATTTTATACGTTTACAGCGCATGCTGAATGGTCAGTGTCCGTAGACAGGTAAAGGCAACCTATTTAAAAGTGTGGTCCATTAAAGTAAATTTGAATGATCAATACTAGTGCTAAGTCTGTGCCGTAGGCCTAAATAGGGTCTACAGCTCACAGCGGGTTGATCTGTTCCGTTATCAGTCAGGGTGGGAATCATTAACGCGACATCCGCTGAACCCACTGTGCAGTACTTGATTGCACCTTGAAGTCAGGAGCGTGGGAACCAACCAACTTCAAATGTACTACAAATCGAATGTAATGTTTACACTTTTCGCATACGCAACGTTCAATTTGTGAACACTGTTTCGGGCTTATTACACACACACACACGCACGCACGCACGCACGCACGCACGCACGCACGCACGCACGCACGCACGCACACACACACACACACACACACACACACACGCACACACACACACACACACACACACACACACACATACGCAATTTGACCAGCAGTATATCTTCAAACTATTTATTATATTTATTAAATACAAACCCGAGGAACAGGCAGCCTAGGTTTTTAATTTCATGACGTTACGATACAAATCGACCAGACTGTTTATCTTTTCTGTTGCAGCAGCACACACGCTGACGCCGAGATGTCACAAGATGAGAGATGCCGCAAGAGTTCTGGTCGGATTCTGGGGCGCTTCGTCCAACACAATTGGCTCGCTTCAGTTGGCAGCAATCAAGTCGAAGGTTTCGCTTGGATATCGCTCCAAATGTACTGAGCAATCAACGAAGCGCTAATGTGTATATCGCGTGTCGTGCGCAGAGCGTGCTACTACGTCGCATGACCGTGGACCGCCCAATGCTTCGATGTCAAACGAGACCAGTTGGTCAGTGCTGGCTAATCTAATCGTCTCTTTGTGTTCTCACAATTTTAATATCGCCATTTCTCGACGCTGCTTGAACTGTCAAACCAATACGCAATCCCCGTGAAATGCGCGGTTACGTCGCAAAGGCTCGCTGCTTCTCGATCATGGTCGGGAGACAAATATCAAAATCTTGTACCATTCATTGTTATGTTTTCCCCTATACAGTGCATGGACTATGGCTATACGTAACATGTTAATTGGAACGTGGCCAGATTGATCCATTTATGACATGTTCCTTACGTATGGGCAAGGTTACACATGACACTTAGATTAATTAAGTCGGTTAACGCGAATTACGTCTTCAGCAAGGAATAGCACATTCCGTAGTTTCTGTTTCGGTTATGTTTGATTCACAAAGATTATGTCGGTTGTGACCAATGACGTCTTTTGTCAGATATAGGAAGATCCATATTTTTTTATATAATACTTATTAAATATAAATCAGCTGAGACGAATGACGTTTTTAGCCAGGAATAAAAATATCCGTATTTCGGTAAAATATTCGGTTTCGTTTGACTCACTAAATTTGTGACGAATGGTGCATGTGTTCAACCAGAAATAAAAAGATGGTTACACATGACCCACTAAATGAAGTCAACTGTGGCGCATGACGACGACAACCAGAAATGTGTTAGTTTATACAAAATCTGTATTGATTAGGTAATTACAGTTACTTATTGAAGACACCGACTCTGACATTGAACCCTAAAATATACTAATTCCTTTTGAAAACATCACATTTCTTAAACTTAAACTGCACATATATTGGATGTATTATCATGTATACACAGTATTATGGCTAAGCCGACGTCAGCAAACTATTACCGAAGTCAGTGGTGAGTAGAAACGTTGGAACCATCAGCCTTTGAGCTTGCTTTAGTACACTTAAACAAAAATAACTATTCCTTCGTGTGTGATATGCACAAGATTTAAATGTTTCCACATCACACCTGAGTCGAAGGATGTTCAGTTAAGAGCTCTATACAGACGTAACTGAAATCAATGTCACTTTGCGTTTAATGGTTTCAACATTAATAGTGCTTCTCTTGATACAATGCGTGAATATCGACATTTGTACCGCCTGTTCACCAGTGTATACACTGTACAGTACAACCGTAATCTTAATAACAAAGACCTTAATTAGAATTACAATTATAAAACATATTGTGTGCGAAATAGATATTAGTATGTGTAGGTTTACATAAAATGCAAAGTAAAATTTCAAACACGCACGCACGCATGCACGCCCGCACACATGGGCATACAAACATACGCACACGCAAGCGAGCACACACACACACACACACACACACACACACACACACACACACACACACACACACACACACACACACACACACACACACACACACACACACACGCACGCGCACACACACACACACGCGCGCACACCTGCACACACACACAGACACACACGCACGCACACACGCACGCACACACGCACACACGCACACACGCACACACGCACACACGCACACACGCACACACGCACACACGCACACACGCACACACGCACACACGCACACACGCACACACGCACGAACGAACGCACGCACGCACGCACACACACAGACCGGTTGTTGTCCGCACGTCAGAGATCGATATATAATTAATCGTATGTGTCCATACAAGAAGGCGTCTATGAGTCTCGAAGGTGCTGCGGCGCTCCGTTCTTGTCTCGCGGCACAGGCCCAGTGCCCGCGCGGCCGTGCCTGGGGGCACACATCAAAGGCCGGCGTCGATACCCACGGCGTCCAGTGCGCGTGCGTGCGACGAGCGGCCATGTTGTTTAGTGCAGATAACTAGCCACTCGCTGCCAAATCTCGCAGGACGAGGTCCCGCGAGACTGCTGGTGTCCGCGCAAGGCGGACTGTTGAACACTGATAGACCACATTAGCCTATCGCCAACGACACAGACTTAGCACTAACTGGCCGCCAGAGGGGATACAACTGTTCGTCACGGGAAATATCGACGGGGTTAGGAAATGAATTCTAAAATAAGACTTATTCTCTAGGATTTTGTACTTTTTTTGAACAAACCTTGAGGCGTTGAAGCACTCGATAAGTGTATCTAAATGTGAACATAAACTTGTTTATTTTTATTTTTTTGAATAACCATGAATCAGATCAATAAAAAATTATGATCTGGCGTGTCTACTGCATTCATCCGTGCACGTTGGTTTGAGACGATACAGTGGCCACTCGTTACGTGGACTCCCTGTGTAAGAAACAGCATCTTACGAAGGAACATCTTTGAAATAATTGTTTTGTCCTTAATTTTGGTCACCCAGAGAAAAACGGAATGCAAGACGTTTGGGCGATGTTCCAAGACACCCTTTCTGTCAAGGAATACGAAAATGTAATCGGTGCAATAATCTTTCTCTTGCTCACTAACGTGATCATTCTTTAGAATCGACTTCACTTTGAGTCAATTGTAACCGAGCTAAGGATGCGACGATGGAGGGGCTGATGATGACATCAAGATTCGTATGAGAACAATCACAGTAGGTTCCTTCAGACTGAAACTAGCATTCTTGAAGAACATAGTTAAAACTATATCAAAGTTGTGTCGCGCCCACACCACATAATAAATATACCACGCGTTAGAATAATGATTAATTATGTAACTCTATGATCCTTACAAAGAATGCTGGTACATTATGGAAACCGATCTGAGACAACTTTTAACCTTCCAGACAGAATTCTTTCGAAATATCATGCGAACATTCTGGCCACAAAAGATTTTCAACAATCAAAGTAACCTGAAATAATCCGTCATCACGCGAAGATGGAGATGGATTGATCATGGTTTGACAACGGACGGCAATGTAACATGGTTTAACAACGGACGGCAATGTAACAAAGACAACCTTGAAACGGACGCGTGAAAACGGAAAACAACCTGGAGAACTATGGAGGAGTAATTGCAAGAATACCCAGGCTGGAGCCAGTCGGCAAAATAAACTGCAGATCCAAAGAACTGGGTATGTCTTGTTTCTTCCTCACGTGCTCGCAGGCACGAAAATGATTAAGTAAGTTCTTATATAGCGCAGTATTCAGTCCTCAGGACTGCTCAAAACGCTTTACATTTTACTCCATGGCAGACCTACTCAATCGAACACCACCTCGACTTCTCTGTGAAACATTCAGCCACGCTGCAATTAACGCCCGAAACTATTCGTGCACGAATACCCACCATTGTCTACAGCCAGGTATACTCATACAGCTGAGTGAACTGAAGCAATGTAGAATGAACGAACTTGCCCAAGGTTCGACACGACAGCACAGGATTCGAACCCGGGTACTCTCGATGGAGAGTCGAACGTAAGGATCTTTGTTTTGTTCATTGACGATTTACCGTCGATTCGTGTTACCACGTCAAGGATCATAATCTACCTACAAAGTTAACTTTATTATCTGTGGCGTTATAACAACAGCAAGAACTTCCCAGTTGTCCTAATTCTGTGTAATGGTTTATTGCGATCACCTCCATGCAGTAGCATGATGCGTTGCAACCATTATAACATCCGCGCTAAATCCCCGTCACGTCTTACCGTTCATTGCGCAATGGAACGAGTCTGTGACGCAGTCTTAATGAATTTGTGGAGCCACAATTTGTTGCCGTCAGGTAACACGATGAGTTAATATACGACGTCCGAGAGATCAGATTTCGTCAAATTGCGTGTTTATTGTGCGACGCCGCGCGACTGACGAAGGCGTGAGTCGGCAGATTCGAGCTAGGAACGCCGCGATCTGTACACGGAAGCAGAGAAATCTAACCAGTCAATGAGAAAGACTAGCCACAGAGCTGTCGCCTGCTGACGGCTAATTCGAATCTTTGCGGCGAACGACAATATAGAAGATCTTTATTAGTTTGATTGTTCGTGGGTGGTTGACGTTTTTTCCATGCATGTACGCAAATTCACGACTCGTGTGTTATCATAACGACATAAGTTGCTGCTTGACTTTCTGTAAAAAAAATCGTCAAATCGTATAATTTTGTTTTCTGGAAAATCAACACGATGGTTCCCGTCGGACGTTATCAAAAATAGAAGGATTTTGCCTATATGCACAAGGGATTCTTCCCCCAGCAACATGCCTGCCAACAACCAGAAATGTACTATATTCGCATGCACATACGGCATCTGGCGATTCAAATTATTTGAACTACGGTTGCCCACCGGTTTCCCTGCACAAACAGTCGCGTTTTCGTATGAGAGCATTGCACGTCAGCGTCAGAACGCACCATACAAACAGGTCTACTAGTATCAGCACTAACTGTATCATCTATGGCTACATAACGACGGAATCTTATACAATTCTTCCATTTTAGAACGTTAAAGCCATACAATATTGAGTTTTTGGCGATTGTTTCTATAGGCTATCATCGGTACCCTGCGCAACGTCATTATACAACATTCACAACACGTACGGCTTCTAGTGATTAACAGTTGAACTACGATAGTGGGACAATTTTATGATGCGCATGCGTCCCGACTCCCGTAATGTACAATGTCGCCTCTGACAAGCACAACTGTTGTAGATACCAACTCTGTCCATCTGCCTGTTCATAATTGTGTTTCGCATGGTGTAAAACGGGCATATACACCGTCTCAAGACCACTCGCATTTCAGTCGTCCACTCTGAACCCGGAAGTAAATTAGTGAACTATCCCTATAGTGGCGAAGTCCGAAACGTCAGCGCACGGGGGAAGTAACTCGATGCGACGTTGCCGGGAGATCACGCGAGGCACTGCTGTGTGTCGCGTCTGCCGTGTCCTGCCTCGTCAAAGGTGGTTTTCGTGCACCAGGGACTGCGATTCCCTTCCACTCTCTCGCGGCATCTCCTGCCATCGACACCCCGCCCGCCAGCAGGATCAGCGTCGGTTACCTGGCCGCCGTCACGTAACGTAACAAGGCGTAACGTAACGCACATTGGCGTCCAATGTACGGCCACACGAGCCGAATTGTGTGGTGGGTGTAAGTGAAGGTGTTTGATGTGTGTACGTTTGAATAAATGCATAAGTAATGGAGTATATATGATGTACTGTGCACGCGTGCGTGCGTGCCTGTGCGTGTATGAATGTATGTGTGTGTGTGTGTGTGTGTGTGTGTGTGTGTGTGTGTGTGTGTGTGGTGTGTGTGTGTGTGTGGTGTGTGTGTGTGTGTATGTGTGTGTGTGTGTGTGTGTGTGTGTGTGTGTGTGTGTGTGTGTGTGTATGTGTGTGTGTGGTGTGGTGTGTGTGTGTGTGTGTGTGTGTGTGTGTGTGTGTGTGTGTGTGTGTGTGTGTGTGTGTGTGTGTGTGTGTGCGTGTGCGTGCGTGCGTGCGTGCGTGGTTTTATGTGGAAAAAGTTTATTGCAACATACGTGTGGTTTGTTGGAGTCAGCTTCGTAATCAATCTCAAATAATATATCAAAGCATAGATACGTCCAGGAGAAGTAAAATATGCATTTGTATAAATAAAAAATAAACAATGTGCGCTTTTAACCAATATTCTCTGTCATTGGGACTCTATAATTAAAGCAAAGCTGAACAATCAATGTAAAGATGACATTAAAACATGTCATTCATGGATGATCACGTAGATGCTACTCCAACTCACGTGGCCACTGACAATCTTGGTTGACCACTGTTACGTTATAATGCGCATGTCCAAATTCCATGACTACATCTCGATTTCCTATTAGTACAACGAAGTGATTGTCAATGGCGTATTCACAACACCGCTGGAGGTACATTGATTACGTTGGAACACCGCTAAACATGTTACGGTATTTAAAATTGCAAAGATTAATAATCATATTCTTAACTGAAATCCATTTTCACAATTATTTCTTAGACATACGTCAGGCGGCAACGATAGGTATATTAATAGAACAACCGCATTCTTTTTTTGTCGACATGTATTCTTGAAGTTTTCCTGATTTATTTAGTTTTCATATTGTAAGGGTAACACGTTGACAATTTATTAATATGCGATGCGATGTGAGATCCGATTTGTGCAGTAACTAAAACAGCCAGCCAGCCAATCTGAACGTTTTCCATGTTCATTCTTGTAATCCGCGTCAAGCGTGTCCTCACACATACACGCATGCAACTGCACCGACATTAAATGGAACTACTAAGGTGGGTTAAGAGAGCGAATACTTCATTTGAGGTAAAAGCGACTGCTGTATAAAATGACGGAGTGTTAGCGCGGACGGCTAGCTGCGACCGCGGACAACGCTCCTTCCGCCAAGGAGCGCCCGAGAGCGCCTACCGAGCGTGGCGCCTTTGTTGCTGTTGATCGATGCGTTGCTGCGCGTAACAATCAGTAACAATAGACTTCCCGCCCTTCGTCAACAGCTTCTGTGTTGACGAGCTCCCGTAACGTTTTAATCAGACGGCAAAATCGTCGGCCATTGTTGCCGAATGTGGCGTTTTGTTGTTGCTTTTTCACTGTCACTCCGCCATAAGGAAGTCACTCCGCCACGCATTTGAATATCAATGCGCCTGATAAATGCGAGGAAGATCATTAGGCGAAACGTTTTACGCGATGTCTTGTTGTTTGCCAACGGTCGGTTACGCTACGACAAGTGTGTTGGCAGTACCAGGTGGCGCTGCGGTCGTCTTCTGGGTAGTCGTTCTGCCCATCCACGAATGTTATTAACGGTGCTTCCTCAATTCGATTTTTCGTGTATTTTATTTATTATATTTCTTTCGAAAACACAAACCTATCTAAACAAAGTAAAGGTAAGTTCTTATATAGCGCAGTGTCCAGTCCTAAGGACTGTTCAAAGCGCTTTATACTTTACTCCTTGGCAGACCCGTTCAATCGAACACCATCTCGACTTCTCTAGGAAGCATCCAGCCACGCTGCAATTAATGCGCGAAGACTATACGTACACACATATCTACCACTGCCTATCGCCAGGTACTCATTCATACAGCTGAGTGAACTGAAGCAACGTAGAGTGAACGGACTTCAATATACAGGTTTGACACCGCAGCGTAGGATTCAAAACCGGGTTATCTTGGTCGAGAATCCAAAGCTCTACCTACTGCACCACGGCGCTCCATGTACCTAATATTCACTAAATCGTGGGGGCTCGATTGCGTAACCTTTTGAATGCAGTTTAGGTAAAGTAATTACACAAACTATTAACTTATTTAATTCCATATGTAGAATCAATTCAACGAATTCTCACAATTGGAATCTTCTCGTGTTTGCGCTCTTCATTTTGTGTTGATGATGTCGATTTTCTTTGCTTTCTCAAAACCCATTTGACCGACAAATTCAGTGGGTTGAAGGTTAGATGTCGGCGTGGCAGTTGGCGTTGACAAATTACCAGATCAAACGACCGTTCGACCATTTAAACAAATGTACGCACTTTCTTTATTAAACAGAACGCATATATTATTTAAACCATTCACATACTTCATGTGTCAATATGTGATGTGCTTAACCAGTTGGTGTAGCGACTATAAATGTAAAATATGGATCGTTTTTATCGAATATAGCTCATATTACCTGGTTTTATATTTATCTTAAGGTAATCTCCCAAAATGTATTAATCAAACATTCCTGTGATAGTCCGGCGTGCCTCTGCCCGGTGTGTTGCCCCCGTGCTTTTCGACAAGGTTCACGTCACAGCACCTTGATCGGCCAAGTGGTCTTTCAGAGTCGATTTATTCGCTGAACGTATAATCTTAGCTACTGTATTGACATTAAACGCACATCAATATCCAATATAAAATTTCCATAATCTTCAGATGTCGTAATGATGGCACAGACTGAAACGATTAAACTTCGAATCGGACCATCAGTTGGCTCGCTTTGACCGACGTACTGCTTCGAGCTTACCACTAACATTAACCGCCATCTTGCCTCAGCATTGGCTGTCATTCATTTTCGACCATAAGACGTCGTTCCGCCGTTAGCTTTTAACGCCTTCAAAGTGCCATTTATCATTTTGTTGTCAACAGTAGTTGACACACTGCCGTTAGCTAAATTAGTTGTACATTAACCGCCAATTTACCGTATGCATCACCAAATACACCATTTAGTTAGCAATTAGTTGGTGCAGAGCCTTCAAAATAATTCTCCATCGTCTCGGAACGTTCTTCGTCACCATGGAAACGATATTCTGATAACTGTTCTCCACATTATAATAACAATAAATATTATGTCTAATTTAAAAGGAGGACGTTACGACTATCATCTTTCAAACTGCACTGCACTGGTTTACAATCTCTCAAACGCGAATGCTTCGTGTTGGGCCGAAGTAAATCGATACGCTGGCAAGCAATAAACGGAATGTAGTGCCAGCAGCGGCACGATTCATTTGCGAATTATCTTCCTGCGGATGGCAGCTAAAATATAATTTACAGCGTCTTCAAAGCGCTGACAGCGAGCTGTACGAAGGCTGGTTTATTGTCGTGCAATGAACGTGTCGGATTGCAACGACTGGAGACCATAAACGACGCCGTGTCGGTGTCTGTAGACATAGATTACTGCTCCGTGTGACGCAGATCTGCTAGATCCATTCACGGCGACTTCCTCGCAGCGCCGTTGCCGCTTTCCGCGCGGTGCCTAATTTTAACAGTATAAACCGATAAACCGCTCGCGCCGTTGTGTGCCCGAGGAATCGTTAACGCAGATACAAAGCGACCGGATGCGCAAGACAGTCCATTCGGCAAATATTGTCATATTCCGCAAGCAATGCTTTATGGGTTTCCGGCCTGACGTGACGCGACCAACAACAATAGTGTTGTGTTTGACGCCGACGTTCTGCTCGAATGACGCTCGACCGGGAGAGTAGAAAGGATTCGTGAAAACAACGGCTGTATGCACACGCAACTCGCTACAATAAAATGCACTTATTTACATCATCTTGCGGAATAAATACATACGCAAGTAAGCAGATATTTACGTGTAAGCATAACGCACAGCTACTCAGCAATGCGGACAAGTTCTGCGATTCTCGCGTACAAAAAAAACAAATTTTTATCAATGCAAAAAGAGATTTTAATATAACCTTATAATATAGAAAAGTATATTAAAATCTCTTTTTGCATAAAATTATATATATATATATATATATATATATTAAAACTACATAAAGTATATATAATCGAAACTTATATGACAAACCAAACATAATAGACCTAACAAATAACTACAAATAGCAATAGTTTCACGGTTTCGTGTTATTTACACCACCCGATTTGATATACCCTAACTGCCTTGCGCGTTGCGTCCGTTGGACACAGGGAATTTGACATACCCACAAAACGAGGAATTTGTTTCTAGGATGATTATATTGAAAATGCAAAGACCGCCCCCTCCCCCGGAATTGGGGCAAAAGTAAAACAAAAGCCTCCGGGGAAGCGCAGAACTGAAGACGTCACGTCACCGTCACAACGAATCATTTCCGCGCGATGAAAATAGGGCGCGTTTGAATGAGCGGTGCATTACTGGGGCTGCCCACAAGATGGCTTCTCCGCTGTCACAACCGACAATCAACGGTGCTTATCGCTTCTGTACGCTTAGTTGGACTGCATTTGAGCGGTTTCAATACGTCATCAAACACGATCATGCGCGATTCTACGAAACGAACACCTTCAGACGAAGAACGTGTCGTCGTTACTGGGTTAGGCGTTATTGTCTGATCAAATCGCAGGCGTCCTTCCATCAACACATAGTGCAAGGCAAGCTTCAGGGCCAAGTACCGCTGCATTCTGATGGCGTCAATAGTTCGAATGAGCAAGTCTGCGATATGTGGTGTTGTGTAAACTGTTGAGCGTTTTTATTATTATAAATTGATGATGATGATGATTATTATATATATATATAATTCTATATATATATATATATATATATATATATAATTCTATATATATAATTATGTTTTATTATTGTTATTTTTGTTATTATTATAAACCTATCATAAATCATAAACATATGATATTATAAACATTGTTTATTCACGATTAACCTAATCAAATAGGTATACATTATGTAGACTCGGGCGCATGAGCAGTCACACTGACTGGATGTAACGCTTTGTAATAAATTAACTTACCTAATAATAATAATATATATATATATATATATCTTATAATATATATACACGTATATATATTAATATAATAATAATAATATATATATATATATATATATATTATTATTATTATTAGGTAAGTTAATTTATTACAAAGCATTATATATATATAATAGTATGCAGCATTTCTCATATCATTTGTTTGCCAGCGGAACTACCACAAAGCGCTGTGATTAATCTAAAATCGATATTTGATTTCGATAAAATTGTCATAAGAGAATTGCAATTACTTATTTTATGCGTTTCTGTAGCCATTTCTGTAACTGTATTTTCGATAGCGTGAAAAGCAATGTGCCCGACGGATAATTAACTAGTAATCAATGCAGGTACTAAACCAATAGAACTGCTGGCTCCCGGGAAGTCTCGACGGTAATAGAGAGAAGCACGGCACGAGAGGAACACCGCGAGTAAGCGGTGAGCTGTGTATGTAGCGGCTGACAATGGCCCTGTCGTTAACGTTCTGCGTAGTTGAACACTTCTAACTGTCGCCAACTCACTCCAGCAGGTCAATAAATGAGGTGACCGAACTTGTAAATCGCGATGTTATTGGCACCATGCACTGAGCGATATTTATAAGACCTTGGTAGCGTATAGTACAGGTTGTTAGAAAGTGTAAAGTAGGCGTGATCCACATGTGATCGCTAAATCTTAAGTGTTTGCCACGTGGTTATTAAATAGTAATAATTAATATGTCGATTATTTATCTGAACATTGCTTGCGTGGCAGTGTTTATGTAAGCGGATGTAGGGTTTTCGTTTAATTCGCACGAACATGGAACTACTGTTTGTGTCGACGTCTGGCGGTGTTTTTTGCACAACCAGATAGATACCAATAGACTTTATCACGAACACACACCGCATCAGGTTTGTGCAAACACAGATCTGATACTACGAACAGTGTCACTCTCCAAGTTGAACGCGTACATGTGCATTAATACGCGAAACAGCGAAGAGCGTTTAGCGACTGCTCGGCGCGAGATGTACAGCAATGATTGCGCAAGGCGATAAGCAAATAGCGCGCCGAGCCGACGTGACGGCGGCAATGTTTGCTTTGGCCGGAGCCAACTCCCGCGGGCAAAGACATTTTGTCGCCGACTCGTTCGTAGACAAATATTAGGGCAACCCCTCGAAGGTGATTAGGTCGGTGTAAGAGCGATTGCATTCTCGTGATCGGCGCGCTAGTGAAAATAGCGCGTATTCATCCCAATCGTCAATATAACATTCAGCGGCAGGGTACTTGTCCGACAACACTCGAGCCGTCCGATTAAGGAACTCCATCAAGGCAACAAGCTGAGCTGGGATGGATGTGTTGTCGTCAGCGCTGTTTTCGAGAAGCTTCAGGAGTATGTTCATGCCAAGAATTTTATTATTCCGTCAGCGATTTGACACGCTGATAAACATGTACTTGGGGGTGGTTAAAATGACGACTCATAGACACACACACGATGTTATATTATATATATATATATATATATATATATATATATATATTAATATATATATATATATATATATAAAATAGTATGCAGCATTTCTCATATCATTTGCTTGGCAGCGGAACTACCACATAGCGCTGTGATTAATCTAAAATCGACATATATAATTATATATAATATATAGATCACCACATCAACCGTCACCCATGTCGATCAGTGTGCCAAACCGTCGTTTTTGATTGCAAAAAATACCGAACTAACCGCTCAGACAGATTCATTGTAAATATGCTACAGGAGGTAGGCCTATATGTATATGCATATGTGTATATATATATATATATATACGTATATATTATATATACATATATATATATATATATAATATATATATATATGTATATATATATATAATATATATTTATATATATGTATATATATATATATATATATATATACAATATACACACTATTTCATATTAAGTTCAGTTTATATATAAACAGAACTTGGCTTATACCAGTATTTAATTAGCAGGAACCTATACCGGGACGAATTAGATACAGTTTCATGGGTGTGAATATTTCCGTGACACTGGCATGTAGGCTCCTTCTAGAACAGCGGAGAGCGCGGACGGAAAGGACACGGACGAATCGCCTTAGAGACGGCCAAGTGGCGTCGACTGAGCGTCTCCCGACGAAACGTGCGCTGAGATTGCGCGGTGATCATCCTTCCGCGCTAAAATAGCCCAATTTGCGACGGCCCTGCCATTTGCACGAGAAAGACGGCGAAACAGGCGGCTTATGCGCGCCAATTAGACGGCTGTAAGTGTAAGACAGAGGCAGCGCTCGGACGCGATGAAAGACAAAGTAATGCACTAATTATTATGGCAACACTGATGAGAGCGCGGACGCTGATTCCGAGCGACGTTCGAGCACGCTCCAGTGGCGTTCGTAGGGCACGGTGGTGCGGGGAAAGGCGTTGAGTCAGTAGGGCACGGATGTGCGGGTAGGGGCGTTGAGTCAGTAGGGCACGGAAACGCAGGAGAGGCGTTGAGTCAGTAGGGCATGGAGGTGCGGGGAGAGGCGTTGAGTCAGTAGGGCTCGGAGGTGCGGGTAGAGGCGTTGAGTCAGTAGGGTACAGAGGTGCTGGGAGAGGCCTTAGGTCAGTAGGGCACGGAGGTGCGGGTAGGGCGCTGAATCAGTAGGACACGAAGGTGCGGGGAGAGGCTTTGAGTCAGTAGGGCACGCAGGTGCGGAGAGGGGCAAGGCGTTGAATCTCGTTTAACTTTCATTTGCCCGTACGTGTGTATGAATGTGAATGGACGTATTCGCGCGCATCACGCACGCCTGCACATGTATGCAATGTGTTCGCACTCGAACACACGCACATGCACCTGTGGAATTTCCACCACGGATATCTTTCGCGCGTATTACAGGAAGTAATGCTATGTTTCCTTTGCGTAGCTTAACTTAGTTTTTTCACACGGGAATTATATACTTAGACTAATTAATACATTGCATCTGCAAATTTACGTTTCTTGTAAACGTAACTATGATTCTGATTCAACTTTTATTTCCAATTTCCACGTATTGTAACTACACACACACACACACACACACACACACACACACACACACACACACACACACACACACACACACACACACACACACACACACACACACACACACACACACACACACACACACACACACACACACACACACACACACACACACACACACACACACACACACACACACACACACACACACACACACACACACACACACACACACACACACACACACACACACACACACACACACACACACACACTCACACGCACACGCACACGCACACGCACACGCACACGCACACGCACACGCACACGCACACGCACACG